>CM039133.1:50468462-50813263 GCA_022036555.1 Microstegium vimineum | reverse complement strand
GTATGGCCGCACCGTGGGAGACCACCACCACTCGCTCCCCTGTTAATGTAGTGTAATAGCAGCAGCATTAGCAGAGATTCCAAAACCACAAATGAAAGTAGATTAGATCTCAGAGGGAGCAGTGAAATGTAATGTAGAGATGGGATGTTACCAATGTGTTGTTGGGCAATCTTGTTCAAGTAGGAGACGCAACGGTCATTCAGCTGATTCATGCTCTCTCCACCACCCTGAACATCAGCGTAAGCGTAAGTTTTGATAAAACCTTCAGATGAAGTACAGATATGGGTTTAGCATCGCTGCAGGTGGCTAAAGTGGAAACTTGTCTTGTTTTGAACATTCTATTAAGTTTTAACTAGCAACAGCAAGTTGGAAACATTCTATTCAGATATGGGCTTTAGCCAATTCAAGATCTGAATGCAAATGAAACAGAGGCCAATGTGACTTGTGAACGGGAAGATGAACAAGGCTGGAAATGCACAATGAAATTTGTACCACTGATGAACAAATAGCACACGCAGTAGCTGTACAATACAACTCGACAGTTACCATTCTTTCAATCTGGACAGAAACGGTTGCATATATACTTACGGGCAGTTGTTGGTTTCTGTTGTCAGCATCAAAACCCTCGGTAATCTTGAAGATATCAAAGCCTCTGAAAGAATCCGAATTCCTAGCCACGGCCTCCTCATTTGTGAGACCTTGGAGATATCCCATGTGCCTTTCTCTCAGCGCCTCATTCAGCACCACCTGTACGTACAAAATTGATGTTGACACTCGAGAGGGGGAACAAATACAGAATGTATGCACTCTATTCTTTCTTTAAAAAAAAACAACAAGAACAAGAACAACAACAACAACAGAGATTGAGCACTTACATTTGATACACCACAAACTCCGGCTATGATTTGAGCAGTCTCAGCGGCTCGCTGCAAGTCAGAAGAGTATACGGCAGCAGGCATGGTTTCTGTCGAGAGACGGTGGGCCACCTAGGGTTCATCATCAGGTTTTGGACAGAGATAAAACGTCGTCAGTGCTAGAACAGTAGTGGAATTGATTGGGAATAATTAATATTAGTGAATACTTGTGCATGCGCGCATATATAGCGGTTTTGAGAATACAAAGAGATTACCACGACGGCTTGCTGCCTGCCAGCGTCATTTAGCTCCGGGTCCAATTGCCCCTGGTTATTATTGCATTGGTGAAGGATGAGTTGTGTTAAGAATTCACGGCCAGTTTTTTCAAGGGAACATGCATGGCAGTTACTGAAATGGAAGAATGGCAATTGGCAATAGCAGTAGTAGGTGGTTCATTATATATCTCCTGCTCCTACGAGAGATACTGTGCCATTGTTTTCTACGGAGTACTAGAGTAGGTACTAGACAGATCAGAGAAGCTTGCAGTTGCAGATACTACTGTACCATTTCAGTCTCAACAAACACCTCACGTGATCACGTCTTCGGTCTTCCTATATATAAAAAAAACACACCTCACCTCTCGTCTTGTTTGGGACTTGCGAGATACTATACGGAGTACAGAACTAGCTAGCTAGCTAGAGATAGTACTGTGCCATTGTTTTCTACTGTAGCTACTAGACAGAGATCAGAGAAGCTTTGCAGTTGCAGAGATATGTGTTTGTCAGACATGAAACTAAGCATTTGGGAGAACCGGAGGAGGAGGCCGGGGCGGCGACGTACGTACCTGGACGATGTGGGAGGCGTTCGACGCGGTCTCGCCGTGCCGGACCACCACCACCTCCGTCTCCGTCTCCGTGGACAACTCCTCGCCGGCTCCGGACGCCACAGGGCCAGGGGGGATCGACATGCTCGCGCTACTCTTGGTTGGTGCTCGACTGCTCGTTGGCCGTACGTAGTAGTGTGTGGCCCCTCTCCCACCCTATACCTTTATTTATTTATATATACAGTACTAGTCCATCAACTTACTCAGCACGGAATAGAGTCTTATGAGACATTAATATTTCTATAAATATTCTCTCCATCCTAATTATAAAGAATATTGGAGAGTGAAAGCATCTTAAGTTTGATCAAACTTATATAATAATATTTATATTTTCTCTCTTCAGTTGTGAGATTGTATCAACCATCATTTGTGATAAACTGTGAATTTTGAGCGTACATTCAAAATAGATTATCTATCATAACAATATAAAGTATGGTTGTTCTGAATACTAACAACATTGATAATTCAGATGAGTGGAAAAATGATAATAGTTCAGATGTTATTTTATTTTCTATCACAATAGTAGGTACTCCCACCGTTTTAAATTATAGTTTGTTTGACTTTTTTTAACCACAAGTTTGACCACTCGTCTTATTTAATTTTTTATGCTAAATATCACTTCTTTTATTGTGGATTGCTTATTTAATAAATGGTATACATTAATTAATTAAATTTAACTATGTTTGTATAATTTTTTTGAATAAGAGGAGTTGTCAAATTTGGGATAAAAAAGTCAAACTAATTATAAATTAAAAAAGTCAAGCTAGCTTTAGCTCCGAGGCGTTCACACTTGACGCACGTCGGCACGGGCGGGGCCTTGGCTTGTCCACCTGTTCTTCGCTCCTTCACTGTCACCGACTCACTCACCGTCAGGTGCCAAACACTTGAGATGCTCAATGCAATTTCAAAATCCCAATTATTGCTTCTTTTTTTTCAAAAAAAACAAACAAACAATGGAACAAATAAAGTCCCAATATCAGAATCACTTTGGGAATATGATTTCAATACACAATTCAGAACATGATTCAATCCACAGTTATTCGTTCTGAACTACTGCATGAGCGAGCAGCAGAACTGAACTTGTTCTTTTGTCACGCGGAGGCCCCGTCGCCCCCAAACGAGTTCTCGAGAAACTCGTTTCCATTGAGATGGCTGACGTCTCCACACCTCTCGAGGCTCCACTGCCCAGTGACGCCGGAGACACGGAAGACGTTCAACGAGGTGTTGGGGATGTGCCTGCTGATCGAGCTGTTGGGTGGGTCAGTGTGCCGGCAGAGCTCCAGTATGGTTGCGCCGTGGGAGACCACCACAACTCGCCCCCCTGTCAGTCAAATACCAGCATTAGTTAGCAGAGATTTTAAACACTTGAGAGAGTTCAGAACTTGTAGTGAGCAGATATTCTATTCAGAGGGAGGGAGCAGTACGTGAAATGTAGTGTAGATTGTTCTGATTGTTTAGCCTGTTTTTTGAAGCTTTCAGTTTAGTGTTAATTTCCCATACTGGACATGAGGAATTGAGGAGATGAGGAAAATTTGATGATTACCAGCGTGTTGTTGGGCAATCTTATTCAGGAAAGAGACGCAGCGCTCGTTCAGCTGATTCATGCTCTCTCCACCACCCTGAACATCAATCACATCAGCGTAAGTTTTGATGTGATCTTCAAATGAAGTACAGAACTACAGATATGGGTTTAGCATTGATGCAGGTTGCTAAGTGGAAACTTGTGTTGTTCTGAACATTCTATTCAGTTTGCACTAGCCACACAGCAGGTAGAAAACATTTGTATTCAGAACTACAGACATGGGATTCATCAGTCAATTCAAGAACTGAATGAAACCGAGGCCACTTTAATCTGGCACTGTGACTTGTAAAACAGAGGATGAAGAAAGCCTATATGGACCCCAAATGCCAGAGCGATGTGCAAAATGACGAGCGATGCGGTTCCATGAATTCTACTACTGAAAATGCAAAATGAGAAAGCTGCAGACTTACGGGCAGTTGTTGATTCCTGCTATCAGGATCAGAACCCTCGGCGATCTTGAAGATATCAAAGCCTCTGAAAGAATCCGGACTCTTAGCCACGGCATCGTCCCACTTGAGGCCTTGGAGATACGCCATGTGCCTCTCTCTCAGCGCCTCATCCAGCACCACCTGATCATAGCGAGAGGTGGAAGTGGAACGAACACAGCATTCAATGCAGGAACTCTCTCTACTTGATTCTTGACAAAACATTAAACATGTATGTATGTATGTATGTATGTATGTATGTATGTATGTATGTATGTATGTATGTATGTATGTATGTATGTATGTATGTATGTATGTAACAACAGATCGAGAACACTTACGTTTGACATGCCACAAGCTCTCGCTATGATCTCAGCGGTCTCAGCAGCTCGTTTCAGATCAGAAGAGTATACGGCGGCAGGCTTGGCTTCTCTTGAGAGCCGGCGTGCCACCTTAGTAAGTTTAAAGGTTTATTAAAGGTTCATCAGGTTTTGGTTGGCCCAAGAATGTACGTAACGTAATGCATGTCAGTGATAGAGTTTGGGACTGGGAAATGATTTTCATCATCACGTTGTGCTGTGCATCGCGGTTTGTTGATTGAGTGAGCAAAGAAAACAGAGATTACGTACCACAACGGCTTGCTGCCTGCCAGCCTCGTTTAGCTCCGGGTCCATTTGCCCCTGGTCAGTTATTGCATAGGAGAAGGATGAGGGAGTTGCTAGTTTGTGAAGAACATGACAGTTACTGAAATGGAAGAATGGCAATAGCAATAGATCATAGATGGTTCCACGCGGTCTCCCCGTGCCGGACCACCACCACCTCCGTCTCCGTGGACAACTCATCGCCGGTGCCTGGCGCAGGGGTGGGCGACATGGCTCTCAGTTGGTTGTTGATGCTCCTGGGTCGTCGCTGTCTGTCAATCTTTAGACGACGACGGAGGATCGGAGGCCACGCGACGGTGCTTCTTCCGTTCTTGCAAGCTCAACTGCTCAGGGAAATTAAAAAACGAGGAGGGACAGCGACATGCTAACCACCGCCGCACGTGTTGCGACAGCTAGCCGCCAACGTGAATCACGTGATGACTCTGCTCTACGAGCACTCAATCAGCTTGTTTCTACATACACAATCAGCTGCCAACAGTTTGCAGCAATAACCTGTTTCAATAATATATCTTAAGTTGATTTTATGGTACTCTCCAAAAGCAACTTATATAGGGTAGTAAGCTACCACCATTGTTTATGCTACATCTTGCTATCTACTAGTCCGAGAAAGAAAGAAAGGTATTTCAAGGAGAAACTAAGGAGTATAGTGAAATAGGAGTACGCATGTGCCCCTATCTCCTCTGGGTCAAATCACTATCAACAGGTTGCGGCATAGCTTTCTCCATCTCTATGCCTTAGACAGATGAAATGATTACTCCTACCCTACCCTCGCTTGGTTTATCAGCTGACTTATCAACCACAAAAAAATATTTTTCTCTTATAGAAAAACAGTCAAAAACAACATCAACCGGCTTATTAGCAAAAAAAAAAAAAACAACCAAACGAACAGGCCGCTAGTCTCTCCTACTTTAGATAGTACCATAGCTACTCTAAAATCGCATTATTTCTCGGACACGGGATGAAGGCTAGGATTACATCCTTTTGGGAACGAAGGTAGTACTAAACTAAAAAAAAAAGGATTAAAGAGAATCAAAAGACCAAACCATTTCTCTCTTGCACGTAAAATTCTATCTCTTCCACCCTAAGCCCCCCCCCACCCCACCCCACACACACACCACCCCATCATAAAAAAAGGTTTTTTTGGATTGAAGCCATTAGGGTAGTCCCAATGAGAAATTTATGGTAATTTATATCTCTATTAATTAACGTGACAACTTAGCTTTTTGCTGATGCGGCGAAAGAATTAATGAAGAGAGAGAGAGTAAAAAAGGAGGAAACGGTTTCTACTTCACGAAACGAAGTCGACGCTAGCAACGAGGCTGATAGACGAGATGAAATCGCCGTTGGGGAGACTCCACTAGTTTCCTTCCGGATCGACTGTTATAGAAACTACGGATCCACTAGTTTGCCACAATTGATCCATCTCTTTTCTATGGTACATTTAATTCATCCTTTATATTAACACTGTTATAGAAACTATGGATTGGAAAGAGCAGTTTCTACTAGATATTAATTACTCTATTTCTCTCTTGGAAACTACAACTAGAAATTATCACTAGGACTGCCCTTACAATTCTTCAAGTTTTGATAAGTGCTATTACAATTTAGGTATTGTGAAACTTGCCACTACAATTATGTGCCTCTCTCTTACTTGCCCTTTTCTACGCATACCAGCAGCTTAGGCCCACTATAGTGGTCATTGTTCGTCTACACGGTCGTGTAGCCCGTTTATACACCGTTTTCGATTAATCGGCCGTTTTGCTTGTTTAAACACCCGTTTTCTCCGAATAATAGGCTAAATGGAAGATGACTGACTATTTAGCGTTTAGATAACACTTTAGATAACACTGGTAATGGCTTCAATCAAAAAAACCGTTGTGAAACTACAGGGAGTTTGCAATTCCCGTTTCGGATGCCCAGCATAGCGTGCAGGCGCAATGCGATGCGAGGAGCAGCGGCGACGGCACGGCTAGGCGCAGGCCGCGTGGAAGCCGAGGCAGATGACGCACTGGCCGTCGCCGGGGTACAGCGCGTCCGTGACGGCGCCGTCGATGCCCAGCCCAGCACAATGGTTTGCATCCTAAGAAATCGTGGGTCAAGAACAGCACCAAGAAATCGCACTGGGCAGCATAGCAATCGATTCCCCAACAGCAATCCTCCACGATGAAGACGTTGCTTTGCTTCACATCTCATCAATCAATCCAATAAAAAACTTCCCTACAAGGCTACAATGCCAGTCAACTCTTCTTCCACACGCCACCATCATCGTCGTCCCAACCCAACCCCAACCACCGACGGCGCCGTGTGAGTCAGCACTCGACGGCGGCGCACGCGGCGCGGCGGAACCCGGGCGGCAGCAGGTCGGGCGCGCGGCTCCACCTGCCACCACCGATGTCGTACACCAGCATCAGCCCTTCCACGGCGCCGCCCGATGCCGCCGCGGAAGCGTGGCCCCTGACGGCGGCCACGTTGACGACAGCCGCCACGCGGTCGGCGCCGACGCCGGCCATGGCTACGCGCACCGCCACGCCAAGCCCCACAGCGCCACGGGGCACGGGCGGCGCCTCGAGCGCCACCCACCCACCACCACCAGCAGCGCCGCCGCCGCCGCCGCCGTGCCACCGCCAGAAGGAGAGGTCGACGGCGTGACTAGCCACCACGTAGAGGTGTCCATCTCCAGCGCCGCACGCGCCCACGACGCACCCGCCGGCAGGCAACGCCCGTGGGCGCGCCCAGGCGCCCGAGGCCACGTGCAGCGCGTCCACCGACCCGGCGCACGCGTGCGCCTCCACCACCAGCGCCGCCGACGCCGACCCTCCTACGGCGACTCCTCCGGCGACGTAGAACAGACCCCCAGCGTCGGCGCCCGCGCATCCGTACCTCCGGCGCGGTGCCTCCGCGACGACGCGCCACGCGTCGGTGGACGGGTCGTACTCCTCCACCGCGGCCGTGCGCGCCGACCCGCCCGCGACGTAGATCCGATCGCCCACGGCCGCCGCCGCGAACTTGCTCCGCGGGAACAGCGTCGGCGCGCACGCTCTCGTAGCGCCCGTCAGTGGGTCCACCCGCAGCGTGGCGCCGCGGCCGACCAGGTACACGTGCCGCCCCACCGCGACGGCGCGCGCGTGCGCGAACGAGTGCGCGGGCAAGAGGCGCGGTAGGGGCAACGGCAGCGCGGCGACGTCGAGCGACGAGGAGGCGTGGTGGAGGTGGAGGAGCAGAGCGCGGGTGGAGGAGGAGGAAGAGGAGACGGTGAGGAGGCAGGGGCGGAGTTGGCCGCGCGCGCGGCGGAGGTGGAGGAATGCCTGGGACGCGAGGAGGGACGCGAAGCGGCGGCAGACGGCGGGGAGCGGCGGGAGCGAGGCGCGGGGCACGCGGGCGAGGATCTCGAGTAGGAGCTCGTCGGGGAGCGCGGCGAGTGGGGGCTCGAGGTCGGGATCCTCGGCGTCGGGGGCCGAGATCGGGATGGGGATGGGGACCGGGACGGCTGTGTGGCGGGCGGGGTCGGCGGGGATGCAGGACCTCGCGAACCACGAGAGGCCGCGTGGGTGGCAGCTCTCCGCGGCCATGGCTGGCTGGTTGCAGCTGCTAGTAGTTCGGGGCTCAGACTCACCAGTCACTGCATCTCGTCAGTGCAGGCAGTCACCGCATTGGCCTTTTGGGGGGAAGCCAGTGGGCTTGCTCTGTTTTGCGTGCAGTTTTGTTTGGATTTGGTTGGTTCACTCCATCCATTGATTCGCTCGCTGGGTGGTAGGGGTTGACTGATTGGGCATGGTGGAGTGGAGGTGGGGGGACGGGGACGAGCCGTTGCCCACTGGGCGGGCCCGGGCTGGCAGCCCCACACATGCAGCTGCAGGAAAGGGCTAGAGGGGATCGCGGCGCTTTTTCAAAATTGGAACTGAAATGGTAGACGGAGCTTAGGGCCTCTTTGGTTTTGGGTACCTAAATTTTAGTCACTTTTCTATATCTATATCTATACCTAATAATAAAGAAGTAAAATTTCAGTCTATTTTTTGATCTACAAATTGTTCGGTCTGGCCTTCCATATTTGATTTGTATTCCATATTTGACTCTAAAATAATCCTAATCAGGTTGGGGAGGTGCGCTCCCGGGTCCACTTTCTCATGATGCGTGTGTTTGGGCTGCCTGTACTGAGTAGGCCTGGGTGCTTGTGTTTGGGCTGGGCTGTGCGTCCGTGCGTGTGTGTGAAACTTGAGTGCGTGTGCATAGGTAAGTTGGGTGTCAAATTTAGTTTCTTCATTTTTTTTCATTCCAAACTTAAGTTGTCAATTAAAAAAACAAAACACAAATGGTAGGAGTATGTAGTAGAAAGACTTTCCAATTCTATTTTTCTAAAACCGAATCTTTAGATAATATTTTTCTAAACTTCATATCTTTCAATGGTACAAAACATATTTACATGAAAAAAGAAACAAACCAAAGACCGACCAATATAGTTTTATATTTTAATATTGTTATCACATGACTAAGTAGGTATAGATTGAGAAGAAAAATTACTATCTATTAAAGTGTGTCATAATTCATAATGCAAATAGAATAATAAAAAAATTAACAAATTATTAGAATATATTGATTCAACAATTTTGGTCCCACTCCCTTAACTATCGTATAAAGTATGGAGTCTGATTTTTACACGTATTCACTTCCATTGCAACATATGGGTGTGAAGTCCAATTTCTGCACGTATTAAGTTCCGTTGTAACGCATATAGAGATATGGAAAAAATATAAAATATGAATAAATACACTCTTATCCGTGCTTTTCATTAACATTTGATTTTTTTTTCTCCCGTTACAACGCACGGGCACGTTTGCTAGTAGTCACTAAAATGTCAAACAACCCCACTAAAAGTGGTCCCTAAAGTTTAAAGCCTTTAGTCATGAAGGGGTAGCTAAAACTCACTAAAATATTAAAGTTTAGGAGGTGGGAACCAAACACCCCTTAGTTCAAGTGAACATGAAGTATTAAATATAAGGGAGTGTTTGGTTACAGTCCCCTAAAGTTTAGCAGCTAAACTTAGGTGATTTTAGGCCCTAAACTACCAAACCCTCCTAAAGTGCCCCTGGACTTTAGTTGTTGTAGCTGGTTGGAGGGAGCTAAAATCCCCTAAGTTGCTGTAGATAGAGAAAGGGGAGGGCAGGAAGAGTGGTAAAATGGACTTTGTGATAAGCAATTATTGACCTTTAGATGGATTTAGGGGGAGTAACCAAACAGTCCTCCTAAACTTTAGCGGGGAGATCCCTAAACTTTAGTGGCCCTTAGAGTAACCAAACAGGCTCTAAGTAAAAATAATAATTAATTATGGATATATGCATGGAGTATTAAATATCCGTAAGTTTACGGAGTAGGATACAAGCAGTAGCGGATATAAACCTCGGGTTGGTGTGCTGCAGCCTCTGGTCCTTGATCAAACAAATTTATGCTAAAATCATTTCTAAACAATGAAATATTAGGCTCTAGTAATATAGTCATAGCACTATATTATGTCTATCTCATCTTTCTTCGGTCCACCCCCAAGATGCAAATACCCATGTCTGTAATGTTAACCTAGATATTTTTGTTTTTTATAATCTCTAGTCTTGTTTGAATGTGTATGTATTGATTTCAATCAACATGTCTTGAAGTGAAATTATAAAGTAAGTTTATTTCAATTTACTCCAACAACACATGTAGATTGAAGCACATATATAAGCATCGAAAACAAAAGCTACATTGAGCCAAATTTTCCATGGGGTATTTTTTAGGGGGGGGGGGGGGGGGGGGGGGGGCTTGGGGTGGGAGGAACAGTGTTTTGCGTGCAAGAGAGAAATGGTTTGGTCTTTTAATTCTCTTTAATCTTTTTTCAGTTTTAGTAGTAGATAATAGTAAGATGTAGCATAAACAATGGTGATTAGCGTACACTATATATGTTGCTTTTGGAGAGTACCATAAAATCAACTTAAGATAGATTATTGAAACAGTTTATTGCTACAGATAATATGATGCGCCGGCCGGACCCGGACGGTCACTGACCGAAAGTCCGAAAGAAAAAGAAGCAGCAAAGCCGAAACGATAAAAGCAAAAATGTCTACCGCCCTTGGGACTAAAAGATCTTCTTGATTGTAATTTTGCTTTGAAGACCCTCGCACTTGTAACTCACTCAGTAGCCCATAGCTTAGCTGCACATGGGACCGCCGGTTTAAGTTTAGATGTGGTGTGAGCCAGCATTGTAGGAGTACCCAGGTTCCGGTTTCCAAAAAAAAAAAGAGAATTTTGTCTTGTGTACCGTCCTATTTGCTTGGTTTATCAGCCATCGAAACAGTGTTTTTGTCTCAAAGAAGAGCTCTACGGCTGAGGGCGAAGCCATTAGTTGTCCATCAACCCAAGCATTGGTTGTGCGCCCAGGCAACTCGGCCATCTGTCCTGGATCCTTGTCCGTAGCATTGGTACTCCCCGAAGTAGGCCGTGCTTCACAGTTAAGCCAAGCCAGAACATGAACATACACGTCAATCAGCCACAGAATATATAGCTAGAAAAAAAACACATGCATATATCTCGAATTAGTTCTCGAGCAATCAGTGTATATAGAAAGGAATTTCCATAAATTGTTCCCGTCTTTCCAGCCGACGGGAGCCACTGTGTTAGAAATGTTGCAGTGGCGGAACCAGCTAAACGAGATACGGGGGGCCGGTATATATACATGTATATATAAGTATATTTAATGTATTTTTGGCCGGATGGGGGCCACGGCCCTGCTCGTCCCCCTAGTTCCGCCACTGAATGTTGCAGAGGGCGAAGACGACCCGGGCGTACGGGCGCCACGGCCGGCCCAGGATGGACTTGCCGGTCTCGCCGGTGAGGTCGCACCTGACGAAGCTGAAGCCTGTGTTATCAGACGACACTTCCCGCCCCTGCGCCGTGAATGCACCCTGTCTGTCTGAGATCTGGACAAACAACGATGCACAATATATATCAGATGTTTACGTGTACTTTCTCTGTCCCTCGTTGTTATTAATTATAAGTTGTTATTATAAATTTCATTGATAAACATTTAAATTTACTAAAAACATTTATAGACATTTATAGTTGTTACAAACATTTATATCTTTAAATAAATTTATTAAAAAACTAGATTTAATTTTTTTTGATAATACTAATTATTTACCATAAATATTAATATTTTTTAATATATATTTTACCAAATTTGTTTGTTTTCTCAAGGAGTAAGATCCAACGATAGATATTTTAGAGACCAATGCAAGGCAGGGAAGAAGTAACACAAATAATGAATTCAAAGTCCGTACGTATAGACTACATACCTTGAGAAAAAGCTTTGGCATTGCCGAAAATGAAATCCGTAGGCCTTCTATATAGCAGCTGTGGTAGTAGTGGCGCCCTGCTTCATCCAACAGTGTGTCTTGGTAGGATAGGAATCTACAGTCGTGTCGTAGAAGGCCGCTTTGTCCCCGTCAATTCTCGCAGCGACTGCGTGGTGACTTGTCCCCCATGTGTTCTGATTGCAAGCATATATATATATATATATATATATATATATATATATATATATGTGTGTGTGTGTGTGACAACGAGTAATAAGCACTGGCGGAACCAAGGGGGGCTGGCAGGGCCATGGCCCCCCTAATATTTGAAAACAAAAAAAATTACTAGTCTAATTTTATAATTTTTATTTATATTAGCATGAAGAATATAACAAAAGTATTGTAATATATACTTATTATTATCTTCTACTCTCTTGCTCCAATACAAATATTCATTCTTAATTCTTGAAAAGTTAATTTTCACTTTGTCTAAATATATATATGAAAATATTAAAGAAAGAAAAAGAAAACTATACTTGTACTTGTCGAAACTGTGCGGTGTCGGAGAAAAGGTGGGCTTGCTCCACCGCTCTAACTGGCAGTGGCGGGCCCAGGATTTTAGGGCTGGGTATTCAAAATATAGAGTGGTACTAAAAAAATTGCCAACCAAATGACTAATATTGTACATGTATAATGCTATATAGTTAAAATTCTGAAAATATAACACATAATTGAGTCTATTTGCTTGTACAGATATTCAGAATAGTTGTATTTTTGCTTTTTCAAATACAAACTTGTATATATACTATATGTATAAATTTTTTTGTCAAAAGATTTGGGTATTCAATTGAATACCTTTGAATAAACGTAGGCCCGTCACTGCTAACTGGGCCAAAATAACTAAATCACCTGGAAAAAGCACCGGTCAGAAAAAAGACTTGAGGGGTCGGACAGCCGCTGCTGTCCGACTGATCGGCGGGGAAGATTCTCGGCGTTCGGGTCCGTTCCAACTAGAGAAATTCCAAGCTTGTTGACCACCACCTTCTCTCTACATATATATGCATATATATATATATATATATATATATATATATATATATATATATAAAAGTACAATATATATATAGAATATTAATACTACCCCCTCATCCTATATCTGTCGTCAACTGTATTATATGTTCCTCTGTTAAATTTGGAAATAATATAATAATTAGCCTGCTGCTAACAGTGTGTCTCGATCTCGCACACGTAATATTTCTTCGCGGAGTCGTTGTTTGGTGTTTCATAGGCACATACGGTACCCATCGGCCGATATAAACATTATTTTAGCTACACCATCCATGTATGTTCTTTTGTGTGTGTGTTTCACACAACATGCATGTAAATTTTATATTATGATAAGAGTACTTTTCATAGTGCGTGAATCTAAAAGCATATAAACCTTATTATATATGGTGTTTAAGTTATATATATATATTATTATACAGAGAGAGAGATCGAGAAAGAGACAGATAGATATCCAGAGAGAGAGACACACACACTGCACTACTAGTACTACTTGCCTGTACGTACGTGCCCGGGTGCCGGGTTGATGTTGATGAGCGCGCCGCCGCTGGCAGGGGCGGCGTTGATCGCCGCTTGTATGCTGGTGAAATGGCCTTTACCCGGCGACTGACGATGGTCAACCGTGAGGACGACCGCCGCCGGTCCGTGCGACCTGCATGCAGTGTCGTCAGTCGATCGAAATTAACAACGTGCGTACAAATGAACTGCCAATGCATGCATGCATGCTCTTTCTTTTTTGAACGAACAGGAGGAGCGATCTACTGAGATTTTATTGAAGGTAACCAAGATGATTACAAACATCATCAAAGAAAATAAAAGTAATAACAAAGACAACTAAGACGTACACAACAAAGACAAGAGCGAGAGCTCAGGAAAAAAAAAAGAGCGGCAATAGCTAGTCACCAGGCAGTTGCTGAGGCCGGCAAAAAAATTGGAAATAATAAAGCATATTATGCAAAGAGCGAGTAGTGGTACGTGAAATCAAATCCCAATAATTCCCAACATCGTACGTACATCATCGTATACTGTGTGTTCTTGATCTCTGCCTCGGCCGGTAGTAGACGCCATGCCGCCGCCTGCGTAGTAGCCGCTACGACTAGGAACAGCAGTACTACTGCTGCCGGCGACACCGCAGCCCAGCTTGCCGGCGACGGCGCCCTTCCTCCTGCTCCAGCTGGCGCCATCGCTCGATCGATCTCTCGTCGTTGGCACTACGCCACATTCTTGCTATGGAAACATGAACACTTTTACTGTAGGGGCGGTTGGAGTTGGGGGCGTCCCTACAATGAGCGTTCTCAGGCCCCAGCAGCTCCTATAGTAGTTACTGTAAGGGCGGCTGGTAACACGAAGTGCCCCCCTGTTGTTTCCTTCTGTAGGGCGGCTGGTAACTGAATACCAGCCGCCCTTGTTGTTTAACTGTAGGGGCGGCTCAGTCGCGCGAATAAATAGCAACAACAACCTTCTTGACATAATCATGTTATTATATTGGTTTGGTTATCTTCTTGTTTCTCTCTAAGCATTCCTTGCGTGCTATTTTGCTTTAATCTATGCATTATTATTATATTGGTAAGTGGATAGCAACCCCTTGCATTATTATTACTTAGTAAACATAGTCGTGCCTTGCAACAATTGTATATAGTTTTTACATGGTCATTTAGACGATTTAAGTTTAGAATATACTATAATTCATGTGCTGGTCTAACTTAAACATTCATGTGAGAGAGTACTGACCTAGCAATATAAAATGATCTATGCTTTTTAGATCATATAAATTTATTTATTTTTGGATAGATAACATGATCAAGTGTTCTAAATGGATTGTAGTAACATGAAAAAAATTCAAGTTAACCCATATATAACTTGCAATATTGGATCATGGTGCATAATGATGTACACCATCGACTTATACCTGTTGTCTAGGACTACCATAAGTCCTCGATTAGAGTGAAATTGAGTCCACGGCAAGGGTTGTGTTTTGAGAGATTTATTAGACTAAACATGATAACAATATTTAAGATTTTAGTAACAATTTGATTTGATTATTTTATTTTTTTATATTTATGAAAAAAGAAATTAGTAGGGAAAGGTGAAAACTAACGGGTATCAGCCACCAAACGTGGAAAAAGAAACAGACTCACCGGAAGCCAACTAAAACTGGACTCATTATTATTTTTATTATTTGTTTTTATATGTATGTACCATAAGTAGAGGGAGATCCGTGGTCCCCAATTCTATTCACCCTATGTTCTGATGATAGATGATCTGGAATTCTCAAGGCTGCAACCAAAATATTAGCTCGACAACTTGTCAGGCTGAGGCAAAAAATCCTCAATTTACAAGGCACACGGGCACAGATTCGTGGAGTAGCTACTCACACACAGGCATGGCCACCTTGCTGTTCTTTTTTTGGATTTTTGTTCTCTTCGTGGATAAGACTAACTTGTGATGAACACATCCATTCTTTATTCAGGCAATGTATGTTGGCACTTCAATCTCTGCTGGAATGAAAGGTACAAGCAAAGCTATGACAACAATGAAAAAGGTAAGATGGAAGATAGCCATGTTGGCTGTTATTCAGTATCAAGACATCCTCTTAAGATTTTTTTGCCTGTGGACAGTTTTTGGACTATCTTCTAAGTGACTTCTATATTTCACTGCACATTTCAGCAAATGGAGCAGGCGAAACAGATAAAGGTCATGAAAGAATTCCAGAAACAATCATCACAGTTGGACATGATCGTAATAACATTGACACTGTGCTGGCCTGTTTATTTTACTTCAAAGTTCAAAGCTGGAACTTGTGATATAATTCATGCATGGCCCTTGGCCCACTTAGTTACTAGCTTAGTTGCTATAGACCTGAATCAATTACAGCACTGTAAATACATTATAAGACATTGAAGTCTTAGTGTCAAATCATATAATCGGTGATGTCATAGAACCATATACATTTTGTTCAAGTTAGAACCATATACCTGTATGGAGCTGGCAGCAGTAGCACTAGAGCATGACTAAGCACTAGAACATGGCAGCAGTAGCAGTAGAACATTTTGATCTAAGTGCTGCTTCACAGGTAGTGATATAAGTGTTGTCTGTTATGTTATCCAAAGACATACTTCTACAATACATGCCCTAGGAGTAGTGCTCTGAGATCAGTATGACTTTGCTCATCATGATATGTGGATACATCAATAACTTGTGAGATAAAGGCCTACGGGTTTACCTTAATGATGCGTTTTATCCTCCTGTGCATGCCATTGTTTCAGTATTTGTGCATGCTAATAGGATCCCATCTAACCATAGTAATTTGAATTTAAATTTGATTTATTTATTTATTTTGCCACAAAATCCACTGTAGGGGCGGTTTTTGAAAGAACGTAAGATACATACAGTAGGGGCGGCTGATGAAACAGCTGCCCTTACAGTAAACAACAGTAGGGGCGACTGAGAAGTCACTGTAGGGGCGGTCGAAAACACTAGCCGCCCCTACAGAAGTCACTGAGGGGCGGCCGGAAACCGCCCCTACATAGGGTATTACTGTAAAAACACCCTGGGAAGGTGGCCGGGTCGAGTGTACCAGCTCGAGTCGAGGGCAACAAGATCGTCGAGGGGCGCAGACGCGCAGTACGTACGTCTATATATACATACAGTGACGTACACAAAGGGTGTACACTGCACATCTCTCTCTAGATCTGTGTGTATGTGTGTGTATGTATCGTACGTGTTAGTTTCAAGCAAAAACTGCTTTCGTCCAAAGAAAACCCGGATATTATTGCTTGACTTCTTCCAAAACCAAAAGTAGTCTCTCTCTTCTTTCAATATATATATACAGACCAAGCCACCAATAATGTTCCACATGATCAGAACGAAGCTGGATAGAGATATATATGGTCTCTTATTTAACTTGACACTGCACGGTAGCTAGTAAGAGATCGAAAAAGAAGAGAGATCGAAAAAGAAGAGTACGTAAGTCACGCCACGTTCAAAACCAGGAAATATTGTTTGAAAAAGAAGAGTATTGGAGAGTACAACTGATCCTCTTTTTATATTTTTGCTATTACGTGCTCCGGAAGGCAAAGAGAAGAGGATGGCAGTGGGAGCAGACACAAGTAGAAATTCCATTTCATCGGGCTTAATTATGCACATCAAATGCATTGTTCATTCGCTCGGTCGATGCCAACAATGGTGACACGTACCATTGGTGTGCCACGTCCCCTATTGGAGGCATTTTGTAAAGCCCTCCAAGGCTTTGATGAAATTAAGCCCAAAATGTATAGTATGAGGGCTAAAATAATCACTTTGATAGTTCTGGGATAGAACCAAGCCTAAAAATAAGCTTTTTGGGACTGAAACTGTCATTTTAAAAGTTCAGAACGAAATTGAGCATCAAGCAATAGTTGAGGAACTAAAATGATTATTGTCCCTTAAAGAAAATGTAGGAATATTGCCGCTCTCATTCGTAGATTGCATTTCTGCAGAAGAGGACAATCTGACAAAAGAAACACAAGTGCCAGCGACTAATACATCATTATAACGCAGGAAGCACAGGTGTAACTGCAACAATTATTCACTGCCTAACACATGGGCTTGGTCACATACACTGAACTCTGCGCACAACCGACACAGAGTTATAGATCGGGCATACCAATCCCAGCTTTTTCATCGTAGGTCTTCTCCAGCACAAGCTCAATTGGTGTATCCTTTGGTCCAGCTGCACGAGGAAGGAAACAGTCAGAGCAACTTCTCATGACAAAATAGGCATGTGAGAAATAGTCTATAGACAAAAAATGTATTTGACACCCTAAAGAACTGACAAAAAAGTACAAGGTGAAATGTTTAGTGCACCTCGTTACTATGATTGTCCTACACATTCATATGCTTATGCAACCTCTATCAAGATTTGATTTAATACGACATAACAAATGCTCAAAGCAGAAAATATCAGTCTTTTTGTTCCATGCTTAATCATTTACAAATCTCCTTCAGGCACAGATAAGGCACCCAACATGTACAGCATCCCAAAGGCAACATAGCCACAGGCGACATGTCAACCAAAGGTACAGTTATCTAATGTACACAAAACAAAGTGTTGCTGTGAGGAAAAAAATTGACTTTTTGAGCAACCAGATACAATGAAGAAAACGAGAAAACACTACATATGATCAATTGGTATCAGTATGAATTATGACAGGATAAAGAGTTTGAATTACTTCACACTTTATAGAATTAATGTGCCATGAAAAACACCATGTAATAAGCATATGAAATGAGTTGCGGATCACCATGAGCGTAAAATAAGTTTTTTTTGTGAGACATACGTGACGTGGGTCTCGGTTTTTTTCTCTCCTTCAGAATTTCTGGCCGCGGTATCACAGCACCCGATGCATACATTCCTCTAGCGTACCTGACTTTGGTCCCATCTTCCAAATACTTATATCCAACCTTACATGGTTTCCTGCAGTGAACAGTGAGAAATGATTTTACAAATGAGTTAGCAAATAAAAAGCAACATCTTTGTAAGTACTAAAACATTGAAGTATAATAGTCATACCCAGTGACTGGGTCAACCACTTGGACATTTGAGACATGAAGTGGAGCTTCAATCGAGAAAATACCACCTGTGTGCCCTTCCCCTTGCTTAATGTGTTTCTTAACCTGAAATGATAGTAGTAAAAATATTTAAGAAATTCCTGATGAGGATGAGGACATGACAAGGCACAGACAGTGAAAATGACAGTTGCTGGCTGCAGTTAACAGTACCCAGAATAAACAAGCAAAATTGCAACCTATGTTTAATAAATACTCAATGATCTTAGAAATACTAGAAATACAGTTTCTCTATTCTTCTTTGTGTATTCATCACAGCTGATTCCACATTATAAATCAATTGGCTACGACATTATAAGCTTACTGAGCATGCTTGGGGGCCTGGGGATTATTGCATGTGTTAATTCAGCTAGAAACTTAGATGGCGTTATGTCAATATTTAACTGCTTATATGGTAAGCATGTCGTGTGGTGTGAGTTGTGACACAAAGAAAATCAGTAAAGCATGAAAAGGGACATTGCAGTATGTACAGCATGATAATGGTCAGTTATACAGCAAGAAATTACACTTGTTACTATCAAACAAACTATACGAACAATTGATATTGGTTGGCCTGTTCCCCTCGAGTGCCACAACTATTCTTTGAGCTCTAACCAATTTGTAAAGCATGAAGGCCAACAACTATCTATATGTACAGAATGCTATCCTTTTGCTACTATTATGTTCTCCCGTCCTAATTTGCTATCTTTTTGGCATTATGGACGTGTGGTACTTATAGGGGAAGTATCATTCAGCCTTCACAAGAGTACAAGACAAACTCATATGATCAGCCTCAAAGCAGTGCAATGGGGATAAAGGCTGAGCATCACCTAATCACCTAGTACAACACAATATTAAAACCATGATTGCAGCTGCAACACTAGTCTGAACTCCAAAAGGTTCACATCAATTTACGATGAACCACCTTTCAATTGCAATGATCTGATAAATTCCAACGAATATCTAGAGCACACTGTTACCGATGGGTAGGTTTAATTAAATCCATACAGCCAGTGTGCAACAAACTGAACTGCCCAATTCTGCAACTGGCACGGTGGCACCAATCCTATGTAACCAAAAACTGCTATCTTCTATATCGATTCCGCACTCGGGCTAAAGAAACGGAACGAGCATATTACCAAGTTCTTGCCCTCGACGATGACGCGATTCTGCGACCGAATGACCCGCTTGATGAGCCCGGACTCCCCCTTGTCCTTGCCTCTGATGATCATCACCTGGCAGCCAAAAAAGTAAAGGGAGAACGCGGAGATCTCGCAATGAGAAGAAAGCAGGACCGAGCGAGTAGGGAATGTAGCGGAGAACGAGGGAGGTTACGTTGTCGCCGCGGAGGATCTTCCAGTGCATGATGAGCTTCTGCGCCGCCTTCCACCCCATCTTCCTTGGAGTTGGAGCTCCCTCCTCTCCCCCGGCAAGTTTGTTGGGGGCGGCGGAGCGAGGGGGCTACGCGCTGCAGAGGCTGGTGGTCGGTGGGGCAGGGAGGCGGCGCCGCGGCGGACGGCGAGAGACGAGGGGAGGGAACAGTGAGTGGCGGGGCGTTCGGCTGCGGGGAGGCTGCGGCACCCAAGGGCGTGACTGGGCCGGGATAGTGAATCGGAGGAACTCGTGGGCCGGAAAGAGGCCTTGGGAATGGGACACTAGCAATGAAAGACGGGCCAGGACTATCCTAGATTTGGCCCATTATTTTTTCTCTTAAGGCCCACAAGAAGCTGGCCTAGTCCCCAATAGTCTCTCGGTCTCTCCGCTCTCTCTGTCTCTTTCGCTCGCCCGGTCGCGCCAGGTCTTCTCCGCTCGGCGCCCACTGCCATCCTCGCTCGCCGTAGCTGCATCGCGTCACGGCGCCAGCAGGCCACCGCCCGGCACGTCCGACGGATCCGCCCCTGCGTGCGTGCGCTCGGTTTCCCGTGCTCCAACACCTCCCCCGACCTAATCACCGTCGGGCCGCCCACCGCCGCACCCTGCTAGGGTTTCGGCCAGTCCCGGATTCTCCGCCGCCGGTGGTTTCGCCTCTCCGGCTGCGGCGCCTCGAGACGCACCGGCAACCTCGGACCTGACACACTGCACTTCTGCGATCCGCAGGACTGCTGTACGCAACAACAATCTGCTGGACTGCAGCCTCGCACAAGTCGTAGCTGGTGAGTTCCAATTAGACGAACCTGGTTCTCTTTCGATTCTTATTATTAAGTTGTTTCAAACATCTGGTAGACAGCCTAGACTGACTCAGCTACTGTGCCGTACTGCAACAATAACATACGCCATTTATTATTTTTAATAGAGATCCTTACACAATTGAACTTTCAGCTACATCTGAGGATCTACAATAGTTTAGACTTTGTATGCTGCCGTGCTCATTGAGGTGTTCTGTTCATAATATGATTCAATGACTACTGTTTTTTTATTAATAATTGACAAAATATGAGTTATTTAGGATTCATGGAATTAAAATTTTAAGACAATTAAGTATCTGGTAACAAGCTAGTGTGTTTCATAATAGGGCCAAACTTGCAGCAGTATGTAGTTTTTTTTTCCTGTTGTATTTTGTCTCCATGGAGTGACCATTTTTCATTTCATGTTTAGACATTACTATTCTGAACTACTTAGCTCGGGTTTAGGTTTTATTTTAAGATTCACACATTGTGTACAATTGTTCTCTAATTTTTATTTTTTCCCTGTTCCTTTTCCTTCCCTTCCATTCAATTAATGGAATGTTGATACCTTGCAATTGCACCAGCCTGCTCAATTGTACTTCAGATAGCATCTTCTTTGATTATCCTGTGCTATCATATTCTTGAAAACCTTCCATGCTGTCTATCCGAGCATTCTTCTATCTCTGCATTTGTCCTTAACAGTCACTTGCTTTGAGGTTCCATTTTCCATGAGGATACCTATGGCTGAATCCAGTTTGAGATTATTACATACCTTTTTTTCAAGCTGTTTCTGTTGTTTTTCTTTCTATCCATACATTATCACTTTGCTCCCCCAATATTATTGGTTCCTGTGCTCTTTCCAAAGTTTCCTTGGAACTTTGAGCTTTGGAAGATGCCAAGGAGAACAGGAAATGCTGCTTCAACCAAATCAGTTGAAGTGGTCAAACAAGATCAATTGGAGTTTGATGACCCTGACGAGGTAGACGAAGAGGAAGAAGTTGAGTATGAAGAAATTGAGGAAGAGGTTGAGTATGAAGAGGTAGATGAAAATGATGATGATGAGGAGGAGGAGGTGGAAAAGGAGGAGGAGGCCAACAAGGACGAGGATGAGGATGAGGATGAGGATGAGGATGAGGAGGAGGAGGAGGAGGAGGAGGAGGAGGAGGAGGTGGAGGAGGTTGAAGAAATTGAATGTGTGCGTGAAGTCGATGCTAATCATGACAGTAAAATAATGGATGATGATCCGAAGGATGAGAATGAAAAAGAGAAGCATGCTGAGCTTCTTGCTCTTCCCCCACATGGAGCTGAAGTTTATGTGGGAGGGCTCTCCTCTGATGTATCTTCTGAAGATCTCAAAGAACTATTTGAATCTGTTGGAGAAGTTGTGGAAGTGAGTACTGCCTACTTTCTCTGGTTTAAATTTTGCATTCTTTTTCTTTTGCAATTCAGAGTCCCTTTTTTCTGTAGGTGCGAATGCGAGGAAAGGGGGATAAAAAGACATATGCTTTTGTTAATTTCAGAACTAAAGAGATGGCTTCAAAGGCCATCCAAAAGTTGAGCAATAAAAACCTAAAGGTTTGTTTACACAATTTCACTTGAACTCAAGAGTTGATCTTCATGTTATGTTATCCCGTCCTGTGATTTATTGTGTTTGTTTATACATTTTTTTTACAAAAAAAGGTGGGTATATGAGGTAAAACTAGTATTTGATAGCACAAACTTCCCAAGATAGAAGGAGACTGAGTTGAAAAATGTGTTTTTATATATTTTATGTTTAGGTCTGTGGAGGATCAATTTTAGACATAGCAAAGTTCAATTATATATTATTGCACTCAGATCTTCTTGCTAGTTTCTAAAATGATTTTCAGCACTTCCACTGTTGAATTTAAAACACAAGGACTTGGGATCAGTTTGAGAAGTAGCAAAGTACGAGGTTATATAATTTACACTTACATCTTGCTATTTTTTTTTTAAAAAAAATTGCAGCAGTTCCACTGCCAAGTTTAAAGTACAAAACTTTGTGACTATTGCAAATCAGTGTGTTCAGTTATGCTGCCAGAAACCAGAACTGTGGGTGATGGAAGATTATGTTTTTGGTTACCAAGGGATTTATCTAAAATATTTGTGTCTGCTTTAGCAAAACCTACCCCTGAACACATTTGGTAGTACTTCCTGATTCTTTGTTACACCTGAATACCTGATAAACTCGTACTTCCTGATAAACCTACCCCTGAACACATTTGATATCCAGACCTAGTTTTGCAACCCAAGAACATGAATACATGCTAGTACTTCCTGATTCTTTGTTACACCTGAATACCTGATAAACTCGTATATCTTGTACTTTCATAATAACTAGACCCTGTTATTATGGTTCTTATTGCAGGGAAAGAAGATAAAAGTTTCATCCTCTCAGGCTAAGAATAGGCTATTTATTGGGAACGTACCCCGTGGTTGGACACCTGATGATTTCAAAACCGCAGTGGAAGAAGTTGGTCCTGGAGTTTTAAATGTTGATCTCATGAAGGTATGAATAGATACTAGGATTGTACAACAGCTTCAGTGTGCATCATTACAGTTGTTTTACTCTCAAATATACTTAGGCACCAGGCTCAGGTCGCAATAAGGGTTATGGCTTCATTGAATACTACAACCAGGCATGTGCAGAGTATGCTAAGCAGAAGATGTCTACCCCAGAATTCAAACTAGATACAAATGCTCCTACTGTTAGCTGGGCAGATCCTAAGAATGCTAGTGAAGCTACATCCACTGCACAGGTTCCTTTGAGCAGTACATGATGCAATGTTACCTTTTATGTTGCTTCTATTATGTTATTTTATAAGGAATTAAGGATGTGCGTATTTGTCTTTAGGTTAAATCTCTATATGTCAAAAACCTCCCCAAGACTGTTACTCAAGAGCAGCTGAAAAAGCTGTTTGAGCATGTTGGAGAAATTACAAAAGTTGTTATTCCTCCTGCAAAATCTGGCCATGAAAATCGGTACGGTTTTGTTCATTTTAAGGAACGGTCCATGGCTATGAAGGCTCTGAAGAACACTGAGAGATATGAACTTGATGGTGAGTTTCCTTCTCTAACATCCTTCTATAGCTAAGTCAATATTTCTAACATCCTTCATGTCTAAAAGGTCATTTGTTTGCCACTAACAGGTCAGCTGTTGGATTGTTCACTTGCGAAACCTCCTGCTGATAAGAAGGATGATACTGTATCAGCACCTACTGCAAAAGGAGCTCCATCACTCCCAAGTTATGCCCCACTTGGATATGGACTGGTGGGAGGTTATAATCCACTTGGAAATGGACTGGCAGGTGCTTATAATCCCCTTGGAAGTGGAATGGCAGGTGCTTATGGTGTGCTTTCTGCTCGTGCTGCACAGGTACATGACATCTTCTGATATGCACTGGCCAATGCATGAGGAGAAACATTTACAAGAGGTGATATCCTTCTAACTGTTGTGTATTTTTGGCATTGTTTGCACTTGTGCAGCCAATGCTGTATGCTCCAGGTGCTCCTCCAGGTTCAACAATGATCCCAATGATACTACCAGACGGCCGTCTTGTATACGTGTAAGTACTTTGATCTATTCTTGTATATGTGCAAGTCAAACACCTACTGTGCTGGATTCCATTGTCTTGCCAAGTTACTTGATGACGTCAGTCCACTGAATGAAACGCAGTGGTGTCTTGTTCTAATTAGTTTACAAAGAAATTGTTGGATCAATGTGCCATAACATCTAGTTATTCAGTACATGATGAAAGTAGTAACTTCCCCCCTGTCAAAAGTATTCTGTGTTAGAAGGAATGTAATATATTTAGTATCTATAGCTCACAAATTTGACAACAGGCGGGCCTGGAGTATTTATATGAAGAGCGAATCTCTGTTGTAGAAGGTTGTTGTTTTGTTTTCTTTTTATGGTCACAATGGTGTGGTGAAATTAGATGGTTATCGGTGCTTAATTTTTGTTTATTATATAATCTTAGATCCTAAGGGCAGTCCTCTGAACTGTTGCACTGATGCTTCCTTATCAACTGATATCCTCCTTGGTGTTTTGCAGACCACAGACTGCAGGGCAGCAGCCTGTGCATTTGACTTCGCCTCTGCCACAGCAAGGTGGTCGTCGATTCGGCGGTAGTGGCAGCGGCAGCGGTGGTGGCGGATCGAGCTCCAACGGAAAGCGGCAGAGGGGAGATGACCGTGGTAGTAACAGCAACAACAGCCGCAGGGGCCGGCATCGTCCGTATTGATGTTTGCAGTGCCGCTGATTACCAGTTAGAAGTTAGAACCTAGCAGTTAGCATTATTTGTTGCAGTACCATGCTGGAGACTGAACTTTGAATTGTTTATTTTCCTGTGTGCCTCGTAACAAGCCTGTCCTAATAAGAATGATAGTACCACAAGGGGCAGACATAGTGGTAGTATTGTCAATGCATTCGTTACGCTTGAAGAATAAACTATTATGTGTTCTTCACATGGTGACCCTTTGGGGTGTTCAGCCTGAGTAATACAATAGCCTTTTTGGTTGCCTCGTGTCCTAGCCTGGCTCGCATGTATGATGCAGGCCGAAGGCGTGGTGCAGGCAGCCTAATGCAGGATACTTGAGATGTGTTGACTGATCTGGTGACCACATCTTACAGATGAATGAGAGCTGAAGAATTCTATACTTACAGATGAATAGCAGTTGAGCTGAAGAATTCTATAGATGAATGGCAATTGAACTGAAGAATTCGGCCTTTCGGCCTTTCGCCCTTTCTTTATGTTGTTGTTGAGGAACGGCAGGTTTGAATTGCCTTTTGTTCAGATGCCTCAAAATTCCAAACAAGACATCGAATCTTTAAACACAAAGTATTACGGTAGGTTAAAATTGTAATTTGCGAGACAATTTTTTTGAGACTAGGAAACCAAAGTATTACGGTATCAAAATTCTAAATCTTTTTCATTTAAACACGAGCTAGAAGCAGCAATTGAATGAGCCTTCAATTCTTCGACAGCTCTTCCCAGATGCGGTCGAATGACAAATTTTTTCAGCCCTGGCCCACATGTGAATGCACACACCGCCGCCGCCGCACACGACGCGGCTCGAGCTGCTTGCTGTTCGCGAGGTGTGCTCTGCTTTCACGGATCCGGAGGCCGACGCGCCGTCCGGGCCAGTAGCGCCGCGCCCGAGCGCTCCCCGCGTGCACACGCCGCCGCCCACCATTACGCACTCCACGACGCGGCTCGAGGTGCTCCGACCAGCGCTCGCGAGGTGTCCCCTTCACGGATCCGGAGGCAGAGGCGCCGTCCGTGCCACTCCACTCACAGTCAGGGCCAGTACCGCCGCGCCCTAGTGCGCTCCGTCGGCATGTCGAGTTCCGTGCGCGCCGCCGCCGGCCGGTGCTTGGAGCTGGAGCGCATCATCGCAGAGCACGCGCGCTCGAAGAGCCTCGGCCTCGACGACGCGCTCAAGCTGTTTGACGAATTGCTTCGCCACGCCAGGCCCGCCTCGGTTCGTGCTTTCAACCACCTGCTTACCGCTGTCTCTCGCGCCCGATGCCCTTCAGCCTCCGAGCTCGCTGTCTCCCGCTGTCCGCGAATGCTCTGACATGGTGGCTCCCGACCGTGTCACCTACAGCATCCTCCTCGGCTGCTTCTGCCGCATGGGCCGCCTGGAGCATGGCTTCGCCGCCTTTGGCCTCATCCTTAAGACGGGCTGGACGGTGAATGGGATAGTCATCGTCATCAACCAACTGCTCAAAGGTCTCTGTGACGCAAAGAGGGTGAGAGAGGCCATGGACGTTTTGCTCCAACGAATGCCTGAGCTTGGCTGCACGCCGGATGTAGTGTCATACAACACACTTCTCAAGGGTTTCTGCAATGAAAGGAGAGCTGAGGAGGCACTTGAGCTGCTGCAAATGATGGCTAACGATCAAAATAGAAGCTGCCCACCAAATGTGGTTTCCTATAACACCGTCATCAATGGTTTGTTCACCGAGGGTCAAATGGACAAAGCTTACAATCTGTTTCTTGAAATGATGGATCAAGGGATTCCACCAAATGTTGTGACATACAACACAGTAATTGATGGCCTGTGCAAAGCTCAATTGGTTGACCGGGCCAAGGGTATCTTTCAGCAGATGATTGATAAAGGTGTTAAGCCTGACAATAACACATATAATTGTCTGATCCATGGATGTCTCTATACAGGACAGTGGAAAGAGGTGGTTCAAATGCTTAAAGAAATGTCTGCACATGGTTTTGAGCCAGATTGTTTTACTTATGGTATGCTGCTGGACTATCTGTGTAAGAATAGAAGATGCAGAGAAGCTAGGGTTTTTTTTTTTGATTCTATGATTAAGAAGGGCATAAAACCTGATGTAACTATCTATGGCATTTTGCTTCATGGATATGCTACCATAGGTGCTCTTTCTGAAATGCATAGTCTCCTAGATTTGATGGTAGGAAATGGTATCTCACCTGATCATCACATCTTCAACATATTCTTCTGTGCATATGCTAAATGTGGTATGATAGATGAGGCAATGGATATATTTAACAAAATGAGGCAGCAAGGAAACTATGGATCACTAATAGATGCACTGTGCAAGTTAGGCAGGGTGGACGATGCTGTCCTGAAATTCAATCAGATGATCCATGAAGGAGTGGCTCCTGACATTGTTGTTTTTAACTCTCTAGTTTATGGTCTGTGCACCGTTGACAAATGGGAGAGGGTCGAGGAATTATTCTATGAAATGTTGGATGAAGGAATCCGTCCGAACACCGTGTTCTTCGGCACTATAATTTGTAACTTATGCAATGTAGGACGGGTCATGGAAGCCCAGAGGCTCATTGACTTGATGGAACATGTAGGCGTAAGGCCGAATGCTTTCTCATATAATCCGTTAATATATGGTTACTGCTTAGCTGGAAGGATGGATGATGCGAAGAAGGTATTTGATGGTATGGTCTCAATTGGCATGTCACCTAATGAAGTTACTTATAATACTTTGCTTCATGGCTACTGTAAAGCTCAAAGGATAGACGATGCATATAGCCTTTTCCGAAAAATGTCGAGCAATGGCATTACAGCTGGAGTTGTGACTTACAGTACTATAGTACATGGTCTGTTTCTAAATGGGAGATTTTCTGAAGCAAAGGAACTCTATCTCAATATGATGAAAATTGGAAAAAAGTGGGGCATTCACACATACAGCATAATTCTAAACGGTCTTTGCAAAAGTAAGTGTGTTGATGAAGCATTCAAAATATTTCACAGCCTGTGTTCTAAGGATCTTCAACTTGACATTTTTACTTTCAACATCATGATTGGTGGTTTGCTCAAAGGTGGCAGAAAGGAAGATGCCATGGATTTGTTTGCTACTATCTCTGCTAATGGTCTGGTTCCGAATGTTGTGACCTACCGCTTGATAGCGGAAAATCTCATAGAAGAAGGGTCGCTAGAGGAGTTCGATGGTCTGTTTTCAGCAATGGAAAAGAGTGGTACCGCTCCAAACTCAGGTATGTTAAATGCGGTAGTTAGGAGGTTGTTGCATAGAGGTGACATAAGCAGGGCTGGGACTTACCTCTCCAAACTTGACGAGAAGAATTTCTCAGTTGAGGCTTCCACTACTTCCATGCTTATATCACTTTTCTCAAGGGATGAATATCAGCACCATGCAAAGTCTCTGCCTGAAAAGTATCGTTTCCCCAATAAAGCCAAGAATTGAGTGTTGCAGTACCATGCTGGGTACCAGTTAATACTTCAAACTGTACTTTCTAGTATTTGTTTTCTAGCGTATCTCGTTCTGTAACAAGCCTGCTGTAATAAGAATCATAATACCACAACTGCAAATGTAGTATTAGCCTATTTATCTGTCAAGCTTCAGGACTAAGTGTGATGTGTTGGCGGCTAAAGCTACATTGTATGTGCTTGTGCACTTTTGGCATTTTCAGTATGAATAAACAAATGCTGGATGCTTGCATTATGAGCTTGGATAACTATGTATAAGCAACTGCCCACAGCCTTGCCAGCAGTACAAGATTTTCTTCCTCTTCTAGACTCAATTTCAGCTGCTGACGCTACTGGGGCTAGACACTGCTCCTGGGCCTGTCTACACAAGTGAAGTGTCATTGCTCCAGAAAGATTGGCTGGTTCGCTTTAGCATACAAATTATAACCTTGACCTGCAACTGAACGACTTTTGAGGCTGCTAAAACTCCTTGTATTTCCAGTACTCCCCTCTCTGCCTTATGGAAGTCATTCAGTTGTTGAAAGTGAATCATTATTGTGGCACGAGGCGGTTTAAATTTGTTATCATCTCAAAATAACAATTTCAAATCGTCAAAGTCAATGCGCAGGTTGGTTCAGGAAGAGAAATTTAGATATTTGGCACCGAATCTAATGTGCGTGGCAGAAACTAATGTGTGTGTTTCATTCGCATAGCAACAGCTGATTGGTTACCTATAAGTGGGCTCCCCTGGTATTTCCACTGACAGTACCTGCCCTGCTTTATTGTTGATAATGGATGCAACTGTGCATAAGGCGGATCTCTTCAGTTCTGTGGAAATGAGGTTAGAATTTTTTTTCCCCTGCCCTCTGCAGTTTTATCACCTTTGCAGTATCATTCTCCTAAGGAAGCCTACAAATAAGAATTATGTTAAATGACTTGTATACTCAACTGTACCCATACATCTTCATGTGGCATGTAATATGTCTCCTACACTAGTTTACTGACCATTTTGTAAGAGGCCTCTTTCAGATGCTTGCTTATCCACACCATCCAGTAAATTAACAAAACTCTTTTGATTTACTAATTTACAATTGCATATGTATGCAACACATACAGACAGTTTGGATTTGCACACCTGTAAAAACATGAACCACGGGGGGGGGGGGGGGGGGGGGGGTGGGGGGGGGGTGGCTAACACACCCATTTGGTACTCCTTTTATTCTTGTGGGTAGCATTTTTTCAGTTCATCTATGGTAAGCATCCCTTGCTTCCTTGAAACAAGTTTAATTGCGGCATGGGAACTGTGGAAGCTAAGGAATGATAAAGTCTTCAATAGAAGAGAGTCAACGCCAGAAACCTGGTTTGGTATCTTTAAATCTCAATGTCTTCTTTTTTCCATTAGGTTCAAAGATGACCTACGGTCATCCTTTAGATGCTTTTAGCTAAATTCCCTGTAAGTTCCCTTGTTCCCTCTTTAATATAAAATTTCGGAGTGCACTGTGGGGATCTCCCCCACAGTTTTTCGCGTCAAAAAAAAAAAAGATGTCCTCTCGAAGTTTGATGCTTTTCGGAAAGAAGCATGAAGCTGCCCAGGGTCTCTGCTGACATAGCATTATTACTGTATCCTAGTGTTATTGCTTCCATCAGGCTGAATCTGTAAAAATGTACAATGCTGCATGTTAAACATTTTAAACCAAGATGCAGTTCAGTAGTCCGGTTGTAATGAACTGAACACCTGATCTGGTACTAGTAGCATGGTAAATCAACAACATATTTCCAATTTAAACCGAATTCTCAGCAGGTTTGCTCCTCCGATGCTGTTTTGATGCTGCATTCTGAAATAGCATGGGTGCTGAGCTCCTCCCACGCGACTGTGTCCTGAAGTTGGAAGTTAGGGAAGATCCAAATCGGAGCCCATTGTCTGAAGTTGGGAGTTGTCGCCTCAGCTGAAGCAGGCGAATACCAGCAGCTCCTGAGCTGCTCCATCTAGAGAACAGGCAGTGGAAGCCTCCTCTAATTCTCACTGGCTTCGTACTGAAGCTGGTCACTGGCAACAGGAAGGGAGGTCCCGGGTCAGAGCTCACAAGTCGACCGTTGGGTCGCCTCGACTGGGTCACCTCTCAGTCTGGCGGTAAAATTATAATAATATAAGACCTGTTGCTGAACGACTTTCAGTATTAGCCTATTTATCTGTCAAGCTTCAGGACTAAGTGTGATGTGTTGGCGGCTAAAGCTACATTGTATGTGCTTGTGCACTTTTGGCATTTTCAGTATGAATAAACAAATGCTGGATGCTTGCATTATGAGCTTGGAAAACTATGTATAAGCAACTGCCCACAGCCTTGCCACCAGTACAAGATTTTATTCCTCTTCTAGCCTCAATTTCAGCTGCTGGGGCTAGACACCGCTCCCGGGCTTGTCTACACAAGTGAAATGCCATTGCTCCAGAAAGATTAGCTGGTTCGCTTTAGCATACAAATTATAACCTTGACCTTCAACTGAACGACTTTTGAGGCTGTTAAAATTCCTTGTGTTTATTTCCAGTACTCCCCTCTCTGCCTTATGGAATTCATTCAGTTGTTGAGAGTGGATCATTATTGTGGCACGAGGCGGTTTAATCTGTTATCATCTCAAAACAATTTAAATCGTCAAAGTCAAGGCGCAGGTTGGTTTAGGAAGAGAAACTAATGTGTGTGTTTCTTTCGCTCAAACTTCACTTCATTAGTACAGCAGTTCATTCAGGGTAAACAGATTACAGTTTACAGAGCACGCACACAGACACGGCACGAAGAACAGACAAGAACGCACACGATGCAGCTTATTACTAGCTCCCATGCCGATCCCGGACTGGAGCTCACCATTCGCTCTCAGGTCCAGACGAACGCCGCGACGGCGAGCACAGCGGCGGCCACGCCCACGAGGTATCCCGCGCCATCAGCTGGGCCCGTCCCCGCCGCGCCGCTGCTGCCGTACTGGGCGCTCGCGGCGCCGAGGTGCGCGGCGACGCAGGCCGCGAGCAGCAGGACGGCGGCGAGCACCTTGGAAGCAGACAGCAGGTGGTCCATCCTGCTCCTGCTGGCCTCAAAGACTACTCAGAATTCACAGTCTGGACGCTCGTGAGCAGCCAGGAAGCAGGAGACGCTGGGATTATGTAGCGAGAGGCAGGCAGGCAGACAAACCTGCTGGTGTCATGGTGTTGGCAAGCTGTGGCATTGGAGGCATCGTTCTATTCTGTCACGACGGGTAGCGGCTGCTCTGGGCATTGCCTGCTTGCCAGTTGCCACATTTGGAGCCTGTGTGGCCGGCGCTTGATCTGGTCAGTTTGGTTTGTGCAGAATCGTCTGAGGGTTCGGCCAAAATGGACAGTTGTTGGTGACTCGTGCTCGCTACAGCCTTAAGCTCCTCCGCGACAGCTACCAAGTAATTTTGTCTTTTAGTACGTGCTTGTGCTCATCTGGTGCAGTGCTATATGCAGCTTGCTCAACGACAATGCGAGCTCGAATTTGGAAGTTCCCCTCTTCCTTGGCTGCTCTCTCAATGAACATAGGCAGTTGATCACAGTCCAGACTCGAGACGTTCAGCGGTCGCTGTTGCCTTGTCAGCTTCACTTGCCGCTGACCACCAGTCATATGTCGCTGCTCCTGGTCGCTTGGCACAGATTGTGGTCAGCAGTCTGCCAAAGCACAAGGAAAATATGAACCAACAAAGGAAGTACCACCGCTAGGATACAGTTTAAATACCTCTTGAGATGTATGATTCAGAAACAAGAAGTCATAGAAGGATGACCGTCTCAATTCACAGACCATTGGCCCAAAAGGAAGTTTTGCAAAACATCTTCTTTCTACAATAGAGATCCTCTTTTCATTTGCATTCGTCTTGACAGAGACAAGACTTAAGACAAATGTACATGTATTAGCCTTCCAGTAAACCATTTATTATTTTCTTGATGCCACAGCCTAGTACGAACCATAATACTGTAGATGACTCAGAGCACTTTATTTTGAGAGTATGACACACACTTCACTGTTAACCATTCAACCGTGCCCCCTCCACTTTTATCCGGGCTTGGGACCGGCATTGGCAGTGTTAGGCACCCCCCAACCCACCTACACTACCCCCTAGTATAATATGCATATTAACAAGAAAATAAATTCAAACAGATACGAGGCAAAGATAACCACAAACAGGTGAAGCATATACAATCATCATAAGGAGGATATGCCTGGAACCGAAGAACCACAATAGGTGACAGTTAGCATAGACCACAATTTTATGGGGCTCAACAACATCAAGCAACTACTCAAACTTCATTCCTATCATAAGTACAGTTAGCAAAGATCACCAATTTGTGGGACTCAACAACATCAAGCAACTATTCGTCAATCATTTGCCATAAACCCATAACTATATCAAAATATTTTCTATTTAAGTAGGCCTTCATGTTCTTTTTGTGATGATGATTTAGAGAAGAAATAACAACATGTTGGGACTCAATATTTGAAGAAATAAAACACAAGACTTGATCTAGTATATGTACCTTAATCTAAGTCAAATGCAAAAGTTAGCAGAATTGCAATAGGTACAGAATCATATATTTGAAGATCAATACAAACATGACACGGTTGATCGTGAAGAGAATAAACTTGAAAGCTAAGTATACATGCACAGGAGCAAAAAGATCTCGAAGACTATGCATAAGTTGCTAAGCACTGTGATTTATGCAACATCCAGACTATCTTTTCAGAATTATGGTGATAATCAGCAACAAACAAGTAGGGTAGATAAAGCAGGTATTAGAATCATTAGTAATCAATAATAGAGATATGTTAGCATCTACAAGTCAAGCTACAATTTCCAAAAAGTTTCGACAAACCACATTGCACCCTACAAAGTAAATTTAGTTTAAACAACCATATGGTTCTTTCCAGCCCTGGTTTTACTCAGGAAGGACTAAAGAGCCCGAAGACCGATGGTTTCCTCCGCAAGGTCCTAGTACCGAAGGATGAAAATTGAACATGCATTGCTTCATTCATTTGATTCATAATAAGCATGATTATGCTAACATGTCTAGGTTGCAATGATGGATCTACAACGACGTCCATATGAAATGACGGACTAGCATAAGCCAAAGCTCGAATCTAAATTAGTTCACATTAAGAAAATCCAGACAGAAGTAAACAACAAATTGGAATAAAAAACAGTTAAACTCTATACATACAAAACCATCTACCGTCTGACCTGACCGACTCACTTGTCAGGAAACATGTTAGAAGGAACACAACATAATCCAAAACAGCTCACTTGTCATGCAACACATGTTAGAATCGTAGGCAAGACAATAGTAGTGATCCAACAACCTCAGGACTTAGTCTGTTAGAAGGAACACAACATAATCCAGAACAGCTCACTTGTCATGCAACACAATGTTAGAATCCTAGGCAAGACAATAGTAGTGATCCAACAACCTCAGGACTTAGTCTGTTAGAAGGAACACAACATAATCCAGAACAGCTGACTTGTCATGCAACACAATGTTAGAATCCTAGGCAAGACAATAGTAGTGATCCAACAACCTCAAGACTTTGTCAGAAAACAGGACCAGACTTCCCGATCTGTAAACCACTCAGTAAGAAAACACAACCACACTTCCCGATCAGTAAACCTGGACATGCATAATAGTGAGCTAACTGAAAACCTTACAGCACACTTAAGTCAGAACTAAAGACAAATAGGACAAATACTAGATCCATCAGTTTCAGTACTCAAGTAGGAAAGAAAAATTCTAACTCTAGCAAGAACAAAACCACATTGCATTGAGTCTGAGGATAAACTAAAATAAAAACACAAAGCTATGTAGATAAGGAATAAAGAATATGTAATTAGGTCTCTACAGCATGTAGATAAGAAAAAAGAAGGATCACGTTACTTTAGTTAAGTGAACAGAAAGAAAATGAAACTAGGTGCCTATAGATACGGAAAAAAGAGGGATCACATTACTTCAGTTCAATGAATAGAAATATGGAAAAAAGGTCAGGCTGAGAACTAAAGCACACTTAGACTATGAAGCTGTACCAACATAACATGTTAAATAAAATATTGTCTGCGCTTGTTAGGGCTTGAAAACTAAATAACCTTGATATATGTGTAACTAAACAATGATACAAATTCATATCACATGATAAAACCAAAAGTCTGCAGATGACATTTGACATTTTGAGCCAGCAACGAACAATGTGGAATGTGCAAATTCACGTGACGAGAAGAAATTTAGTTCATGACGAATATATGAAATAAAATCACACCATCTATCTATAAAATTCAAGCAGCATGTTTGTGTGATACTACCTCCGTCCCTAAAAGAATGCAATTGTGGGAACCGTGCCGGTCAATGTTGCTTATGTTTGACCAGCTTTATATTAAATACTATTAACATTTATGTCTCTAAATAATTTTATTATGAAAATTAGAAAATATATTCTATAACTAATCTAATGATACTAGTTTCATATCACGAATCTTATTACTTTTTTATATAAATTCAGTCAAGGTTCGAACTGTTTGACTTCTCGAAAAGCGAGAATTGCATTCTTTTGGGGACGGAGGTAGTACCAAAATAAACATATTATTTGCATGGATATAAGATTACAACATGCAGGCATTGTTATAATCTGGTTGATCCCTAAAAGGCATGTCACAAGTAAATTGTAATAAGCAGTATTGTGCCAATTTCTATACCAATATCTATATCATATATCAATTACAGCTCCAGTTAGATATTTTTTACATCATACATATACTGTATGACATATATTACAAGAATAGTGAACAAAAAAATTAAAGACCACTTCAACATTTGTGCAAAGTCCAGTAACAGAAGCCAAAACTAGGAATGTCCAACACTAAAGACTATGTGAGTCAGAAGACAAGTAAATCAATGTCCCAAAATCAGACAGAATGCCTTAAAACTTATGATAGCACCAGAGAAACAAACAGCAACACTCCATATTCTTATACTCAAATTAAGCTTCAAACAGACACGCTCCTATTATCTGGGTACCACGAACTATGCAAAATTACACTAGGAAACCAAAATATGCACCCATTGAAGGACCCAACAAATTGAATTGAACAATCAATCAACTGAAGAATAAATTTGTAGAATTCTCTCCGTAATCATGCCAATGTCCTGGCTCCCAAAGTAAGAAACTTGTCTAAAACCACCAAAATTTCCGGATGTGACCCTTACTGTAAATCAAATCAAACTCTGTGCCCATGTTTTCTTAGAAGCCACGACCAAATTGGATTGATGAAAAAGAGAGTACTGAAGAATAGAATTGTAGAATCATCTCAATGATCAAGTCTAAATATCCCAAATAAATCAACCTATCTCTTGCTCAAAAATAGCACGCTTTTTAATCAACACCAGAAATAAACTAACACTACATCATAGCTCTGCAATAAATCAGAATTGACCTAAGAATTGTCACAACAAATAATTAAGTAATAGGGACCAAACTTTGTCTAACCCCACTTTCCAGGTTAACACTAAATTGTGTCATATAGCACCACTACTCATTACATACTGAGTTTTCAATCCAGCAAATGCACTTAAATCCTGCATGCATATAAAATCTAAACCAATTAGATTTCCTACACCAAGACCACTACTTTTTTTCAGACACTAATCAAAGCCTTGTCAACACATTTCAGTTATTGTAGTTGAACTTAATAAAGAACACTGCAAAGATCACGAGATCCCAAATTATTAGGATTAAAAATAACTTGACCTGGATGCATATAAAATCTAAATCAATTAGATTTCCTACACCAAGACCACTGCTTTTTTTCAGACACTAATCAAAGCCTTGTCAACACATTTCAGTTATTGTAGTTGAACTTAATAAAGAACACTGCAAAGATCACGAGATCCCAAATTATTAGGATTAAAAAGCATATATGAATCTAGAATAACTTGACATGTCTACTTCGATCCAGAACCAGGGATGCTAAGTTGTATGAATCTAATCTTTTACCCGACTGATTTCGTATTTCCATTTATGTAAGTTGTAATAATTCTTCTACATAGACATCCATGTTAACTACAGGTCCTGAATGCTTACAATCAAAACTAGCAGGCAGCATAAGTTACAGGACCATACATAAGTTAAACTCATTTGGCATTATAATGAACACACCAGAATATGAATAACATAAACCAACACTCAAAGCTCATGCGGAAGTAACAACAAATTGACATCAAAGAACAATTGAACTCTGCACCTAAACGTATCAAAGAACTACTGAACTCTGCACCTAAGCAACCATCTACCTTCTGACAAGACTCACTTCCAAGAAGGTAAGGAATACCTTCTGACAAAACTCGTCCCCGATAAGGAGCATGTTAGAAGCAAAAACACAACAGAAATCCCGAACAAGGAACATGTTGGAAGCAAAAACACAATAGAATGTCAGGCCAGCTATGCTACATGTTAGAATCCTAAGCAAGACAATAGTAGCAAATCAACAACCTCAAGACCTAGCCCCAGAAAACATAACTAGACTTCCTTATATGTAAACATGAATAGGTATAACAGTGAACTGACAGAAAATCTTATAGCACACTTCACTATTTCAATAAGGACTCACAATATATAAGGTACAAATACTGGTCCCATCAGTACTAAAATAGGGAAGAAGATGATGTCTAACCTTAATGAGAACAAAACCACATGATACTAAGCCAAGGATGCACTCAAATAATACAGAAAAGTAGATTCAAAAAAACAAGGTTCATGTTAATTCAGTTCAGTGAGCAGAAAGAAGATGGAACTAAGACACAGACTAAGAACTGTCTCACACTTGAACTAGGAAGCTGAACCAACACAACTGTTTAGTAAGACATTGTGCAGAGAAATTTAGTTTGTTACAGATTACTCTGGTTTACCTATTCCAAGAAAACCTTTTTGATAGCAAACAAACTGCACCAATCTATAATAATTAAAGTTAAATCTGTGGATCACCAAAATAGCTGTAAGTATTTGCATAGGGTTCAAGAACACGATCTGCAAAGAGATTAAAATGAGAAGAAATAGACATGTGGTTACTGTTATCACTTAGCAGATCCACCATAAAAGAGTCATGTCACAAGCAATTTATAATAAGAAGGATTCTGGATTGTGCCAGGTTCTATACAAATAAATATCCATATCATATAATAATAATTACAGCTCCAGGCAAAAAATACTTTTTACCATCATAAATATTGTACAGCATATTATTACAGTACTATTGAAGTGACAAAATCGAAAATCTCTACAACACTTGAATGAGCACATAATCCAGTAACAGAAGCCACTTTGTCCGAGAAATAGAAGACCCATGGTAAATCATTGTCGTAAACTAACAAAGCAGCCACCACTGAAGTATTCCTCCATATATCTTACTCAAATAAAGCTTCAAACAGAAACACTTCTATAATCCTGGTTCCATAACCTAGCATTAAATTACACCTTAGAGAAGCAAATCAAACTCTGCATCCATCCATGTATTCTTACTTCTTAGAAGGAACCACCAAATTGAATTGATAAAAGATGTTATTGAAGAGAATTGTATTGTCATCTCCATGACCATGTCCATATTAGCTCTAAATGAACTGTTCTCACAACCAAAGAAAGCAACTTATTTAAATAAAACCACATGAACTTGAGAATGTAAGCCTTATATGAAATCAAACTCTCCATGTCTTCCTAAAACCAAACTGAATTTATCAAAAAGTGGTACTGAAGGGTACAACTGTAGAATCATCTCCATGATCATGCCTATCAGCTCTAAATGAACTGTTCTGGCTCCCAGGAAAGCAACTTATATCTACTATAAAACCACGAGAACTTCAGGATGTGACCTTTAGTTGCAACAAGTCTTTCAAATTCAAATAATCTGATAGTAATCATCTGATTAATATAACTTGCCCCAAAATATAACATACTAAAGCACATCATAGCTCTGTCAAATATCTGGATTGACCTAAGAAACCTTCCGACTACAATCAGGAGCAAACAGTACAGAATTCTGAACAGTCCAGTAGTTCCCTATAACCAACAGGCACTGGTTTTCTCCACAAAATCAGCATCCTAATCCTAAAGAAGATAGAAGCATCAAAATCAACAACCTTGGACTGAACAGCATCGACGAATCAAAACCACAGCCCCTTGAATCCATCTTTTGTTCTGATCAAATAAAAAACATCCACGCTAACCAATCAAATAGATCTGACCCAACACAAACATATCACAGTTGAGTCGCCTTATCCTCCTCCACCAGAATGAACAGCAATCGATTCAAAGTGACCACATAACCCTACACATCAACAGATATCAAATAGATCTGACCCAACAAAAACAGATCACAATCGAGCCGCAGTCTTATCCCCCGCCAGAATGAATAACAATCCAATCAAAATAACCACACGACCCTAGACATCAACAGGTATCATATAGATCTGACCCCAACAAAAACAAACAGATCACAATCGACGAGTCGCCTTATCCTCCACCACCAGAATGAAAATAACGGCACAGCCCCTAGACATTAACAGATCGCAACAGCAGCATAGCAATTATAATGACCTAAGTATATACATATCAATCAGCAAATCGTAATTAGTCAGAGACCCAACGGTCGAGAGAAAATAGCTAACACAGCAAAGGAGGAGAACCAACCAACCAATCAATCCAACCTAAACGAAATCCATCCATCAATCCATCCGGCTAGTAGTCCAGTCCGTCACACCTTAGGAAACACCAATCGAGAAAAACAGAGAGACGCGTCAGATCGAAACCAACGACTGCGCCTTACCTACCGCTTACCCATCATCCACCCCAATGGACGGCGAACCGACGACGGAACAGGGAATGAAGAGGGAACCCGGGCACGCGGTTCTATCTCTATCTATCTAACAATCCACGAAATATGAAGAGGGAGGCCGGGGTGTGGTTGGATTTATAGGCGGGGCACAGGTCGGTTGGTGGTGGACGGTTCCCCGACGGAGTCGGAGTCGGTGCCGCGCCCGCGCTTGAATGAGGACGGATCGGAGACGAAGCTGCGTGATGTGCACGCGGCCATTTGGTTTTGGTGGCCGTGGTCCCTGGGTAAAAGAGGGAGACCACATCGCTTTGGTGGGCCCGTTCTTATCTGCAGGCAAAAGAAGACAGACGCCGTGCATGACGTCACGTCCACCTCCGCACCAGCGGACAGCGCCACAGCGGTGGATGGCTGGATTGGGTGGGGCAGCAGCTGCAGCTGAAATGCTGGATCATCATCATTTTTTAATGCCTCAAATCATGTCACTAAGGATTTCTCTGTGATTTTTTTAAAATAACGCCAAAAGACGCATAGCTAATTAAGCAGAAAGGAGTTTAGGCATTACAAACGAACAGAAGGAAACCAGCAACACGCGGTTGCCAACGCCAGACACAAGCTAGAACTAGACGTCGTATAGTAATATATACTATACGAATATTATGTGAAAAATTCGTTTGGTTGGGGAATGGGGAGCATAGGAAAAAAAGTGAAGCAATTGTACGTTTTGCAGTAATGTCATGATCGAATAATAACATCAAATACGTGTTTTTGCATGTGTTTCCTCGTACTTTATGCATGGGAATTTTTCCAAGAGCTCAGAGTGAATGAATATTAGAAATCCTATAAAATCAACACACGAAGGGATGAAATCCTATAGAATAGTAGTGGTGCTTCATGCCACCTAAACCACGGGATAAGAAACTTTTCTTTCTTTACCAGTAGTATATCTCCCAAATTTATTTAAAAATCATGCAATCTAAAAAAGCCCTTAGTCCTCAAATTTAATCAACTAAACTTTTAACGAAGAAACTAAACAAGCTCTTATTATACATCCATAAATATTAATAGTTCTCTATATATATTTAGGGGGTGTTTGGATCCCTTGGTAAATTAACAAATTGGCAAAAGACTAAAAGAAATGTTACTTTTTGACAAATGGATCCAAACATGCAAGGTAAAAAATGACAAAAGAGCAAAAATTTATCATTTGTCATTTGTCATTTTGGAGTGGCAAATAAAAGCAAATAAAAAATCCTTCCACTCATACCCCTCCCTCCTATGCATGACATGTGAATGATAGTTTAATTATTAGAGGTATAATTTTCTTTATATGTGTTATTTGTCATTTACCATTTGTCATTTGTCATTTGCCAAGGGATCCAAACTCTAGGAATTCACAAAAAAATTGCTAATTTTATTTGTCATTTACCAAGGGATCCAAACATGCGCTTAGTCTAAATTAAAACTCCTGATAGAAACACTTATTCTACAGGAGTATATTGGACCTTACACGCGGACGGGGCACGTGATCCTACTCATCCCGAAGGCCACTGCTATATTTTGACCTTACACGTCAGCGTGTAATGGCCCTATCTAACGGTCCATTTGGTACACGCACCTCGGTTCCTACTATCACGAAATAGGTACGGTAAGAGTACGTTACATGTTGTTTTGGATTTCCTACTTCGATTTGATCTTGGGAGGTCTTTGTTCGTTCGTGATAGCAATGGTTCGTTAATTAATTGATATTTTGCCATGCAATTAACAAGTTTATTATCAGCATATACAGTAAGACCAGGCTAGTTAAACTAATTAAGTCTTCCCCTTCTAATGTAATGATGCATGTCAACATCATCACACCGTAAAATACATCTAACTTTGTTAATTCATAATATAATCAACTTGTCATGTAGTGCACGTACCGTTTGTACTTGTTCGTCGTGGTGAGTCCTCTCTCGCTAGCTTCACAAATCAATCTCTCCCATGATTGCAATGCAAGGCTATATAAGGTCCATTGAATTATGCAATACCAAACCATCTATCCATACCAATTCTTTCTACGCATATACCAAGCCTATAACTATAAGAAATTTTACAATGGTTGTCGAAAAATGGACGGCTCACAACGTCCGATCCAACGGTTAAAAAGATAGAAGAACCAAGAGGAACCAGTTTGAGAGGTACCGAGGGCGCACAAAGTGCGTATTAAACTGTGGGCCCGTACGCACCCGGTGCATACTGAAATTGATGAGAAGATAACATTAAAAAAATTGTAATAATTCTAATTTCGAAATAAAATTATGTTATTAAGGGTGGTTTGGTAATTTAATAATAGAAGAATCATGTTTGAAGTACTATATGCATAATCGAATTAGTATGGTTCATGAAGTTCCTCATGTACCGACCACACCCTATCCACTCTCACAACAGTCGCTCGTTTCTTTCCCTTCTTCCTTCCTCCGATGGTGGCGGCGGCTGCCAGGGTGTGGAGCCGGGCGGGGATGCCTTGGCGAGGGGAGGGGAGATGAGGAGGCGGCGGAGCCCGGCAACAGCCGCTCCCAGCAGAGCCGGACCAACTCTGTGGCCACGCCCTCGCCGCCGCCCCATGCCTGGACCTGGACGTGAAGCTGCAGGCGGCGTCCGCCCTCGCCCACCAAGAAGCAGCGGCAGCGGCGAAGCAGGTGGATGGGGTAGGAGGAGGAGGAAGCAGCTGAGGAATGGAGGGGGGCGCCGGCCATGCCAAACCTAGAAGGGCGTGGAGCCGGGCGGGGACGCCATGGCGAGGGGAGGGGAGATGAGGAGGTGGGGCGCCGCTTCCTCCAGATGCGTCGCGCCGTCGCCGCCGAGGCGCTCGTGGTCGTGCTCGACGGCGGGAACGGGATCCAGAGCGCGGAGCTGATGGTGACGCGGTGCATCCGCGAGGCGGTGGCCCTAGCGTGGGTGGTGTTGTGGGTGCTGAGCACGCGGATGGTGCCCTGGCGAGGAGGATGGAGATGAGGAGGAGATGGACGTCGAGGCGATGGAGGAGGAGGCCCGCGGCGCCGCTTCTGACCTCACCAAACACCTTGCACGGGAGCTCCACATCGGTGAGTTCGTCGGTAGACGCGGCTCGTCCTGTTTCTTATTACAGTGGCACTGAAATCACATTCTTGCTCAAGTTTGCCTTTTTCCACACTATCTCATGATTGTGCAGGCAGTCAGTCGCAGTAAGATGGTCGATAGAAGATACTCACTTAATAACCCCCCAGAACAATTGCCCATCATCACAACTGCAGATAGAGCTGAAACAAGTATTTCAAAGGTTAGTTTCTGGACACTAAACAAATTAGTTCATGGTGATCTTGAGGGCCTAACTGTTTTTAAAAGCTGAGTAAAAGCTGGTAGAATGTAGGTCTTCCGTCCATACTTACTTTATAAATCACGTTGTTGTTGTTCTTAATAGTTTAGTATTATCTCTGATGCCAACAGAATGATGCTTTGTCATATCTAGGGAGAAGTGACTAAAGTCATGAGTTATCATTATGCTTCTTTTTCTTCTTAATGATGTACTAGTAGAGTAGTAGTACGTGTAGTCAGGAATTGTGTCTCAATTCCTGATTTTGAACAGGATTTAGTAAGAGAGAGAATAGTACAAATTAATTACACTTTTTATTTGTTAAATTCCTGATTTTGTTTTGAATGCAGTCAGTTGCAGATTTGGCCTGGGAGATAGCTGTCCTAGAAGAGGAAGTTGTTCACAAGGAATTGTACAGAGCAGCATTCGATCAGTACGTCGGCGTCTCTCCTCGTGCCTCTGATGTTTCTGAAGCATACATAGGAGCTGTTAAGATCGTCTTCAGGGCGGTCTAGCCTTGCCAACTTCTTGAGCGCTTCAATCGCTGAATATGTGCCCAAGATCTCGTGCAAGCTTTCAGAGGACATACTAAGGCGCATCTCTGTTGTCTATTGCAAGCTTTCACTGGTATAGCATTTGTCCATCAGTCAGGCAAGCTGCTCAGCTCATGTGTTCTGTTGGTTTCTGCTAGGTTTTCTCCTCTGCCAATTTCTGTTATTACTGACACATGAACTGGAGATCTCCTTGACCAGGTGTGTTCAGATCTGAGAAAATTTGAGGTATGAAAATTGGTTGATGCAAATACCTGTTGCTTGATGCTTTTTTGTTGTTATTAGTGGCTGAATGGTAATGAAATATTTATGAAATAAAGATTTTACAATATGACCATAGCTACATGGCACTTGACAGTGGAAGCAAACAAGTATAGCTACTCATAAAAATGCTAGGATATTTATCTTCCTGATTGGAATCTGTGATTATCATTCGTCGATTTTGGTTTCTCGGGTGGTTACCCGCTGTAATTCTAATCACTGTATGTGCAGTATTGAACCATCATACAGTTTCTTGAATGGATAATTGATCCTCCTATCAACTGTTAGCACTTAAATTTTTATCAGAACACCCAAGCTGTAAAATCCTGTTTGGACTACTCGATTCAGTTGTGAAGACTGAAAATCACTGTGCTCGTATTAAAATCACTGTGCTCGTGATGTAATCTGCTACCACACATTAACACATAGTTCAGTACATCATTTAGGTCTGAACACACTTCATTCAATCCATGTGGACAAATTAAACAACAAATATAGCTTACTAAATAGACAGCACATAGTTCTAAAAAGGCTTTAAAGGGCTGGTCTATTGTGGCCCTGGAAGCCTAACCCGTTGAACTCGTTTAGCGATAGATTCGGTACTGAATTCATCTATGACAGCAGGAGGAGTATTGACAACTATTCTCTTTGGTGGTCGTCTCTCTTCCCTCTTTTCAACTCCTGTTCCTTTTTGAACTCTGGTTCCTTTCGTTCCTTTCCCTCCTTTCGTGCTGGCCTCAGGGGTTGAAATTTTAGTGTCTACTATCTGCACATCGCTTGCATTTTCAGCCTGTTTGTGTTGGCGTTGTTCGTCCGGATTGTTCGCATAGTACTCTTCCTCCTAAGAATCATCAAGAAAAATATTGGACCTAGTTATTTTGAACAATCTGGTTGTATAAGTTGTTGGAACCAGAAAACTTTCAATATGAATTAAAAGTTCATACTGTGATAGGATATTCGTATGACTGTTGGCGTTTCATGTTACGGTTGGACAGGAGCAACCTTGTGCATATTCTCCGTTTAAATCCTTGCATTTGTGTCTATAGAAGCGAAAATAGTGTGTGTCATGCATATAGCAACTATTGAACGAGTCTATAGCAACTTGGAATGAACAAGGATTTTAAGACTCACATCTGTGAAATGATAGGTCATTTGTTGTCCATCCCATGCTAGCATATAGTATATTATGAATGCCCCGCATGAATGACTGTAACGGAACATAAGAATAAGTAATTGAAGTAGAAATTAATATAGACAAGGGAAAAAGAGTACCCGTCTCTTTGCTGTGGTACCACATATTGGATGGAGATTACCTTCTTGTTGGTCCCTCTTTGGACAGTATGCCCCCTGCTACCATTGTTGACTGCATCTAAAGATATGAATAAGAAATGTTAATAATGAATGTTGCAATTGTAATCACTGCACCTGGTAATCCCATTTTCAATCTATTGTGTAGGTTGTGTGCAATGAGCTCTTCTACAGTGAAGACTATGGTTGTGAGTTCCATCACTGAACTGCAGCCTAGCTATTGTTGCTTCTGATTTAACTGCAATCTTGATATTATTTAGGTGTTTTTTCATCTCTCATATGTCAATTATCTGCCTAACAATAGCAGTTGAACCACAATCCATGCACACAAGATATTCACAGAAAAACAGTCGTGGATCTAGAAAAATAAATGAACGAGGGGCTGATCAAAACATGGTATCAAATCAAAGCAATCTAAATGTCACACATTGAAACACGATGATACAATCTCAGCAATTTTGAGGGTTAGTGGTCTGACATTTTTTGTAATGATTTTCAGACGCAGCGGGCGGGCATGCATGAGTGAGTGATCCAATCTCAGCTACGTTCTGTGAACCAGTTGAGAAAGCCAACTCAAGCCATTCAGACACAGCAGGACTTGCCCAAAGTGTAGGATTACTTTCAGTTATGTCTGACCTTGATGATATTTTTGGTTGAATTGTATACTCCGTTTTCATCTCAATTTATGTCAATATTGTCCAAAATATGACTATAGTTGCCCAACTTGGACTTTTGATTGTAATGTTTATTCACATAATTTTGCTTTGTTTCCAGGAATCAACCTCTGCGTGTGTATAGCATGGTAAAATATGCTGCAATAGCACGAGGTGATGTTGTCATCTTTATGAAATTTGCAAGAGCTGGATTCAAATAGAAGATATGGGATCATGCTGCGGGGGTGGTCATCATTCAGGAGGCTTCATCAGAGATTTTTTTAACGATTTACAGACGCAGTAGTAGATCTTAGTAGTATTTGCAATGAATTTTATGTACCACAATATCAATTCGTACTCTGATGTATTCGTATTTGAACTTTATGTAACGTATGGATGGTCTGTTGAACTAAAGCGATTCTCGGCTAAGAAGGAGCAAGGAATGAAATCCGTCGTGGTTTCACGAACTACCGGGGTTATGAAAGCCTAAGGACGAAAATTTATCGCATCGGTGATTGGTTTTTGAACTTAAGTTTTTGTAATTTGGGCGGTTTGTTACAGTAGGCCCAGTGTTAGGTTCCTTTTGGAACGTATTGGGCTGAGGTGGCTTGGTGGACCACGAAGTTGCCCATTTAGGCCTATAGTATTTTTTCATTTTGATGCCATTTATTTAAAAAATAATTTTGAAGCAGCAAATTTTTGCAATGAAAAGTTTACAACTATAAAGTTGTATAACTCATTAGTATGTACAATGTTTATTTTGCTCATTTCTTTATATGACAGTGAAAGTAAATTTGTGAATAATATTAGAACAACCATGTTGGATGAACATATGATCAAACAACCAAAATAAACTTTGTAGAACTCAAAAATTTATGAAACATTGTAGTTGATAACTTTTTGATTTGAGATCATCTTGTCATGCAAAATGCATTTGAGTTTGTTTGAATTTAAAATTTAAAATTTTCAAACAACCTCGGATGGAAAAAGTACCAAAATAAACTTTGTAGAACTCAAAAAGTTATGAACCAATGTAGTTCATAACTTTTTAATTTGAGATCATCTTATCATGCAAAATGCATTTGAGTTTGTTTGAATTTAAAATTTGAAATTTTCAAACAACCTCGGATGGAAAAAGAACCAAAATAAACTTTGTAGATCTAGAAAAGTTATGAAACATTATAGTTCATAACTTTTTGATTTGAGATCATCTTGTCATGCAGAATGCATTTGAATTTCTTTGAATTTAAAGTTTGAATTTGTCGAACACCCTTGGCTCGAAAAAGAACCATAATAAACATTGTAGAACTAGAAAAGTTATGAAACATTGTAGTTCATACCTTTTTTATTTGAGATCATCTTGTCATGCAAAATGCATTTGAATTGTTTTGAATTTAAAATTTGAATTTTTTAAACAACCTCAGATGGAAAAAGTACCAAAATACACTTTTTTGATCTAGAAAAGTTATGAAACATTGTAGTTGATAACTTTTTTTATTTGAGATCTTGTCATGCAAAATACATTTGAATTGCTTTGAATTTAAAATTTGAATTTTTCAAACAACCTCGGATGGAAAAAAAAACCAAAATAAACTTTGTAGAACTCAAAAAGTTATGAAACATTATAGTTGATAACTTTTTGATTTGAGATCATCTTGTCATGCAAAATGCATTTGAATTGCTTTGAATTTAAAGTTTGAATTTGACAAACACCCTCAGATGGAAAAAGAACTAAAATAAACTTTGTAGAACTCAAAAAGTTATGAAACAATGTAGTTGATAACTTTCCAAAACCGGTTTAATGGTTGATGGGGTTTATGTAGAATTAAAAGTTACTAGAGCCGTCAAAATTTGAATGTGTTTCCTTTATATTGAATGGTATTAGCAAAAAGTCAAACTTTGAATACAAAAAGATATTTGAAAAAGGTTTTGGAGAAAAAAAAAAACAAACGATGGAAAAACAAATCAAAAGAAAGAGAGAATTTTAAATGGGTTTTGAAAGAGAAAGTAATCCAAAGTTTAATTTAAAAATGTTTTTGAAAATGTGTTTTGAAAAGAAAGATGATTAAATAAAAATATTGGAAACCACCCTTTCGCTATCTGGCCTCAGGCCCAAACCTCCTGGGCTTCTTCCCTTGGCCCACGCTCTCCTTTTCTCCTCCCTCGGCCCATCCCACTCCGGCACGGGAGCAGTCCTCCCCTTCCTCCTTGCCTCTCATGGGTATGGCCCGCACATCAGCTCCTTCCCTCCCACTCGCCGAGTTGGAGTCCGAGAACGACTCCCAAATCACCACAACTGAATCCCTCTGATCCCGATTTCTCTCATCTATTAGCCGCCTTACCACCCCCCCAGAAACGAGCCGCAACGCCTCCGCAAGCTCCAATCCACCGCCATCGCCATTGAAGCCCCCTCGAGGTCCCTGTCATCCATCGCCATAGTCGGAATCGCTTCACCGAGCCAGCAGCCGCCTCTGCTTCATCAACGCTCGTGCGAAGCCTTTGGGTGAGCTCACGGCCCTCCCTTCCTTCTCACGGACTGCTCTAATTCGTTCCAGGATTGCTTACACCACCTCGCCGCCGTTGCAGTGGATCACATCCCGCGTCGGCAAGCCACCGGCCCTTGCTGTTGCCATACCGAACACACGAAGCACCCAGGTGAGTTTGCGCTGCTCCCCACTTCCTCCAGTTGCAGGAGCAACTCGAAGGATTTTTCACTATACATACATGTTTACGATTGATGTTTACAACTAATTCGTGGCCTGGGCCATTTGTCACTTCTTCCCACTTTTCATCTTAGCAGTCGAATATTGTAGTACCTTTTTTAATGCAAGTTTGAAACTGTATATGAAGGATGCCAGAAGATGGATTTATAAGGAATTGTGACAATACCTCAAATTGTTTCTTAGCGACAGATATAAAGCAAAAAAGTCATTTATTACAGAGTTGAATTATAGATGCAGAGCTTTGCACCAAAAGAGGGGCAAACAGAAGCAAAGGAAAAGCATAAATACACAATTTTTATTATCCATGGCAAGAGCCTTGAGACTTGAATAAAGGCAAATAATGTTGTCACTTAAATTCAATACAATAGTCAAAATATACCTCAAGATCATAAACTGTAGAGCTCTTGCGTTGCTGCTGCCCACCAGAAGTGACAAGAAGAACTATAGGCATCTTCAATACGTGTACCATTTCCAGCAAACATAATATTGGTTCACCTGGCAATAAACAACATAGCTTAATAAATCCAACAGCCCATGAGTCATGTAATTTGGAAGTCACGTTAGCTTACTGATAACTGAATATCAGTTGCAACTTGTAATAGGACCACATTGTCAAAGAATAGAGCACTGTTAGCAGAAGCAAGATGAAACCAATTTCATATAAAGCACATATTAAATTTCACAAAATTGTAACATAATCTACTGCTGTCCAGAGAAGTCTGCAAGCAATTGCAGATCAAGTTTCCTTGCTAGTGCAGTTCAAATTCCATGCAACTGCATAGCAATTTCAGATGTTCACTGCTTGTTTTCACAGGCATTGCATCAAATTATCTACACGACCTATTTGTATATTTACTGTTTACTGTTTCAAATGTTCACTGCTTGTTTTCAGAACTAGTATATTATTTTAATTCTCTATTATTGTCAATGATTCACTGGCCAAAACTGAATCCATTTTTTGTCTATGATTTATGAAACTACTACGTCAAAATACAAAAGGTACCATGGATCCTAGCAACCACATGCAACAAGTTCAGAATTCCCTGAAGGAGTGGGAGGAGAAGGCTAGCAAACTTAAGGCGGACTGTGAGGATTTGAAATTGAAGTTACAGCTTCACCGTTCTAACACTGACATCAAAAACAGACAAGAGCAACAGCAAAATGACCGGTACATAATTTCTTAGCGAAAACTGCTGGACACAGGGTCAACCATTGAGCAGAACGACATTGCCGTGAACATGGAGGTCGAGTTGGGTCACCTGCTGCAAAAAGTGTTACATGATCAGCGTGCTGCCTTTGCCGAGAAGATGAAGCAGGATCGCGCCGTCTTAAATCAAGTTGTATCAAAGACCCTTGAAGAAAATGAGTTGTAGCTTGATATTCTGTCATGGTTATGTGATGCTCTATATCTAGTGATGAGTTACTTTTGCAGATGAAGCACATGTAGTAGTGCGCCCACGCTAGCTATTTGCGTTGCTCGACGCTGCCTTGCGGCCTGGGTGCTCGCTACTTCGGTTCTCACATACGGGAGTAGTCAAGTGCTCTTTTTTTATCTGTACCAATACGAGTAGAACTTATCATATTACCTAATTATGTAAGATCTGATGTAAGTTTGTACAAATGGTAAATAATAACGTGGTCTATAATATGGCATAAGCTCGATCCGGCCACAGGAGGGGTCCATGTTGTGCGACTAACTGATCTCAGCCACAAGTGTATATATCCTTGAACAGCTGAATGAAACACACAAAAAAGTTGTGCTCGCATACTGCAAATTCCAAGCCCAGCCAATCACAACACGAATCCAGGTTGATCCAAGCACATATAGCGAGCGGCACCAACCCTGACCTTTCCAGCTCCGAAAGCACAAAATTTGTTTTGGTAGTTGAAACAAAAACTTTAACCTAAGTTGCAAAAGATTCCAAAGTTTTTAGAGTTCACGATATATACCATAAATTATCTACAATACTGAAAGCACCAAAACATTTTTTGGTAGTTGAAACAAAAAATTTAACCTAAGTTGCAAAAGATTCCAAAGTTTTTAGAGTTCACGATATATACCAAAGTTTTTAGAGTTCACGATATATACCATAAATTAATGACAATGATAGATAGAATAATTTGAACATGAGCATAAATATTTTGGTCATCAGTGAAGAATACATGGCACATACTGAAATACTCCGTAGTAATTTGAACATGACGATAAAGACAGCTGCATGTCGTCAACACACTAGAACAGGAAAAAAAATGAAAGCAATACAAGGAGCCATTCAGCATCACCATATCCATGACACATATCAGAACTTTTGGCTCAGTCACCAGCTAGGTGCTTCACAAATTCGTGACAAAGACTGTAATATAATTCAGTGCAAGTCTGAACACTGTGAGTCTTGAATTTCCTACACATAAATATCACCAACATCCAGATTATAGCTTCTATGGTACATGTTCATAACAACTTGTTCTAGATCTACAAGGAGGCATGATCGCAGAGCAGTAAATAATTCAGAGGACAAGAACTACCAAAGATATAATTCAGTGTTCAAAAAATTTAACCTCGAAACAAAAAATTCCCCACCTAAGTTACAAAAGATTCAGTCCCTCTTTGCCAAAGAAAAGAACGGCCGGAACCATCCCATGTACTACCTGAAGATTTACGCCCTCCTTGCCAAAGAAAAGAAACCCAAGGGACAGAACAAGTACGGTCTTTATGTGGCCTGGGACTTGGAATGATACAACAGAGAACCGCCCAATGCAGATGAATTGGCTCAGATTAACTCCAATGGCGATTAAGCATGAGAGTGCCAGGAAAAACTGTAGAATCAAGGTCATGAACATATTAGAATAATCTCTTGGAAGCAGTCCCAAACTCCATTGTGCCCAACTGGCGATATAAATCTAACAGTTGTGCATTTTATCAGAGTTTTACAAAAGACCAATAAAGGACCTCAACTCAAGGAGCAGTTGTCCATTGAATCCAACAAGAGTCAACTCATAAATTGGAGAAGCAAATTTGATCCACAATTACTTGAAGAAATAAGTCCATTCTTGAATATGTGCATACATGTACAACAACTATGCCATTTCAGCTATCACGAAATACAATTTCCTAACAATTGTCAATTTTCATAGGCTCCAAGAGCTAACCTCGTGACAACATCTCAGGGATCACTAGAAAAATCATACACTCTAATGCGCTAGCTAGGAAGCATCAAATCTACATTGGCAAAATATTGTTAACTGTCCTACAATTAGAGAACTGCACAAACACATTGTTGCATTCCTAGGTTGAATATACGAGATAAATCAAATGCAAAACAAGTGCATAGGAGAGAAACCTTGGCCTTCTGCAATTGGAGCTCGATCAGATCAGACACGTAATCGGAGGCCACCGAGCGAGCGTTGTCCACGGCGGGGACAGTGGCAAGCGCTCTCGGCGGAGGGCACGGGATGACCAGCGGGGCCAACCACGTCTCCTCGGCAGCAGCGATGACAGTGCCGGCGGGGGCACGCTGTCCCTAGAGGCTGCTCGCACCAGCCGAAGGCACTGGGATGAGGGAGGAGGGAGGAGCGACGGGCGCGGGTGGGGGGGGGCAGACCGCCGACGCCACCAGCGGCTGCGACAGACAGTTCGGACGGGGGCGCGACGTCTGCAGGTGTCGCTCGCACCAGGCGGAGGCGCCAGGGAGGAGAGTGGATGGAGGAGCGACGGGTGCGAGTCAGGGCTGGCCGGCGGCGCCGTCACCGTGCGAGGGTGATGGTCAGGCGGCGGCGGCGGCAACAGCTAGGTCTAGGTTTGGGCGAGAGCACGGCCGGCTCGCGTTGCTTTTGCGTGGCGTGGGGGCTGGTTCCGTGCGTGAACGACGGCTTGCGGGGGAGGAGGGAGGGCCAATTATAGTACTAACCTTATCTGTCAAAATTCCATTACGCCTAATAATTTAGTTAGGAACCATTAGGAACTAAGAAATACCCCCAACCACTGTAAAAGGTCTCTATAACTATACATAACAGGAAACTCCATCACCATCTATCACCCAACATCATATATAGATTTATTTGTATAAAATTATAAATATATAGTATATATACTTTATATTATTCTCCAGCATCAAAATATATATAGCAATAGATGGCCATCTTGAGATCAAGGAAGCAAGGAGGCGCCAATAAGGCCATCACCAGCGCCACGTGGCACGCCTGTGCCACTGGTGGTGACACTAGGAAGGTCCCAAAAGGGTATGTTCCTATGATCCTCGTCGATGGGGAAGACGACGAGCAGGGCCGGAGGATCTTGGTGCCAGTGCATATGCTAAGAGAGCCGTGCATGGCAGCACTGCTGGAGATGGCAGAGCAGCAGTTTGGGCATGGCCAGCGCGGCGTGTTGAGGATCCCGTGTAGTTCAATCCATTTCGAGCATATTGTCAACGGGTTGACGTTGAAAGCTAAATAGCTTCTTGGTTTTTTTCCCCTATGGCTCTACATAGATTTTTTTTCCTGCTTTTTTGTGAGGTACTCTTATTTTAATTCTTGGATGTTTCTTTCCTCAGATTGATGTAGCTGTGTGTATCTAGAGATAAGTCGGTTCAGCTTCATTTGTTTATTTTGGGAGGTGTATATTGTTATTTGTTTTGCATAAAGATCATCAAATTTATGACATGGTGCAAAACAGCCACAGATATCCAGTGTAGAAAACAGGGTGCAACAAACTATTGTGGTCGGAGATTCCGGTAGCACCTAACAAGTGTAACATTATATATGGGCCAGCAAGACGGCCTGATTTTGTGTACAGCAAGCCCAAAGGGGTGAGAGTTCCCATGGAAGGTACACGACCTTTGTGGGAAATTAAAATGGAGTAATGAAAGGTACAATTAAACCCTCATCTCAGATTCAAGTAACAGCAAATTTCATTCAACACCTGACAGCTCACTAAGAATTAAGGTAGTGTACAGCGCCGCAAAGCTACAATCGCACAAAATTGCACAGCACGCAATGCACGAGGCCTCATAGGAATATCTGCACTAAAATGCCACGACGGTCAATAATCACATGGTCTACATTGAAGTGATTCTTCGTGGCCCTCGCTTGGAGGCCAACCAATTCCAGATGGCTCTCAGAAATTCCTTTGGCATCTTAAAGTGTTTTTCTCCCTGCAACCCAGCAACAGAGTGAATGGCTTGGTAAATTAGAAGCGCTGTGACGCTGTTTATTCAATATTGTTTGGATTTTACGACATTACCTTTTGGTTGACAGTTTTCAGCTACGGATGCATAAAAACGAGTGAACGAAGCGTTTCTGCTGAGCTTCTCTTCCTGCGTTCAACAATATTTTTCAGCAAACTCAGCAGGTTGAAGTGTCAGAACACTGGATGTGAAGCAATTGACTACAAAGGAGGAATATTGCACCAACTGGGCAAATCCTACCTGAAGGAAGCTATCAACTGATGCCTTGTCATTTGGTGAGAAGGATACCACCTCTCTTTTCCTTTCTACAAAATTCTTGTTCTCAGTCACCTGTGGTTTCAGCAGTTGAAACAGCCATCAGAAGTACATCAGATGAAATGGATGTGCAATTCACTCGAATAGAAGGATATACTTTTCTTCCAGCAAGTCACAAAAATAACAAGACAGAAAGCATAAATGTTGCATATATTCACATTCGATGTTTGTGACGAGTATTTTGAATGGTCTCATTCAATGTGTTGCAGAGTAAGTGAGTAACAATGTGATGTTCAACAGATCTTGCAAGGATGCTGACAGACACAAAAGAATTTTAGATTGTGTATTCACCTGGTCTATCAATCGCTTGATAGGATGGCGAAGTGATTCAGCTGTTGTCTGCTCATGTAGTCTTTTCAAGAGGAAAAGAGGAATGGTGGCTACTTCTGGGAAGGAAACATGGTAGCTCCACTGGGCAAAATGTGCTGACAGAACCTGAATCGCTGAATGAATGCACTCCTCTTGGAAATCCCTTGATTTCAGCAGGTTCTTTGGCACCTGAATGTGAAGAAACAGCATTTAATCTAAACCATTCTCAGCATAAACAAACTTTATCATATTAGTGCGGTTGTAGTCATAGGGCAGGGAAAAGATAGCATATCTACTTGATAAGGTAGTAATATGACCATTTCGTGATTTCAGAACAGACATAATGAAACATTAAATGTTCCAAGTGTTATCATCACCCAGATTGTTTCCAGTAAAAGTGGCTTACCATCAACAGCGATGAGAAGTTGATCCTTGTTCTTTGTGTTTGTTCTTTCTGAGAGACTTCTTTAAATTCTAGGCAGTCAAATAGCAATGATGGAATCGGATAGAACATCTGACTGCAGGTGGAAAGCTCATTCAGCATCTGCACAAGCCTTAGTCTCAAGGGTAAGTACCTTGTGCCTGGGAATAAGTGAGCCACTCCTCTTATTACTTGAAGAACTTCAGAAAATAAGGGATGGAGATTGTAATCCTTGTAATGACAACACAGAAACCGAACCCATATGTTGACACAACTGATATATTGCCAGTTATCGATCTTCCTGAGATCTTCCTGCAGACACAAGCAAGAAGGAAAGAATCGTTCATGTACAATACCAAAAGAAAATATAAGAGACATCATCATGAGGCTAAACCTCAGCATGCACAGGTAGAATTTTCTCTCTTTTCGTTTGGGCATGTATATCAATCCAAGGACCTTCTTGTGCTATCACAAGAGATCTTTAGATAAGCTTACAGAGAAAATTCTATTAACATGACACAGACTTAACAGCCAATAAGTTGTGCCAAGGAAAACATAAATAATATGTTGCAGCATAGGAAATCAACCTAGCATTTTGAGCGAGTAACAATTGTAAAAATCCTCTTCAACTTCTCCAGACAGGAAAGAATAAAATAATGACCAGTCTTATTGGACTAGATGGAATCCATGTTTGCTTAATACATCAGAAAGTGTAATAATATAACTGGCATCCAGACACATTCTTGGGCCGTAGGCCCTACTTGGATGCATGGAGCCCAGTCTCCACAGTCCACAATACCTAAAAAGACCTAAGAATACTCAAGAAGGACCAACAAATCTGCCAGAGAGGATACACTATATATACCTAATAAGGCCCGATGACACAGCATGGAAAGGATACAGTGAAACTTCACACCCAGGTCTAGAGTTAAACTGCGTGCACATGCATGTTCTGATATAAGCCATGTGGCATACCTTGTCCTTGGTTTTAGAAGCCTGTCTAAGAATAGCATTCAGTTGCTCCACGGAGGTTATTGCCCTCTCATATGATTTCTGAACATCAAGAGAATACAGCTCTACCAGACACTCAATCAGAAAATGAATATGCTTTATGTTTCTGTCATTCACAAGCTTGGTACTGGCAAGGTATGTATTGAAGGATTTAGTTAAACAGAGATCCAAACAGTCAGGTAACAGTGAAGCTACTTCTCGGATCATAAGAAATGCCGACAGAGACAAGCTCTGATCACCACTTGCCCACAAGCGAAATAAAATCTGCAGTGTTTGCAGCATATATAACAAGTTAAAAGTGCAGAAAAAATGGAAATTAATTTGACAAACTAAAAATGTAGCTCCTATCTTCACATCGTTGTGTAGTAATTGAACATCATGTGAATTTTTGAACCCTAAGCACCAAGCATTCATGACCAATCAGATATATATTAATATCACCAAATACCAAACAGTGCAGTATAATTCTTCAAAGAGCTGTCAAATTATCAAATATACAAATAAAAACCACATAAAGGTTTTGAAAGAATATTCCTTCTAAAAGTTTATAAAATTGTATACCAGAAACAGATGACTAAAACTCAAGGATGCCTATTGAGTTATTACTATCACATTTTTCGTATAATAATAAGGGTCTATCTAGCCAACAGGACTAAACACATAAAATAGTGTTCCTTCCAAACATATACCAGGAACTGATGACTAAACTGATGCATTCAAGCCTATTGCCACCATACAATCACAATTTCATGTAGTAGAGTTTTGCCAGAAACAGAACCATGTTTCTCCACATCCTAACTCCAAGATCCCTAATTTAAGGGTATATCTAAAATAAAAATATTACCTTTAAGACATAAATTCATTTCATAACAACAATATAATTCCTCAACTAGATTTAGACATAAATTACCTTCGTAGTAACAAATAAACATGCAAAACTGAATTACACTCTTTTAGCAATTAACATCATCAAAAGATGGCAGTATGCCAGTACCTTGACAAGCCTGCTTGATGTTGATTGATATGCAGAAAAAAGAACTACTGATGCTCTCAGCCGAGTCAAAACAAAGGCAAGTATTTTGTTGTCAGTAAGTTGACTAAGCAGATCAAGAGAATTCCGTAAGTAGGACTTTATGAGAGGATCAACAGTTTGCCATTTCTTTGAATTTCTCAGATTCATAATTTTCCCTTTGTTAGCATCATCTTGAATTTCCAAAAAAGCACGGAAAACATTGTCCGACTCGGAAAGGACAAATGTTATTATTTGATAAAACACCCTGCCATTTTGAAATCTCTGCATCGTGGGGCTATCAGAGTGAACACCATATCGAGAAGCATCCCGAAAAGCATTTAGTAAATTACGAAAGGCAGGTGATTTAGGATCCTTTGACACTAACTGGCACCATTCACTTATAGTCTTGCTTGTAAGGACCTTAGCATTTGGGGAATTTCCATCATTGGAGTCATCATCATCATCCATAGAATCCATTCCATCTTCATCAGAGTCCTATTGGAAATTTAAAAAGGCACAACAAAACAAAAATGAATTGGTGAGATAAGGTTTGTTCAGACTTCAGAAACAACAATGTAAACAGAACATACAAAAAGTATATCTGCATTTGTAGAAGTTAAAGGGGCAGCTACCAATACTTACTCCTTTACTTCTGTAGCTCTCCAACTCCGACTGCCATTTTTCGAGGAAATTTTCAAATTCAGGGTCCTACAAACAAGACAAATACTTAATCCATATTGAAATTAATATAAGCAATGTACATCACGATCCTAGAATTCCACTTGACATTGTACTGACATTTCATAGTTGTTTCTTATTTGATAGTAGCAGGTAATACAAAGCATCTTGAATAGGTTGTAACATAAAAACTCACTGGAATTAGTGCATAATCCCATAATTACAACCACAAACTGTATCTAAAAATAGATGGACTGAATTCAATTCAATTACTAGTTTACTAAATGAACAGGTCCAGAAGTTCAGAGCAGAACTGACCTATAATATAAAAAAATAAAAATTAGCTTACCCAATCAATTGAGCATAAAGTATACAGTTACATACTATGGTACAAATAACTCTATAAGCTATAGCCTACAGAAATTTTGCCAGCAATTTTCTTTGCACGCATTTTGTTCCAGTCCCCATTATCATTTATGTGATAAGTTCTGTATGCTGAAAACCGGTATGTATAGAAAATGACATACACACATAAGACCCGCTAAAAACTACTCCCTCCGTCTCAGGATAGAAGGCGCAACTCCCTTCTGTGCGCAGACCAAGAAAAGTTTTAATTTCTGATCTCTCCCACGATGGATACTTTGGTTCTCATAGCATGCATATGGAGACCAGCGCTCAACTAAATGCTCAGTGCATGCTAACCAGTCCCAAGCTGAGAGAGGAAGACAGTAACTTCTAACTTGCATGCACGTGAATAGGAAGGTGAGAAATCCTGTGGGTGCAGTAAATATTGTGTGGCTACATGCGTGTGAACTAGAGGATTAAAGAGCAGCACATTGCATCCTAGAACATTAGGAAAAAAAACAGTTACGCCTTCTACAGTGAAGACGGAGGGAGTAGTCCTGAATTGTTTTCTATGGCGGCAAAAAGAAACTATTGAGCTGCAACGGAACAAGATATCCTGAAGCATACAGCCTGCAATTGTATGTAGACCATTGATATAATTTAAAACGAGCATGCCCAGTTCTTTTGGTGAATGAAAGTTCAACCTTATCCAGCAACTTCTTCAATTTTTTCTTTTGCTTTTTGATATCCTGATTCATGTCATCGTTCTGTCTGTCCAAACCATCTTCCATGATATAATCTACATAAAACATTGCGACATTTAGAAATAATGCTCTGCTCTAGCACAGGCCAAGCTAAATTAGTGTTACAAACAACACACACTAACCTTTGGCAGCTTTCTCATCCTCGCTGTCAGAATAGTATGGACACCCAGAATCCTGCATATCACGAATCAAGCAGTCGGTTATAAAAGCAAGTAGTGAGCCATCTGTGACATACTGATACATGCATAAACTCTTCCAAGCAAAACCTTCCAGCAATGGAACAGCAGATGCTCCCCTTGTTGCAGTGTGGGGATGCTAAAAGTGGTAGGGCGCATCATTACTGGTAAGTTTGGTATAAGGATGTGAACAGGACAAACAAACATACCTCAGATAGATAACCATCACTGTCAGATAGACCAGCATCTAGTTCAGCATCGTCCTCTGGAAACTCCAAGCCATTGAGCAAAGTAGCATCATCATCGTTGGTGACCCTACAGGAAAAGCATTTTGAGCTTGGTTATTTGAAGTGTTATAAATAGAGGAAGGAATATGGTGGCTGAATTAATGCAAATCATTATCCTGATTATTTGCAAACCAGGTTGGTTCCAGACAGCTAGAGACAGAGAAACCTGGATAAACCATGAACCTCTAAATTGTATAGCTTATGTTATTGCAGCATAGGCAGGTGTGTAGTCAACAAGAAGAAGAAAGGCAAAATAATAAATCTTCCCAACCACGACCAGTGAACTTGCGAAGCAAAACCACTAGCAACCAACTGTGGCAGAACAGAGCATTCCAAGTTTCCAACGAGCCAAATTACATAGGCAGAGCATTGTGGTAAGAGAAGATTGATGAATTACATGGTAGGATCATGGACCCGCTGCGGCACGTCCTCGTCCCCATCCTCCCGTCCGGAGCTCCCACCTGAAACCGATTCGAGCAAGCTCTCGATTAGAACGACCTCGCACGCACAGCCAAACAAGCAAGCGCAGGTGAGAAGCGTGGGGGGCAGAGACTCGCCTCTACGGGGTCCGCGGCGGTGGTTGAACTGGTTGCGGATCTTGCGGTTGCGCTTGGCGGCGGACTGCAGGTTCTTGCGCGCGAACTTGCGCGCCTTCTTACCCAGCTTCTTCGCCATCGCCGCCTCGGCGTCTCCCCGACGACAGCGCAGCAGCGATTGGAGAGAAGCGGCGGTGGGGGTTTAGGGTTTGGGCTGCGCGCTTGTTCTGGGGGGGGGGGGGGGGGGGGTTGATTAGCAATGAAGGAAGGAATGCTGACTGCCCAGAATTGGGCCGTAAGTGTTGAAATGTTTCGGTTGGGTCCAACTTAACTGGGGACCAAGGGATTAAGCCCAGGCCCAAGAAGGCCTACAAAAAAAAAACTGCCTTCTCATTCTCATCTCAGCTTGGCTGCTGTTGCGGGGACTGAAGCGAGGTATTGACAAAAGTTGATCTCTGTAGAACAGAAATATATATTACAAAGAGAATTTTTAGCACGGTATTAATGGTTTCCAAAACGCTACTACTTTAGTTATTGTTGCTAATTTGCAGGAAAGTAGTGCAGGTTTTATGCCTGGCCTAAATTACACGAAAAAAACGTGTAATTGCAGAGCAAGGCATAGAACAATATGCTAAAACTGAACCTAGATAGTGGTTTATTACTTATTCCAAACATGACACAAAAATCGAAGGTAGCCGTGGCGGCGTTTGGGGTTCTCACGAGCCCGCTGATGCTACCAAATGCACGTCCTTTTCCATCACTCTTCTTCTTCTTCAGCTATATGTCATCAGGTCCGCTGGGAAGCGGCGCATAGCCGTTTGGACTTGCAGGAACTTCATTTGATTTGGTAACAGGTATGCACTTCAAGATGGCACCAACAATCAAGCTGACTGATCCAAGGCCAACGCTTAGCAGCCAAAGCTGCCAGTTGAGTGGGACAGTACTTGCAAAAGTGCCGAGGAATTCTATGATCACCACTTGAAATACAACTGTCACAGCTATGATTGCAATACAGATCCAGTTGGTGACCATTCCACGGAAAACATTAATCTTCTCCATCTCCCTGCTGTTTATTTCGTTGAACACCTGAGACGAACATAATTTCAAGCTCATCAGATTATATGTTATCACTTATCAGACATTACCATATGGAAACAATTCAAATCTAGACATTTTTTCCCAACCAGAGACTGCATATAACACTATTATTTGTTTATGATGCATTCAAACAGGTTATAAATGTAAGCTAGGGTAAAAAATGCCTGAAGTGGACGTAGGCACTACTGCACTAGGAATGAAAGTGTATTGATAACAGTTATAATGCGCTCACCTGGCAGAACACAAAGGAGTTGAATATGAGTCTATTGATAACAGTTTTAGAATCTGCACCCTTGATATTCAGAAACTGTTCCCCAGCAAACATGAGAACTCCAAGTACAACCAACTGATATAAACTTTGCCCAATGATATTTCTCCACATGACTTTGGTAATGAAACTTTCCCCTCGCCCAACAGGCGGCCTCTTCATCATGTCATCATTTGGAGGCTCTGTTGCTAGAGCTAAAGCTCCTAATGTATCCATAATCATATTGACCCACAAAAGTTGCACCGCTGTGAGAGGAGCACTCCCTGTGATACAAGAGTCAAAAATATATAATTTCAATAGGGGATATCAAGAATTCACTAACTGAGTGACTGTGGCATACTGGCATTGGAGAAAGAATACTATAGATGGTGCCCATACCTGTAATACATGCTGAAACAAAGTTGATGACCAAAGCAACAATATTGACAGTCAACTGAAACTGCACAAACTTTTGGATATTTATGTAAACCGCACGACCCCACCGTGCAACATTTATTATAGTTGTAAAATTTTCATCAAGCACTATCACATCAGCACTCTCCTTGGCAACCTGAAAATATGTAAGTTTATATCATTATCTTTCAAGGGACATGGTGAGTTGCTGAAGGAGAAGCCTTTGTAAGTGAGAAGTTCTAAACTCCCAAGTCCTAATGCCACCAGCCCAGTATTCAGTCAGCATGAGATTTAAACAGTAAGAATAGCGGACATGAGTATCTTTGATATTATTTTTTTGTGAGACCATGAAGGCAAACTATTTGAATCATGGAACCTAAGATTTAGATAAAAAAAAATCTAGATAGGTTATTTTGACAACCTTTCCAACCACTGAATCACAAACTATGTATTCTTGTCATCCATGAATCAATGCAATATAACTGTTATGAACAGCGATGCTACAGTACCACGATCACTGTTCACGGCGGCTGTTATGAGAGACAGAGAGGGGGCGGCTAGGGTTAGTGGCGCCGGGAATCCGGCCGCGGGGCGTTCGCCCACGGCCGGGTAAGAGGGAAGGAATTTCCTTCTTAATTCTTGCTTGATTTAGATTGATACATCTCCTCTTGTCGGTGTTATGACACAGGGGGTCAAGACCACCAACTAGTAAATTTGTATATTGCGTGCTCCCTCTCCCAGACGTGATGCAAGAAGAACACAAGATTTATCCTGGTTCGGGCAAAGAAGACCCTACGTCCAGCGGGGGAGGATGGATTGTATTATCTTGCATCGAAGTGCTTGTACGGGGGGGTACAAGCTGGTTTACTCGGGGGTGCTCAGGATGAGCTGAGGCCTAGGACTAGCAGGGCTACCCTAGGTGGTCGGTTGGTGGATTGCTTGAGATGTTGATCAAGCAGGTAAGGAGTGGTGTTGCGAGTGTGGGCGGATGTCCGATGATCTGACCCTCCGCTCGGCTTGGAGGTGGAGTTCTGTGTCTCTCCGTCTCCTCCCCCTTCCAATATCCCAGCGTCCCCTTTTATAGACCAAGGGGAGGCACGGGAGTACAGGGGTCCTAGACTGTAGCGGCATGGGAGGTGTGTCCATGGCGCAATGCTTGTGGTGGGACGTCGACCGCTGTAGCGGCGTGGCCTCCCCGTCCTTCCGGTGTTTCGGGGCATGGCGATAGCAGACTGGACACCGCCGTACAGCATGGCGCAGTACGGTTGGCCTTCTGTAGATGGTTACGAGTCCCACAGTTGACGCGGGACGGACTGGACGGGAGCCATGCCGGAGTGGTTGGAGACGATGGTCGAGCCCCCTGGTCGAGGGGGGTCGAGGCCAGCATGACCCTGTCGTATCCCTGAAGACACAGTCGAGGGTTGTCCTGTTCATGGCTCGAGGGGGTGCCTCTGGATTCCGTACCTGCGATGTGGCTACAGCGGCCGCATGGTTGACGGAAGTCCCGGGCATGGGCGGCGAGTTGATGGATTTGACTGTGGTAGTGGGCGTCCATGGCGTTAGGCGGGGGCAAGTAGACGCATTGGATCCCCTTTACCTCATACCGGGAGCAGGTAAGTCGATCGATCTTCTTTCTCAGGGGTCGTTCGATCGACCCCCGTCCGTCACGGGGGGTCGAGGTTGGGGGGTCGTTCCCTCGACCCCCGTCCGTCGGTTGAGATCGAGGCGGAGGGGTCGTTCGTTCGACCTCTGTCCGTCAGTCGAGGTAGAGGCGGAGGGGGGTCCCTCCTACTGTTTTTCCAGTAATGGGCCGGCCCATGACTGGTCACTGTTGCCGGTGAGGGAGGCCTTTGCATGATGGGCCTTCCTCCATTGACATGAACAGCTGATCGGATCCTGCCTTAAAAATGGTTGCTATGTTGAGCTTTAGATTATCACACGTTTAGGGTACCCCTTACCTTTATACCTGACACCTCTCATTATATAGAGAGGATTTACTTGGCCCCTAAGCAAGCGACTAATTAACCCTAATGGGCTAAGGCCCAATAGGCCCTTGACTCTCCTAACACTACACCCCCCCTGAACATGCAGCTCGTCCTCGAGCTGCGACCTAACAACGACTCGACGTAACACAAACCTAACACCTAAAAATAAGCCTTTTAAATCTCGGCTTAGTTTATTATTTTGAACCTGAATTGGACTGCAACTCTTTATCTGTGACTCCTGACGATAAAGCGGACACCCTCCGCGTGTTGAACTTGCACTTGTGCAACCACCTGGATCCCATGGACGCCATCTGGACGAAAGGGGACCACATGGATGGCCACTGAAAATTGGTCGCAACAAGGACCAGCGGAGACGCCCTCGTGGCGGCCGACGACGAAAAACGGCGGCGATAGGCAAAGCATCCTCACTGGTGACAAGGAAGGGAGCGCCTCCCCTACCGCCGCTGCCGCAGAGGTGGAGTTCGCCGTCGAGTTCGCCGTCCGCGGAAACAACAACATGCCCGCCGCCCGTGGGGGAAACAGCATGCCGAAGATCCCCGATGCAACGGACGACATCGCGCAGTGGCCTCACCCGCCGGCGCGCAAGAAGGCCACGTGCCGCCGCATGCAGCCGCACCACCGCCGCAGTCTGTCGCTCAAGCATCGGCTGCGGCGCCGTCGTGGTGTCCGACTTCGCAAGGCGACGCACAACTTGGAGGAACTGCGCGGGGGTGCGGGGCTCAATCAGCTGCAGATCGCACAACCACCACCTCACCGCCGTCGCGCAAGGAGGCCGCGTGCAGCAGCCTGCAGCCGCACCGCAGCCGACATCCGAATCTGCTGGACGCCCGTACCCCTATAGAAGATCCCATCGGTGAATGGGTGGCTCGGCAGGGGCGCCACGGTGGCCGTGGCGGTGGTGAACACCGGCGGCGCTGCCGAGGACAGGGGCGGCGCAGCCCGGGGATGTGCGCCGAACGGCATGGGGATGGGCATGGCGACGTAGGATCCAACCATGGACGGCGGCGGCGCGGTGGAGGTGGGCAGCCAGGTCGACATTGAACCAGAGTCTCTGATACCAGATGTTATGAACAGCGATGCTACAGTACCACGATCACTGTTCACGGCGGCTGTTATGAGAGACAGAGAGGGGGCGGCTAGGGTTAGGGGCGCCGGGAATCCGGCCGCGGGGCGTTTGCCCACGGCCGGGCAAGAGGGAAGGAATTTCCTTCTTAATTCTTGCTTGATTTAGATTGATACATCTTCTCTCATTATATAGAGAGGATTTACTTGGCCCCTAAGCAAGCGACTAATTAACCCTAATGGGCTAAGGCCCAATAGGCCCTTGACTCTCCTAACAATAACCTAGTACCTATGTTCCTGCTATGCCCATAGCAAGGCCAATATCTGCTTCATGTATTGCTGGAGCATCATTCGTGCCGTCACCTGTCACAGCAACCACCTCACGAAACATACCTCGCAAGTTTGTCACAAGGGTATGCTTGTCCAATGGTAAAGAACGAGCCATGACCTGCCAATGTTGAAAGACAATTAAAATTGAGAAAAATGAAATCTTAAGCGTAACCATAGGTTGAGGGAAGTGAAATGAACCTGAATCATAGGTATTATGTCCCTCATCTCTTCTGGGCTCTTATTGCGGAATTCTGGTCCTTCTATTGCTACGTCACCATCAGTTAGTATTCCACACTCTTTGGCTATAGCTTTTGCTGTATTGATATTATCACCAGTCACCATTCTCACAATGATACCAGCAGACATACTGATAGATAGATATATATATAGCAAGTGTATATCTGATATATATATATATATATATATATATATATATATATATATTTTATATATATATATATATATATATATATATATATATATATATATATATATATATATATATATATATATATATATATATATAGCAAGAGTATACTATCTATCACTGGGGCTAGGGAGGTTGCTTTGCTTGTCATTGTAACACTACACCCTGAACTATAGGGTTTGAAATATGAAGGTTGTGCTAATTTTTTGTAGCAGAAAGAATAATCTGTTATTTAGTTTTTAAGGTTCCACAGAACTCGTATCCAGCACATCCTAGACATAAATAAGCAGAGCGTAAATATGATATTTCTTAAAATCAGCACAATTTCGCATGAATAAAGTAACTCAAGTACATAAAGGCAAACATGACTACTATACATACACTGTAAAATTCGTTTTTTGAATCACAGTGAAGTAAGCAAGGTTGACCTTAAGTTGTAATAGAAAATTTTGAAATATACAAATTAAAATATAGAAGGTATGAAGCCTAACCTTAAAGACGAATCCAGAACAGGTACATGTAAAAGTTAGATAAGACTGTAAGAATGAACACTAACCTGAGATGCCTTTCAACGGTTGGAAGCATAAGGTATCATATTTAACTAAATAGTGGAGATCCTGCAAGAGGGGGAAAACACAAAGTAGTGGGCAATAGGAAGCAGACATGTAAAACTAACTATGATAGCTTAGGGCAACAGGAATTGTAGAAACTAACTATGACTGAATTTGAACAGAAAAGACATGGTTTCTCCTTCAGAGCCATGCACTCTGCTTTGTAGAGTTTTAGAAACAACTTTACCACAAAACTCAGCAGGAAACTGAAAATATGTGAAGTTTTGATAGGGTAAATAACTAAGACCATAGGAGCTGAATCATACACGTAGGATATAAAGTGGTACCTGTTGCGAGTGGCTATATTATTGAAAAATAGCACCCACACAATATACTGTGTCTTATTTTTCTGCCTGCGATGAAGGACAAGAACTAAATTAGTGATAAAAATTGTATTAGGCCCTGAGTTAATAATAAGTTGAGCGAAGACTTTGGACGCTACAAAAGTTGATTCATGTATATCGAGATACAATGGTAGCAAAAAGATACACAAATAGTTGTTCGAGATAAATTAGTCTTGTTTGAAACAGAAGATACATAACCTGTTGTGAGGTTCGAACTATTGTCAACTTCAAATCTGTCTACAATATGGGGTCTGCAGTTAGCAATATGAATATGTTGGCTGCTATATAAGTAGGAAAAACTATATGAATATAGTCGAGAGCAATAATTTGTGTACTTTTAGTTCAGCGCCAGAAAGTAAAAGCGTTTTGATGAAGCTGTGAGTGAAAAGAAGACAAGACAAACTTTTAGTCACTTTGAGTGACTATAAATATACTGAGCTTCATCTAGATAGAAAGAGCAAGGATGAGAGAGAGGATAATATGGCAGTTTACCTCGTTGGACTGGCCTCAATCGCATTGACCGGACCGCTGGCGACGCAAGCGGGGTCGCGCCGTGCTGGGTGTTGCTGCATCGGCGGGGGAGGGGGCGAAGCTGCTGCAGCCGGGTCGGGGCCCTCGCGCGTGCCGACGACCGCATCGAACTGCAGCTAGCACAGACCACAGGGAGAAGGCAGCACAGGGGAAGCCACCAGTGAGGTCCAGCAGCGGCACCGGCATGGACAAAAAATGGAACACAGAGCTCAGGGAAGAGTGCTCACTCCAACGAATTGGCATCTCACATAAAGATGATCAGCACAGTTAAATCTGAATTCACCTTCTATTGTCAACACTCAACTGTTGGTTGTATTAAGCAAACGATACTTTTCAGGCAGGCACTTTGCATGGTGCTGATATTCATCCCTCGAGAAAAGTGGTATAAGCTCAGAAGTAGTGGAAGCCTCAAGTGAGAAATTCTTCTCATCAAGTTTTGAGAGGTAAGCCCCAACCCTGCTTATGTCACCTCTCTGCAACAACCTCCTAACTAGAGCATTTAACATATGTGAGTCTGGAGCAGTACCACTCTTTTCCATTGCTGAAAACAGACCGTCGAATTCCTCTAGCGACCCTTCTTCTATGAGATTTTCCGCTATCAAGCGGTAGGTCAGAACATTCGGAACCAGACCATTAGCAGAGATAGTAGCAAACAAATCCATGGCATCTTCCTTTCTGCCACCTTTGAGCAAAGCACCAATCATGATGTTGATAGTAATAATGTTAACTTGAAGATCCTTAGAACACAGGCTCTGAAACATTTTGAATGCTTCGTCAACAAAATTGCTTTTGCAAAGACCATTCAGAATTATGTTGTATGTTTGAATGTCCCACTGTGTTCTGCTGTTGATCATATTGAGATATAGTTCCTTCGCTTCAGAAAATCTCCCGGTCTCAAACAAACCATGCAATATAGTATTATAAGTCACAACTCCAGGTGTAAGTCCCTTCATTAACATTTCTCGGAAAAGGCTATATGCATCATCTATCCTTCGAGCTTTGCAGTAGCCATGAAGCAAAGTATTATAAGTAACTTCATTAGGTTTCAGGCCAATTGAGACCATGACATCAAGTAGCTTTGCCGCTTCATCAATTCTACCAACTAAGCAGTGGCCATCAACTAATATATTATATGAGATAACATCAGGCCTTACACCCACATGGATCATCAAGTCAATGAGCCTCCGGGCTTCCATGACCCGCCCTTCTTTGCATAAGTTGCACATTAATGTGTTGAAGAACATTGAGTCAAGATGGATTCCTTGATCCAACACTTCAAAAAATAGTTCCTCAGCCTTCTCCCATTTGTCAACGGTGCAAAGTCCATAAAGTAGGGAGGTACAAACAGAGATGTTAGGTGTCACACCTTCATCGATCATCTGATTGAATTTCAGGACAGCATCGTCCACCCTGCCTAACTTGCATAGTGCATCTATTAGTGCTCCATAGCTGACTACATCAGGACTCAACCCTTGTTGCCTCATTTTGTTAAAGATATCCATTGCCTCATCTATCATACCACATTTAGCATATGCACTGAAGAATATGTTGAAGATATGATGATCAGGTGAAACACCATTTCCTACCATCAAATCTAGGAAACTATGCATTTCAGAAAGAGCACCTTCGGTAGCATACCCGTGAAGAAGAATCCTGTAGATAGTTACATCAGGTTTTATGCCCTTCCTAATCATAGAATCAAAAAATATTCTAGCTTCTCTGCATCTTCTATTCTTGCACAGATAGTCGAGCAGCAGACCATAAGTAAAACAATCTGGCTCAAAACCATGTGTAGACATTTCTTCAAGCATTCGAAGCACCTCTTTCTATTGTCCTGTATAAAGACATCCATGGATCAGACAATTATATGTGTTATTGTCAGGCTTAACACCTTTGTCAATCATCTGCTGAAAGACACCCTTGGCCCTATCAACCGCTTGAGCTTTGCACAGGCCGTCAATTACCGTGTTATATGTCACAACATCCGGTGGAATCCCCCGATCCATCATTTGAAGAAACAGGTTGTAAGCTTTTTCGTTGCAGAAACCCTTGAGAAGTGTGCTGTATGAAACCACATTCGGCGTGCAGCCAAGCTCAGGCATTCGTTGGAGCAAAACGTCCATGGCCTCACCCACCCTATTTGCGTCACAGAGACCTTTGAGCAGTTGGTTGATGACGATGACTATGCCATTCACCGTCCAGCCCGTCTTAAGGATGAGGCCAAAGGCTGCGAAGCCATGGTTCAGGCGACCCATGCGGCAGAAGCAGCCGACGAGGATGCTGTAGGTAGCTACCTTGATGGAGGAGCGTTCATGGATCATCCGGTTGAAGAGGGAGACGACGAGCTCTGACTCTGAGGTGGAGGAGCGCCGGCCTGAGGCACGTGAGACAGCAGTGAGGATCTGGTTGAAGGCAGTAACCGAGGCGGGCCTGGCGTGGGAGAGCAATTCATCGAACAGCTTGAGGGCGTCGTGGATGCCGAGGTTCCCCGAGCGGGCGCGGCCGGCGATGATGCGCTCCAGCTCCAAGCACCGGTCGCGGACGGCACTCACGCGGCGCGACATGGCGACGGTGCGCGGGTGATGCCGCTAGTAGCCCAGCGAGGAGAGGCACGGGCGGGCGTGCGGGCGGCGTGCTGCGTCCACCTCCAGATCGGTGAAGGGCAGCACACTCGTGAGCTGGGTGGAGCCGCGTGTACTCGTGAACTGGGTCTGGGTTGTGTTGTGTGGGCGGCGGCGGCGGCGGCGGCGGTGTGCAGCTCGGCGCGCAGGCTGTTGGGCAGGCGGGGCGACGAGCGCAGGCGCTGGTGAGGGTGCTCGCCGTTGGGCCTCAACTGCTGGGCCTTCACCAGCATTCAGTTACTCGAACTGAACGCCCCAAAGGATTGCTGACGGTTAGATGACTAATGGATGGACAAGATGGATCGCCTAAATTTTATAAAATCAAACACCTAATTATTGACATTTTTATTGCGCCATGTTTGCTTCAACTTATTAATCCGACTTATCAGTTATAATACATTATTTTTCTCTCCCAACAAAACAGCATGAGCCGATTTCTTATTTATAGCTCGTTTAATACATGAATTTTAAAGGACTCGTGTATACATTCATAGGAATTAATTTGTTTTCATATAAAAGACACGGAAAACAAGATTTTAGTATTATATAGGATCACATAGGGCCTGTTTAGATCCCCATGAAATCCAAAAAAAATTGGGTTTTGGTTTTTCATTTTGCAAAATGGAACTAAACACCACCCAAAATATTTGACAAAAAGTGGTTCATTCTCTGTTTTGGGTTTTGGACTCAAGAGGCCAAAATAACCCAAAAATTGCATTGGTTTGTGTGCCACCCTCACAATCCCCATCATTGAAATCCAAAATAAGCCAAACTTTAGTTGAAACTAAACACTCCCTGAAATATTTTGCATTTTGGATTTTGGAATCCAAAATAGTTGGTATTTTGAATTTTGGATTTTGGGATGGAACTAAACAGGCCCATACTCGATATACTTGACAAAGTGGTGGTCCAAAGTGTAAGTTCACATACTCGTGGCCATGACACGATCCTAAAATCATATTTTACTTGATAGTACTAGTCCTCCGCTGTGTCATCTAGACGAAGAGAAGTCATCCACAACTTCTCCTTCTCCGGTAATCCAAAAGATGTTGGTGCTCTTGTTAAGCGAGGGCAAGGAATCGTACTCGTCGTCGTTGTGATAAATTTTAGCTCAGCATAGCACAAATAGCGGTCATAGCATCATTATAGTGTCACGGCATAGGTTGCCACCTCCACAATGAGGGTGACGATGTGAGGACTCTAGTCGAGTCTCATCGGCACCGCCATCTTCGTCCACCTCTAAGTTGTTATCTATCTAGAACTCCTCCGTGCATTGAGATATGGCAACCATGACTATATGTGGTGGTTGTTCATCGTGGTTAGTTGCGCTAGTATGCGATCCAGCCTGGACATGATGGCATGAGGACCATTACTAGGACTATACATGGCTCTCAGTGCCCCGATCATGGTCCTGGATACCAAATTGATATGGCGTTGTTGATGAGGAGTGCGCAAGGGAGAAAATAGAAGAGAGACAAAAATCAGGGTTGAAGTACGTGGAGGGGATAACGATCAAGAAGCACTCGTTCTCAAAAGTGCCAGCTTAATTGTGTGCCTAAAAAGAATATGTGAATTTAGGTTATTATTATAAGTCGTTTTAAGAATCTGGGAGAGTCAAAGCATTTGCTTTTAAGTTTCACTAAAGTTATAGGAAGAATTATATAGTTTTTTTGACATCAAATATTTATATTATGAAAATATAACTGATGAAGAATCTAATGATATTTAGTTGACGTCATAAATGTTATGATATTATCATACAATACAAGTTTTGTTAGTTTTGAGATGGTTTGACTTTCAAAAGTTAAAATGAACAAGTAGGAGTAGCCACGTGAGGGCCTGGTCCGGCGACCTTCAGCGCCCGCCCGGTGTAGGCTAATGTATTTATTGCGTTGAACTTGGCCGTAATCTTGAAAGAAAAACTTGTCTCATGCTGCTTTTCTTTGGTTCGCCGGGGGCTCCCTTCGAACGTTGGGTCCGCTACTGGGAGTCCTAGCCAAGCCACGAAACCAACATTAGCATAGGCCACGGCCCACGCCACAACATGTATATCATCATCGATTGGGTCCCACATCTTATTCGTTTAGACCCGTTTGGATTGAAGGATTTTCAAAGAAAATTTTAAAGGAATCGATTCCTATGGAATGTTGACGTCACGAGTGTTTGGAACGCAGGAACGAGCCTCATCGTTCCTCCGGAAAGGAATGAGCTCCTTCACAAAACGTAGGAACTGGAAAATCCAGTCCAAGCCAAAGGTTTGGTTCTCTCTCAAGGTTCTTTTAGTTCCTGTGTTCCAAACAATAAATTTTGATCATTCCTCTGTTTTTGATTCCTGTGGTTTTCTTACTTTTTCCATTCCTGTGTTTTCTCCATTCCTACGTTTCCCTCCATTTCTGCGTTTTCTATTCTTCGTTCCAAACCGGACCTTAAACTTATCAGCTAAGTTTATTAATTAGTATATAATATTTTTTTAATAACAAAATAATTTAAAATAGTACAAACAAGACGACAATCTCCAGGTGCCATCTTTTACATAGAAAAATCACCAGACAAATATTTTCGTTCTTCCGCAGCCCACAGACAGACGTACGGCAGCTCAGCACGCGGACGACCCAATGAAAAAGGGCCCGGCCGCGGGCCCCATCCAAGTCCAACGACGGCGCCCGGAGCGCGGACAACACAACGAAGCCGGGCGTTCGCTGCCGTCAGCCCGTCACACGCACACGGAGCGCACGCGGATTCGCCTCGATGCGGGCCCTGTTCGCTTGTTCTAACCAGCCGAAACTAGCGCTTGTTCAACAATGTTTTTCTGTCACAGTATACCAGCTGAAACCAGCACAAACCAGCTACCAACATCTATTTCCAGCCGAAACCAGCCGAACAAACCCGCGGAAGTCGCAGTTGGCAAACCCAACGGGCATCGACCACCAACGTCGCCATCAGACTGGTCAGTTGAGGAGAGAGTTTTATGCGTCGTTTTCAATACTATCGTATATAAAATAAAATTTAGATAAAACATTTATTCTCAGTTTTATAGTTATTTAATTTTATAACTAGTAAAGAGTTGTTATTTTTATGTTAAGATGAAACTTATTTCTTCTCTTTTTTCTTAAATACACCATTATGTTATCAAAATATATTTAATGTAAATAAAACTCTCAATAAAACTGACTTAAGTAGAAAGAACAGGGCCACATCGCGACCTAGTTTTTTTATTTATGGCACACAAATGTCTATATATAAAAAATCTCAATCTCACTTTTTAAGAAATTAATTAACATTACTCTTTTATCCTAAATTATAAGGTATTCCATAATTTTTTTAGAGTCGTTTGATCAAAATTATAGAATAAATTATGGAGATTTATGACATCAAATAGATATAATATGAAAATATAATTTATAAAGAATTTAATAATATTTAATTAATATTATATTACCATATATATAAATTTAGTTAAACTTGAGAGGTTTTGGTTTTTCATTTTTTTTGAAATGATTTGTAATTTGGTATCGGGAGTGAGCAGTTAACTTTACGATTTGTCACTTGTCATCATGTAACGAGATTTACATCTTGTTTTTTTTTTAGACCGACGAGGAAGTATATAAATACACATCGGCCCATCTCCGTACAGCAGGCTTCTCTCTCCCGTCCGGGCAAGCCTGAACCCCCCCCCCCCCCCCCCCCCCCCCACACACACACACACATTCCCTCCGCTCTCGCGACCGACGGCGTCGGCGAGCTCGCTCCCGTCTCCCGGTCCAGGAGGTGGTGAGTGTGAGGGATGGAGAGGCTGGATAGCTACCTGAAGGAGCACTTCGATGTGCCGCCCAAGAACCCCTCCGAGGACGTGCAGCGGCGATGGCGCTCCGCCGTGGGCCTCGTCGTCAAGAACCGCCGCCGCCGCTTCCGCATGGTGCCCGACCTCGACCGCCGCAGCCATAACGAGGCCGAGCGGCGATCCATCCAGGTACTGTTCTGCTACTGCCCGCCCCCACAGCAGTCACTAGTCAACCAGCCTTCATCACTGCTTGCTAGTTTCCCCTTCCGTAGCCATGCCTGTGATCTGTCTCATCGATCTCGCATCTCTGAATCTCTGATCTCTCACCCGGCAGCACCGGCACGTGACGCTTTCTCCATCTGCAGTATTTTTTTTCTCTACTACTACTAGACTACTAGAGCAACCAACTTGTAGTTTTTTACCACCTTTTCTGAGCCAATCTGTCCACCTAACCCATTCTGTAATCTGTATGCCTAACTGCATCTGGTTCATCATCTCTCCCTTGTGCTTAAAAAAAACAAGTGCACTATTACGGCATGTAGACTGTAGAGGTGCATTATTACGGCATGTAGACTGTAGAGGTGCATTATTACGGCATGTAGACTGTAGAATACAGTAGTAGTAAGCAGTAACACCGAATGATTAATTACCAAGTTGAGTTGGTCTTTGTGATGCCATCGGAATCCGTGACACGGGAGAATTTGACAAAACCCTCTCTCATTGAAATGTCTGCACTCTGCACGGGAATGAAATATTCATACTCATCTAAATAACTGGTCTACATGCAAGTTGTCAATCAGGAAACTATAAAGCCACAGCTTTTATGCTGCTGTTTCACACAGTTCATACCATATACCGAAAATGTCCCCCCTTCGTTTTCGTTCACTGCTTCACTGTCTCCACTTATCTGGCCAAGACTAGTATGACGGCGACCCTCCATGGAGGAAGCTTCCAGGAAGCAGCAGCCTCTTTTCCAACGGCAGGGGAGGTCAAAGCAGGGCAAGTAAACAGGCATCATCTTGGGTTGGGCCCCCCAATGCAGCCAGCCACATTGGTCCCGTCGTTGGGGCCCTCCCGGCCCATCTGTCAGAAATCATTACATTGTTGTGGCTTGTGCCTCCCGTCTTGTGAATATCTATTAAACAGATGTCATAGTTTGATGACTTATCCAGCTGTGCATAGTTTAGCCTTTTCTGTTTGTCTGACTCGGATTATCCAATGTTTTTTCTTGTTTAATCAGTGGATTAGGATTTAGGAGTAGTACGTGTATGTGCTCTAGTTTTGGCGCATCCCCAGGGGGTGCATGTCCATTTTTATCAATGAAAAAAAAGGGAATGGTATAATCTGTTACTAATAATAAACTACAAAAGGCATCTCATATTCATGCAGTACCTTGTATCTCATATTACAAGTAAGGAAAGAAATAATATCTTATATGCATGCACGAAGTTTCAGCTTTTCATTCTTTGTTTTCGCAGGAAAAAATCCGGCTTGCCCTTGTAGTGCAGAAGGCTGCGATCACCTTCATTGATGGTATTACATAACTGTTTATGCTTTCTTACAGTTTATTTGGCTGCTTTACTAACTCAGTAACTCCCATGTCCCATCTAATTTGTGAACCATCATCTGCTGGTGTTAAAGGTGCCAAGCATAAAGACTATCGGATAACAGATGATATCAGAAATGCTGGATTTTCCATAAATCCAGATGAACTGGCATCTATCACAAGCAAGCATGATGTGAAAGGTTTAAAGATGCATGGTGGGGTAGACGGGATATCCAAAAAAATCCGATCGTCATTCGACCATGGCATATCTGCCAGTGACCTAGACACAAGGCAAGACATCTACGGCGTCAATCGCTATGTGGAGAAACCTTCAAGAAGTTTCTGGATGTTTGTTTGGGATGCGTTGCAGGACATGACTCTTATCATTCTTATGGTGTGTGCTTTGTTATCTGCTGTTGTTGGCCTGGCATCTGAAGGTTGGCCCAAGGGCATGTATGATGGCTTGGGAATAATACTCAGCATTTTGTTGGTTGTGATGGTTACTGCTATCAGTGACTACAGACAGTCGCTTCAGTTCAAGGAGCTAGACAATGAGAAGAAGAAGATATTTATCCATCTGACCAGAGATGGTATTCGGCAGAAGATCTCTATATATGACTTGGCGGTTGGTGATATCGTGCATCTATCAATTGGAGACCAAGTACCTGCCGATGGACTGTACATTCATGGATACTCCCTTTTGATTGATGAATCCAGCTTGTCAGGTGAGAGCGATCCAGTTTATATTTCTCAAGATAAGCCGTTCATCTTGGCAGGAACTAAGGTTCAGGATGGATCAGCTAAGATGATCGTAACCGCTGTCGGTATGCGCACTGAATGGGGAAGGTTGATGAGCACGTTGAGTGAAGGAGGAGAGGACGAGACGCCGCTGCAGGTTAAGCTAAATGGAGTTGCAACCATCATTGGCAAGATTGGCCTGATGTTTGCCACATTAACATTTGTGGTCCTGATGGTTAGATTTCTTATTGAAAAAGGTTTAACAGTTGGTTTGTCCAAATGGTATTCTACTGATGCACTGACTATTGTAAACTACTTTGCAACGGCAGTCACTATTATTGTCGTTGCTGTTCCTGAGGGACTGCCTCTAGCTGTTACTTTGAGTCTTGCATTTGCAATGAAAAAGCTAATGAATGATAAAGCACTTGTAAGGCATCTTTCAGCATGTGAAACAATGGGATCTGCTGGTACCATCTGCACAGATAAAACGGGAACTTTGACTACTAACCATATGGTTGTTGACAAGATATGGATATCTGAGGTCTCGAAGTCAGTTACCAAGAACAATAGTTTGGAAGATCTGACTTCTGCCATTTCTCCAGCTACATTGAGCCTACTTTTGCAGGGCATTTTTGAGAACACCAGTGCAGAGGTAGTCAATGAGAAGGATGGTAAGCAAACTGTTTTAGGAACTCCAACAGAAAGGGCAATATTTGAATTTGGCTTGAAACTGGAAGGTCTTGATGCTGAGGATAGGACCTGCACCAAGGTCAAGGTTGAGCCTTTCAATTCGGTTAAGAAGAAGATGGCAGTGTTGGTCTCGTTACACAATGGCGTGTACCGTTGGTTCACCAAAGGTGCATCAGAGATTATTGTGCAGATGTGTGACATGATGATAGATGGCGATGGAAACAGTGTTCCCATGTCAGAAGCTCAGAGAAACAACATCTTGGATACTATCAACTCCTTTGCTTCGGATGCTTTAAGGACACTGTGTTTGGCGTATAAGGAAGTGGATGATTTCGATGATGATGCAGAAAGTCCAACAGGTGGTTTTACTCTAATATCCATTTTTGGCATCAAGGATCCTTTGCGCCCAGGAGTCAAGGATGCTGTGAAGGCCTGTATGTCTGCTGGTATCATTGTGAGAATGGTGACTGGTGATAATATCAATACAGCAAAAGCTATAGCCAGAGAGTGTGGAATACTAACTGATGGTGACGTAGCAATAGAAGGACCAGAATTCCGCAGTAAGAGCCCAGAAGAGATGAGGGACATAATACCTAAGATTCGGGTTCATTTCACTTCCCTCAACCTATGGTTACGCTTAAGATTTCATTTTTCTCAATTTTAATTGTCTTTCAACATTGGCAGGTCATGGCTCGTTCTTTACCATTGGACAAGCATACCCTTGTGACAAACTTGCGAGGTATGTTTCGTGAGGTGGTTGCTGTGACAGGTGACGGCACGAATGATGCTCCAGCATTACATGAAGCAGATATTGGCCTTGCTATGGGCATAGCAGGAACAGAGGTACTAGGTTATATTGCATTGATTCATGGATGACAAGAATACATAGTTTGTGATTCAGTGGTTGGAAAGTTGGTCAAAATAACCTATCTAGTTATTTTTATATCTTTATCTTAGGTTCCATGATTCAAATAGTTTGCCTTCATGGTCTCACAAAAAAATAATATTAAAGATACTCATGTCCGCTATTCTTACTGTTTAAATCTCATGCTGAGTGAATACAGGACTTAGGAGTTTAAAACTTCTCACTTACAAAGGCTTCTGCCTCAGCAACTCACCATGTCCCTTGAAAGATAATGATATAAACTTACATATTTTCAGGTTGCCAAGGAGAGTGCTGATGTTATAGTGCTTGATGACAATTTTACAACTATAATAAATGTTGCACGGTGGGGTCGTGCGGTTTACATAAACATCCAAAAGTTTGTGCAGTTTCAGTTGACTGTCAATATTGTTGCTTTGGTCATCAACTTTGTTTCAGCATGTATTACAGGTATGGGCACCATCTATAGTATTCTTTCTCCAATGCCAGTATGCCACAGTCGCTCAGTTAGTGAATTCTTGATATCCCCTATTGAAATTATATATTTTTGACTCTCGTATCACAGGGAGTGCTCCTCTCACAGCGGTGCAACTTTTGTGGGTCAATATGATTATGGATACATTAGGAGCTTTAGCTCTAGCAACAGAGCCTCCAAATGATGACATGATGAAGAGGCCGCCTGTTGGGCGAGGGGAAAGTTTCATTACCAAAGTCATGTGGAGAAATATCATTGGGCAAAGCTTATATCAGTTGGTTGTACTTGGAGTTCTCATGTTTGCTGGGGAACAGTTTCTGAATATCAAGGGTGCAGATTCCAAAACTGTTATCAATACACTCATATTCAACTCATTTGTGTTTTGCCAGGTGAGCGCATTATAACTGTTATTAATACACTTTCATTTCTAGTGCAGTAGTGCCTACGCCCACTCAAGACATTTTTTTTACACTAGCTTACATTTAGAACCTGTTTGTCTGCATCATAAACAAACAATACTGTTATATGCAGTGTCTGGTTGGGAAAACATGTCTACATTTGAATTGTTTCCATATGGTAATGTCTGATAAGTGCTAACATATAATCTGATGAGCTTGAAATTATGTTCGTCTCAGGTGTTCAACGAAATAAACAGCAGGGAAATGGAGAAGATTAATGTTTTCCGTGGCATGGTCACCAACTGGATCTTTATTGCAATCATAGCTGTGACAGTCGTATTTCAAGTGGTGATCATAGAATTCCTCGGCACTTTTGCAAGTACTGTCCCACTCAACTGGCAGCTTTGGCTGCTAAGCGTTGGCCTTGGATCGGTCAGCTTGATTATTGGTGCCATCTTGAAGTGCATACCAGTTACCAAATCAAATGAAGTTCCTGCAAGTCCAAACGGCTATGCGCCGCTTCCCAGCGGACCTGATGACATATAGCTGAAGAAGAAGAAGAAGAGTGATGGAAAAGGAACTGCATTTGGTAGCATCAGCGGGCTCGTGAGAACCCCAAACGCCGCCACGGCTACCTTCGATTTTTGTGTCATGTTTGGAATAAGTAATAAACCACTATCTAGGCCCAGTTTTAGCATATTGTTCTATGCCTTGCCCTGCAATTACACGTTTTTTTTTCCTGATTGCGGTTGCTGCTATGTAAAAAAGATGGTGATCCACACAATGCAATGCTAGAGGCACGATTTTCATGTGCATGGCCCTCACCATGGAACGAAGCTTCTTGACTAATTCAAGTACAGTTACTTTGTTGTTTGTTCTACTAGGATATGAAGAAAAAGTCCATTAACTTGAAACAAAATTCGAATTTATAATTAGTAAGGCAGCACTTTTTCAGTAAAAAAAGAAGTCAGAGCTCAACACCTCTTTATTAACCTTTTAGGCCTTGTTTGAATACGCATGTATCAAGCTCAAACCACATGGATTGAAGTGGATTGGAGTGTATATTAGTTCAAATACACTCCAACACATGTGGTTTGATGGAGATACATGCGCATCCAAACAAGGCCTTAAGTGGAAGTATACATATATAGTACCAGAAACATTGCGACATTGTCTTTAAAAAAAACGGAAACGTTGCATCATCAGTAGGATCATCGAAGTAACACTAAGCTGCTGGCTAATAGTCACTGAACTCTACAAAACCCTAAACCACTGGATATCAATGCCCCCAAGAATTTATCAACTTGCATCAGTGCCGCCTTTCGGATCGTCGTCCTTCTCTTGAAAACCGTCACTGGGCTCTTGTTTCGGTTCGTTGTTCTCTTGCAGTTGCACACCATGGCTCGTCTCTGGTTTCAGATCGTTGTTCTCTTGCACACCATCGCTGGGCTCTAGAAATGAGAGGTTGGCGCTACTGTTATTACTATCAATGATCCATCCATCGACCGGCCCCATCAATTGTTCCATGGTAAACATGAGGTCAGAGTCTTTCCATCTTCAAATCTTGCGCTGTAAACCCCACGTCCGTTGTCGTCGGCCCTGTTGTGTACGTCGCCGGCGCAGTGGTAATGGTAATGGTAACCCTCGTTGTTGTCTGCTTGTTCCATCATGGGTTGGTGCTGCCAATTGGCTAACGCTTCTGCTGTCATCTCGGTCACCGGAGCAGCAGCAGCATGGGACGACGTGGTGGCAATGGCATAGGAGGAGAAGCACCCGACATCCGGCGGCGCAGCAACGGTGGTGGCAATGGCACAGGAGGAGAACCCGACATCGGGCGCCGCCGCCGTCGTCCAGTTACTAGTACCCGCGTTGTCGAAGTGGTGCTCCACCGCCTGCTGGCACGCCGCCGCGCGCTGCCGCTGCCGCTGCCTCTTGTTGCACGGCGGGGCCGTCGGCACGTCGTTGGCCACGTGCTGCTCCTGCTGGCCGTCGCCGCCACCCGCCGCTGCCGCCTTCGGCGTGAGGTGCAGCCTGCAGAGCACCCTGGCGCCGACGTCGTCTTTAGCGTCGTCCAAGACGGTGCTAAACTCCTCCATGAGCCACGTGACCTTGCTGCCATCAGCGGGGCGGAACTCGAAGCCCTGGCGGTACCCGACGCCACGGAGGTGGATCTGCTTGCTGGACCCGTGCCACGTGCCGAGGTGCCCGTCGCCGACGCCGACGCTGCGGCTCATCCGCTTGCTCCTGCGGTTTCCGTCCTTCCAGCACGCGACGGAGAGGAAGTACCAGTTGCCGTCGTCGTGCGCGATGTGCTGGAACCGTGACGCCAGCGTGGTCGGGTCCTCGCCGTACACGTCCGCCGCGGCCATGATGCCGTAGAACTCGCCCGGCGACTGCTGCCTGGGCTCGTTGTTCACGGTGGCCACCCATGGCTCGAGGTAGTACTGGATCAGCTCCCGTGGGGTCGGCTTGAAGCGGTACCCCGGAGGCACGTTCACGTTCGGGCACCGCGGTGGCGGCGGAAAGTGTTCCATCTCTTCCACCGTCGCCGTCGTACGTTCTTCAACTCTTGGTTGAAAGTTTGTGGTGTCCTCAGCAGAAGTACGTGCAGCGCGTGCGTTTGCGTCGCCGGCCGCGCGGGCTGGGCGGCAATATAGCCCTGCGCGTCCGAGCCCGAGACCGATTACAAAACGGTGCGAACCCGAACCCGAATCCGGTGAGAACAGCAAAAATAAATAAATTACTGTTTCACCTCGCCTCCCATCGCGGGCTTTCACCTCTCCGGCTCTCCCTTCCTCCTTCCCGCACTGACGCTGTCGCCCGCCACCGCCACACGCGCCGCGGCATGCACCCCTCTCCGTCTCCTCTCATTCTTGCTCCACGGGACCGTGCGTGCGTGAGGCGCGGTTCGCGCAGGCGACAGGGCCGCGGCGACACGTGAGAACGCGTGGAGACACGGGAGCGCGGCGGACGTGACTGACGCAGCGCCGCGATGGACTCGTCGTCGCGACTAAGGTTTCCTGACTTTTGCCCTGCTGGTTCCGGCCGCCGCCAGGCCGCCGGACGCCAGTCATCTGCCGCAAGAGGAGCGCATCCGGTGCCACAGTCATCCAAGGCCTCGGTCGCCGAGGAGACCGCGTCCGGGTCTAGCTCGCCGCCAGTCATTTTCGCCTTCACTGAGATCTGGTATGAGCGCGCGATGTCCGGTGAGCACGCCATATCCTTCTCCCTTCATCTCCTCTTACTCTCATGGTCAGACGGCTGCGGCGGGAACTGTCCTTGGCTCCGACAGCGGCGGCGGGAATACAAAGCTGCATCTCCATCTGCCCCAACTGTGATTGCAAGTAATTTTTTCATTCTTCCCCTCCGCTCATCCAAAGCTTGAATGCCAATATTGTTTGGAAATTGATTACTATGATTGAAATGATATTTACATTAGAATCTTGAATTGTCTGTACTTTTATTACTATCCCAAAATCCCAAGGTATGTTTATCAAAGACTGTGTTTAAGAAAATTATCTCTGAATGCCTGTACTTCTGGTTTTTTTTTTTTTGGGAATCAGCCTGTACTTCCGTGACTAATTCAATGTAACAGAAATGTTTGTGGAGGACTGTGTTTAAGAAAATTATTCTACAGGTGAGAATTCTTAGCGTGGCAAGCACTGCAAGACCTCTGAAAATGGAAATGGAGCACAGACTGCACGTGAGGATCCCAAAAGGAGCTCATGCAGAACTATCAGTAAGTACATGAGGCATACACATTGAATTAGACATGACTTCTGTATTTACTTAGTTCTTGGCTCAAAATTTTATCTGCAATTTTTGCGAATAGCACTGCAGTGCTGGGCCAGCTCCTCAAGTTAAGGTTCATGTGGATGGCTGCACTTTAGAACTTACTTTCCATCATCGAGATGTTGCTCCCATGGGGAAATATCTGTCTCTGGCTGTGGAATGTGACATTATTTGTGAACTTTTGTGCGCTCAGGGCTTCAGTCTACCAATCAAAAAACATTATTTTGTGAGGAAACATGCAAGCTGTTGGAGCAAAGGCACAACACACTCTTGGTTCCTTCTACATGGTTGAATGCAGAAGAAGGGGCTTTTCCTCTGTTTTTAATTCTTATGATAATGCTTCCCAGGTTAGCATCTATGCTTCCATCTTTCTTGTGCATGATTTTGCAAATTAAAGACAAACTAAAACTAAACAACCATAATAGGAGTCACTGCATTACTGAGCTCAATAGGTTAACTAGGCATCCCTTTCTCCATTAATTATCCATGATATTGTTCGAGCATTTACCTCACAGTTATTTTTTTTTAATGTCTATGTTTATTATCTGATAAAATTGGTTTTTGTATTTGTATCTCCAAAAACATGCTCATTATCATTAGGTGGACTTAATTTGTATCACCAAGACTCTTCATATCACCGTCTATCTATGTCAATAACTCATTGATTGATAACATAGAGGTTGATTTTCATTCCTAGACTTTTGTGTGCTTTGACAGGCTGCTTGCCATTGGACATTTGACTCCTACGGTGGCTATAAGACACAGCTAAACACTGTCTCTTTGTGAGTGAATTGAACAACACTTTTGATTCTTTTTTCTGTTGCCTCGTACCTCTGCAAGAAACTAAGAGCCACATGTATTTGACACCAATTTTAATGGACTATCATGATTTACAGTTCTTACCCTGCACCAAGTGCTAGCTGTATTCTTTTCCGAACTGATGGCATCTGATAGAGAGTTCCTAACCTGGCTGGGATCGTATCACCGACCTTCAGATCAACGCCAAGGTGTGTGATTGATAACAAGTTGATGCATTTAAAAAGTTATTAAGGAAAAAACTTTGTGATTCTTATTTTTATTATTTTCTACTTACATATACCCATCCATTTAAAGAGTTTTATTGTTGTATATTAAAGTGGGGCTGATGATCTGGTCAAGTTTCCGTAATCGTGGTTTGGAAGGAGATTAAGCAAGTTTTTTAAGATTCCCATTGCCATTGATTGTTTGAGATCATTTGTGCATAACTTGTTTGTAGACTCATCATTGAAGAAGACACGGGAGAACAAGAGACAACATGATCTCTAAAGTCGCGCAGGCTACTGATTACACCATGTTGAAAGACTAATCGAGCAAGTGACGACATTGGAAGTATGTGATGGCGTCATACCACATCTATTTCCTTCTGGGGTTTGTAGCTTTTTATCTGTCTGCATCCAGGCGAAAATTGACACCTGAGGATTATTTTTCAGGATTTGGGACCATGAATTGACCCAGTGTCCAATAATGTTTGTGCTTGGTCAAAAATATTTTAAATCACCATTTTTTCTATCATGTGGAGATCCTACGGAACAGTTTGGTGGCAATCTGATACATTTGACAGACTATGATCCACACGAGCGAATGTATATTTTTCTTGCTCAAGATGTTTTCCAGTTTGCTTTCCGTGACTATTATTGGCGCATCGAAGAAATGGATAGATTTCTTCGTGCTGATATAAAATATTATATATATTAGAGAAATATTATACATATTAGAGTTTATGAGCATGTGACTCCCTCTACACTATCTGTGACTATGTTAATTTTACAGATTTTGTTTTTTTAAATGTTACTTTAACGTTGGCATCTAATTTCAAATATTTGTTATCTTAGCGTGTTGTTATTGTGTTTTTAGTAAAAAAAAAGTTTATCTCGTAGCAACGCACGAGCATGAACTTAGTGGAACCCAAAAAATTCATAAAAATCATACAAAGAACTTTACATGCACCAAAATTAATTTTACTAGAAAAATATGTTCCCTCAATCATAAATTATAATACACTAGCAAAAAATGTTTGTGCGTTGCAACAAGAGAAATAAACGACTAGTTCAGTGATAACGCATCAAATCTTCAAAGCCCTCTGGATATCTAAGTGCACACCGAGGATTAAATTCTTCGCATGGCTTGTCATGGTAGACAGACTAAACACCAAATCCATGTTGCAGAGGCGAAACCTTGACATCCAAAATGATAGCTCTTGTGTGATGTGCAACAGTGGAGCAGACGAGACCATTGATCACCTGTTTTTTATTGTACTTTTGCAAAGGAGTGTTGGAGTCGCATTCTTTTGGACTGAGACACTGATTTGTCACTGTTGGATAGGTTGTTGCAACCCATTGGTCCCATCAATACCACTTTCTCTATGGAGATCACCCTAATTACAACTTGGGAAATATGGAAGACCCGGAATGACAGAGTCTTTGAGAGAAGGGCGCTGACTGTTGCTGGGTGGTTTGCTAATTTTAAAAGTCAATGTCTTTTGCAATCAGTGAGGTTTAAGGAGGACCTGCGGAAAGTTATTAGGACCGGACCGGAGATCGAACCGGTGAGGCCATCAGCTCAATGGTTAACTGGTCCAACCGTTTAGAACCGGTTGAACCGCCGGTTCAATTGTTTTGGACCGGTTACATCGAACCGGTCATAAATACATCGATCCACATGCTAATCTCTCCCACACCGTGGGAGGGGTTAATTGCTAATCTCTCCCACCATCGGATTTAGATCCAACGATCCACGTGCGAGTTTCCATAGTTTCTACGAGAACCTGGTTTCCATAGCATATATATATATATATATACATATATATATATATATATATATATAATTGTTTGATTCATATATATGTAGATACAAATACAAAATGACATGTTCTTAAATGTAAAACATCAAGTGTCTGAACAATCTTGTGATAATTCAAAGCATAAAGAATAGAATAATAATTGAAATATTCACCATGGCAAAACAATCTCGAATCCTAAAATAGAGCGCATCATTATAAAGAGCTCACTGTGATAATCAAAATAGATATATTATTTATTTAATTTAGAGTTCACTTAAAAAAGTTATTAAATTTTGAAATTTAAAAGATAATGCTAACGTCATCTGATGCTCGTACTACCAAAAGTCAACGTAGCAGCACCACACGCATGCAACATTCAAACTCTCGTAAGTCTTGTAAAAAACTCTCATGAGTACTACAGGTCTACAGTAGCAGCGAGGCGGGCCTGCCAGGTGCATGCGCTCGAGGACTGCATGTGCGCACGCGCCATTACACGGACCAGAGCGGTTCGACTGGAACCGCCGGTTCAGCGGTTCCACAAAAAACCGCCCGGTTCAACCGGTTTTTACCGGTTCGATTGCATAGAGGGTCTTTTAAGTGAACCAGACCGGTGTAGGCTCTGGTTCGGTCTTTTACCGGTTTGACCGCTGGTCCGGTCCGGTCCTAATAACAGCCTTCTGTAATTGGCTGGAAGCCTTTAGTTAATTTTTTTTGAGTAGGTGATCTTTCTCTTGTAACTCTGTAAGTTTCTCTCCCTGGTTTTTTAATATAAATATCTCACTGTGGGGATCTCCCCCACAGTTTTTACGGTAAAGAAAAACATCGATGGTGTAGGAACCATTGTTGTTTTTTATACTGTTCGAGCTCACCTCCTCGATGCGGCGGCATTGTTGGTATAAGAGCCATTAATTGTAGTGTTCATGGTTATCAAGATATTGCCATGTTGTTGTATGCATTTAGAGCTATTGTTGATGATGTTGGGGCTCGCCTTTTCAGTGGAGTGACATCATTATTGTAGGTTGCTTATTTCGATGTCACCAGGTCTAGCATCACATAGTCTGTCATCTCATGCCAGTATAAAGGTGAATGCCGCTGTCATAGACCATGCAGTGAATGCCGCTGTCGATGAACATGGCTGGTCAGACTATGACAAACGCCGTTTACCTTCTCAAATCTTGTCCAAATAAACATGACCTCTCAGCACATATATAATAGAAAAGTTAAACAAATATAAGTGCCCGAACATGTAAGAGCATCTCTACAATATTGAATATTCTCTTTTTCAATAATGTTACATTAGGAAATTTATGAGAAAATAAGTTTAAAGCGGACATAGGCGTACGCAGCCGAAGACTGAGAAAAGATCTATCTCTTTTCCATACACTTACATTTACATATAGAATCCACATGTAATTGTCACAATTTTTTTTCTTTCCCTCTCAACACTAGCCTCTTGCATCGCAAGAGGAGCTCGACACATCTCTCATCGCAGGAGGAGCTCCAAGGATGAGCACCTCTCGCACACACCCAAGCTTGTTTGCCAGTATAGATTTGACTATTTTCTATTTTTATCGTTTCCTATTTAGATTATGATTCCGTATTCAACTGGAATCCCTCGGTAATTCCCACAAAACGAATTTATATAGGATTTAAAGTTAACATATAGAATATCTATTGGATTCTCTTATAGAGACAAAAAAGCATTATTTGAATTACAACTCCTATTCAAGAGAAGGCATATCAAACAGGATGTGAGAGTTCTATTTGGATTAGAACGGGTAACTACCTAGACTATCTCATAAGTCATGCATATTTTCATATAAATAGGGGGGCTAGAGACAAACATAAACGGAGATAATTTTTACATTCACGAAGTTAGTTAAGGAGAACATACCAAAAAAACAGGTGGAGAAATTTTGTCTTATTATTATATATATATATATATATATAGGGAAACTCCTTTGTACTCCTGCTTGTAATTAGGGTCTGTTTGAGACTGCTCCACAAACTCTACTCTCCAAACTCTACTGTGGGGCAGCTCCACAAACTCTACTCTCCAAACTCCACTGTGGGGCAGCTCCACAAAAAACTAGAGTTTGTGTGCTCTTACAACTCCACCTTTTTTCTGAAGTTGTGTGCGTGAAACTGAAACCGTTTGGCCAAAAAACGTAGCGCAGAGCTGAAAAATATGGAGCGGAGCAGTCCCAAACATGCCCTAGGGCTGCTCCGCTCCACGTTTTTTAGCTCTACTCAACGTTCGTTTCAGCTCCACGTACACAGCTCCAAAGAAAAAGGTGGAGTTGTGAGAGCCCATAAAAAAGTGCTCCACAAAAACCTAGAGTTCGTGGAGCTGCTCTACAATAGAGTTTGTGAAGCAGAATTCGTGGAGCACTCCCAATCAGACCCTTACTCTCGCTAACTCCTTCGGTCACCCGTCATCCTCGACAGGACTGATCCTCCAGTGCAGTGCAGGCTAGTTCCGCATGCGGCTTATCGGATTCAATAGCAGATTGTTACCCGTTAGGGCCTAGGGGTGATATATGTACAGAGCCATTAATTCTTTTTTTTATACAATCATTATCCGAGTGGCTTGGCGCGTGCATCTTCATCCGGCGGCTCTCTCCCCTCGTGGCCGGCGGCGGCGCTCTCGCCCCAACCAACAGTAACGGCGCCGGCCCCGACCCTTCCCGTTACATCGACCACGGTTCTCCCCACGCGCATGGAACTGACAGCCCGTGCGGTAGGCATCCCTGGCGACTGCGGCGGCCCGACCCGCACGCCGCTCATGGCGCCGCCCGCCCGCCCGCGTGGAGGGCACCCCATGGCGGCGCACACGGCTAGCGCCGCGAGGATGACATTCCTTGGCGGCGGCGGCCGGGTTCTCTACCATGCGGATTCTGCAGCTACGCCACTCGCCTCCCTCAACGGTGGCGGCGCCGATCCCTTCCTGCACAGATCCGGTAGCAACGACCCCTCTTCTCCACCTGGCCGCGTTCATGGAGTAGCCTTGACGGTCGGCCTCCCCCAGTTCCCTTGCTGGCGGATCCATCGTGGAGGCTGTGGATCCCGCGACATCTTCCTCCTCTCCGAACGGTGGCTTTGTGCGATCTCGCCTCGTGCAGATGCGGATCGGCGGCGGTGTGGCTCGCCCCACGCGCACGACGCTCGGCGTCGACGAAGTGGCCCAGCTCGCTCGGATGGCCCCGTCCCCATCGTCGTCCTCGGCCCCAAGCCCCCAACATCCAGCACCAATGGCAGCCTTTCTCCGATGAGAGCGTTTTCTTCATCCTGATGACTCCCTCCCCGATGGCGTCAGCACTGCATTGGCAGATTTAATGAAAAGAGTATATACAAATATCTTTTTTAGAAAGATTATGTTCCCCAGAGAACAGACTACTCCATCCTAATGGTATACGTACATACTTGTATGAATATGTACTTTCATGAAATAAGTATGCCTATATACTCCTTTTAAAAAGTATGAACACATACTCTTTTCATGAAAACAGTATGCCTATATACTCCTTTTTAAAAGGTATGCTTATATACTCTTTTTAAAAAAGTATGAATATATACCCTTATATTATGAAAGTAAAGTACGAATACATATTTAAAAATTATGTATGAATACATACTTTACAAGTTGTATGTAAACATACCCTGGTCATATACTCAATATATAATTGACAACCGGGCAACCCAACCTAGTATCCAAACCCGTTAGCTCCAATAGGCAGCATCGTCCACGCGTCTCCGTTGCTCTCCGTTAGTTACCTGTGCGGACTGGCTTTACGGACCCTTTGATTGTGTGTGTGCATATGGTGAGAGTAATTACAAGCGGGAGTAGGAAAAACTCACCCTCTCTCTCTCTATATATATATGACTGCGCTAATTGATACCCTGTATTCAGTACCCGAGCCCGCCGCTCCGACCCGCGCGCGACCGAGCGTCGATCCAGCTCTATTTTGTGGAGCCAATTCAGAAGTTCTACATGGCGAGGAGGGCAACCTCTCGTCTTGTCATAGAGGGATCTCATACCTAAATGGGCAAAAATCACATTAACACAACCCTAGAGAGAAAAGCATGCACATATACATTGCATTATCAACTGCAGATTGCATGATCCAACAAGCCATTAGGGAAAAAAAAGATAGTTGATTAATTAGGGAATCCGAATAAAACCACGCAATACTTCAGGATCTAGAAAACAAGCACATACATCCAATATTTTAGGAAATGAAAGGCTATGATGTTACCCTTGTTATTACCTACTATAAGGATCTGCAGAAAAAAAAGAGCTAAATTATGTCTAACATATTCACATCTTATTTTTAGTTTTATGAGAAGTTGAACTGATTAACAGATATATTTCTCCCCAAAGGGGCTGTACCATCCTCTTGTAGCTTACAAGCAACAACTTATAATTTAAAGCTTCCTTATAATCATCATTCTTCTGCGGGCTAATCCTAGATATACAAACATTATCACTATAGACCCAGTTACTAATGCATAATGTTCACACAAGGTTCTATCAGTAAGAATTTATGATTTTGTTTTCAACTTAAATGATCATTACCAACTCACCAGAAGATGCATCTAGACACATGATCCGAGCTCCAAAAGAGGATTCAAACACTACAAGTGGAAACATATGAGGCAGCATGTCCTATAGAAGCGCAAAACAAGTGACATTAATGTTCTATTTTGCAAGAAATACAATCACCAGGGCACTAGGCTACAACGGGATATTGACCTGGTCTTAGAGCATCTCCAAGAGATTAGCTGAAAAGACTAATCAAATTTAGTGATTTAATTACTCTCTAAAATAGATAATAATAGAGTACTCCGACTCTGTAAAATGAAGAGACTAGATAGCTAGTGCGAGAAGCTATCCAAAAGTAGAGAGCGAATAACGTGGAATGGAGAGGTACTAAATTTGAAAAGTCATTTACAGAGTCTGTTGGAGATGATTTTTGCTTTCATAATAGCCAAATTTACATTTAGAAAATGATTTAGCTAATCTTTTGGAGATGTTGTTACAGGCTATTGATAATCTTGCACTTTGTCAGCGATGCATGTGGAGTGGATTCAGTGATCCAACAAGTCATTTGGATAGAAGTTAGCTGATTAATCTGCGAATCCGAATAAAAATACTTTATGTACCAATCTGAAACTCAGAAAACAAATCTAATTAGTCATAAGTTTGTTGGAATCACACATATCTGAGAATTTACACTTAGGAAAAAAACGAAGTTGTACATTTTGTGTTCTATTCACAAATAAAAATATCATAAATCTGTATTTATGCTCTTCGGCCAGCATACAACCAACATATCAAATGATGTTAGCGACATTTTCCATAGAATGAATCAGAAATGACTACCATGAATTGTAATAATCTTATATCATCAGTATCCAGGTACCATGTACATCTACTTAATCGTTAATAGAAATTTCAAGAATAAAAATTTTCTTGTACCCGGCGAGGAGAGGCAGCAAAGAACGGGACCAGCAAGCACAGCCGATGAGGCCGCCGCTGCGGCTGCAGATGCAACGGTCGAAATCGACGTCGGAGGTCGCGCAAGAGGACTGAGAGGCTGCAGAGGAGAGGGGAGAGGGACAAGCTGCGCTGGTGGCACTCCTCCCCCGACAACAGGAGGTGAAGCTCCCTTGCCACCGACGACGTGGCTCCCCTCCACTGCCAATCACAGGCCGACGACAATCCTCCCCGACGACAAGAGGTGCTGCTCCCTCGCCGCCAGCGATGGCGCTCCCTCACACGGCGGTAGCACCGGCCAGCTGCCAACCGTCGTCGCTCCCCTCCCCCTCCACCCGAGCGGGATTCAATGGAAGCCGCCGAGGAAACAGGCGAGGTTCGAATTCTAGTCCAACGGACGGCGAGCTGTGCCCAGAACTGGGACAGGGTCGGCGCCAGGATGCTGTAGAGGCGAGGGGAGATGGGCGAGCAGTGCAGGGGCGAGGAGAGATCGGCGACCGACACAGGGGGCGATGGGAGATTGGCGACCGGCGCAGGGGCGAGGGGAGAGCGGCGGCGCTAGGCAGCTGCGGAGGTGAGGGAACTGACGAATGGAATCTAGGAATTTTAGATCGAAAAAAACAATATGCTAGACGTGGGGGTGGCAACCGGCAGAACAGGAGCCGGAAGCGGCCGCGTCGGTGTTGGTGATTAAAGACTCGGGTACTGAATATTATTCGGTACCCAGGGTAATCTCTCTCTTCTCTCTCTCTCTATATATATATATATATATACTAGCAAAACATGTCAACGCACCGGGACATATAATTTATTCATCTATATACTCATATCAATGACAAATGTCTCTATATGTAGTAACAAGACGTATTGTTGTGTTGTCATCTAAAGCTATTTATATTTTGTTTGATTTAAATATGAAGGTCAATAATTTAATGCATGTGTAATAAAGTATGACCAGCACATGAGACTATTATATATAACTATTGTGACTTGTGAGGCTGACAAATATAAAAAACATACTATATATATACGCGCATACTGAGTCACCACACACATATAAATTTGGCCTCCGTGGATGAGTACATGACATTGTATGGTGTATTGCAATAGTAAAAAATTATATCGTAAACATAAGAAGAAATAAAAGTGTACATGACACAATAATAATTAATGTAAATGAACGTGTGTGAAATTTTTAAGCATTTTTTGGAACACATGTACCTATCCGACTATACCCAGCAATTGGGAAATAAAAGGAGTAAATAAAAAAAATAGTGTCAGATTAATTAACAAAAATGTGTTACAGAAAGATATGTTTGGGATTTGGGAATACTCACGTGTCATGGATTCGATTAACACTTACACGTGGGGTCCATGGTCCATGAACTAAGTTTATCTACCTCTACAATCCTATTCAGCTGCAGTACCATTTTTATCCATCTACCTAGTACCCACCATGCTCTTAGCCTCCCGAGTCCTCCCATTATCCCATTGAGCTCCATGTAGTCACGGCTCCGAATACACTTGCCGACGAGGGGAGTACGAGCCTCTCTGCCAAAAGAAGAACTTTAAGCGAGATTGAGATATAGAGGATGCATTCCATTCCAGGGGCACGAACTGGTTGTTCTTCAAGTTCGGCTCAGGCAGTGGCTGTTGCTGCTGGGATTGCAGGATGCACCTCTCTTTCCTCTCCCTTCTTCTGTTACACTCTATGGAGGACTGCGCTGACGTCGTGAAGCCAGGAGCATCTCCGCCGCAAGCTTGCCACCCCACGACTCGCCCTGGATCCGGATCCGTGACCGCGTCGATGTCTCGACGTCCGCGTCTCGTGACATTGTCGCGCGGACACTGTCGAACAGCCGAGCTGCAACCACACCGATCTCCGCCACATCGCCAACGTCCGAACATCCACGCCCCGTGACATCGACATGCGGACACCGCCGAACAGTCGAGCTCCGACTGCTGAGAAGCTGATTGTGAGGGAGATCGACGACGGCCGACAATGATGGTCCCTCGAGCTCTTTCCGCGCCGGTGCTGAACCATGCCATTGCCGCCACTGCCGATGTCGAGACCCAAATCATACCAATCGATGTTGATTTTGTGCTCGGTTTTATATGGTTGGTGGTCTTCATCAATTTGATAAATGTGATTTTGTTTTGCACTTGATCTAGAATTTGGATTTGGTTTGATTCGTTGCTGCTAAGTTCCACGTCGTGTCGTTTGTTGGTTGGATTTGATTTTGGGAAGAAAATCCCAGAAGAGTATTTTGGAAAGGCAAACGAAATTTGCTCGTCCTATTGCGGGAGTCCTCGGATGGTTTCTGTCGAGTCCTGGCCGACCACGGGAGGCCACTGGAGTGGTGCAAGAGCAGAAGAGTCCTCAACAGCATGAACAATAGATTCCTAATTACATAGCTGCGTTCCAAGCAGTATATTTTTTTTCTCTATAGGAAATATTACTTGTTTTTTCTAGGAAAAATATGGGACTTGCTAAATTTCAGTTGCCTGAAATCTAGCTTTCTTTCAGGCAACACTAATTGCACATATTTTGTACTATAATTACAGTTTTCATTTGTTGCAATTTTTATAGACATAATCTGTAATTTTTAGTTCCGAGAATAAAAAACCGAACAACAACCTACAAAATCTGATATGTGTTGACACAAAAACAATTTAACAATTTACAATTATTTCTATAGTTAGACAAGGACAAAAATTTAATATGTTGTAATACAAAGACAAATAACAAATCACAAAAGTGATAGTTTACTTATACTAATTAGTAGTACAAGTGTGGTGCCTGAAATTATCTTAAAATTCAGGCACCTGTAATATAGGAGAAGTAAAAAAATATTCCATATAATTAGGAATATGACTATATAATTTATTTTCCGTCACGTGCCACGATGGAAAACCGGTTGTTTTCGAGTCCGGATCACATACACGATCCAATATGTTTTAGAGAGGATATATTCAAACTTGTATGAGTACGTACTATATATTGTCCGGTAGTTAAAGGAAGATACGGATAAAAAAATGAATGGACTAAAAAATGGCTAGAAATGTTGCCTCTTTATATTAAAAAAAACTTGTATGAGTACGGACTATATATTGTCCGCTAGTTAAAGGAAGATACGGATAAAAAATGGATGGACTAAAAAAATAGCTAGAAATTTTGCCTCTTTATTATTAGGTATAGAGTATAGATATAGATATATAGATTTCAAGAATTTTAAAGTCAAACCATCTCAAGTTTGGCCAAACTTATATATGATAATATAATAACATTTATGATATCAACTAAGTATTATTAGATTATTCATCAATTATATTTTCATAATATATCTATTTGATATCATAAATCTTTATAATTTTTCTATTTAATTTTATTCAAATTTAAGATGTTTTGACTCTCTAAGATTCTTGGAATGTCTTATATTTGGAATGAAGAGAGTAGAAAACATTAAAGATTCATGGATTTCATATAGAATCTTAGACCTAGATATACAAATCTATGTAGACAAAAAAAACTGATATTTTTATGCTTGAATTCAATGTGAACCTAGTTTTAAGTCATTTTATTACTCGCACCAAAGTTCTCTAGGGTTTAGAGCCTCTCCAAGAGTATCAAAATGTGAGTCTTTTGGCCTCACAATGACATATTCAAGTACGTTTGTAATTTTCATGCTAGTAGTTTCTAAGGAATGGGTGAACTTGTTGTTTACTTGCCTAAATGATTGAGGTGTACCACATGCCCAGAAGACATTGCTAATGCTTTCTTGGTACACATTCATCTACTTTATTTCAAGCCATAATCTTCTACCAAGGTGTCATGAAAAGTGTAGGAAAACTGACATTTTCATTATGAATATATTAGAGCATCTCTAAGGGACTCTCCATATTCTTTCTAAATGCTAGGAATAGAGATTTTGGTAAAAAAAACTACCATTTATCTGAATGGTTATCCAAATATAGCTATTTTCTATTCTGGATTTTTTTGCTAGCTAAAAATAAAGGACGAGAATGACTCTCTAGAGTACGCATAAGATATAGAAAATAATTTTTATATAAATGATGACTCTCCAAATGATGATTTATATTATAGTTCAGCTAGGCGCCGACTAGGCGTGAGTCGGAGGGTGTCCGCCTCGCCTATGGCAGTAGGCGGACCCCTAGGCGGCGGCAGCGCCAATGGGGGGTGAAGGAGCGCTTGGCGGAGGTCGCCAGTGTGGGAGGAGCTGCGAGCGCGCGACTGACGGCTGCGGGCGCGGGGAGGGAGCGAGGGAGGAGGCGACGGTGGAGGTGGAGGTGGCGGAGGAAGAGATGGGCGGGGAGGGAGGGAGGAGACCGGCTGGCGCTGCGTTCGGCTGGCGGCTGGCGCTGTACTCGTGCGGATGGGGTGAGAGGGGGCTGGATGGATAAGGTTTAGTGTTTATAAGGTGGGATGCTGGGCTTTTTTATGGGCCTTTCTTCAACTTTAGGTCCATATATCTTCTATTTTTTTCTTTTATGGAAACGCCTAGGAATGCCTAGGCGCGATTAATCTCGACTAGGCACTAGGCTGAGGATCAGCGTCTAGATTCCGCCTGACATCTAGCTGAACTTTGATTTATATAGTGATATTTAGAAAGGCTCTTGGATATGCTCTTATAGCATTCAATTGGATTTTGGAGTGTGATCTTAACCCATTGAATTCTAGTCATAACTGGCATTGTCATGGAATTTTTAATTTTCTTCCTACCTTTAGAGTCCATACACTCTAAAATTTAACTAGAGGCCTAGATGCTTTCAGTCAATACCCAACTAAATCAACCAAAGAGTCTGATTAGACAAACAATTTGTCCCAACATGACCATGCGAGAAACTGAGCTCGCAACCACACCACACCTTTCACCTTTGGTGCCACATGTCAGCGTCGGCTAACACTCTTTGGCGTCTTGGAAACCCGTGAACACTATCCACTAACTCTCTCTCTACGATTCTCTAGTTTTGTTCCCTTTTCTCTCCCTGTTCTTCCATCCAATCCAAGAACATATATAAGAGAACCCTCCAAGTTAAAACCGGTTTCATATTTCTTAGCTAATTTTCTATGGTTATACTGGATTTTAGGAATTTTGATTGCATCTTTTTTTAATATAAAAACCATTTTACTCTAAATATATCACTGCAGTTTGATTTATATCCCTCATAGCTAATGTGACGTCATGTTGGACAAAATGGCCATCTTAACCTTCAGAGTGAAAAACAGTTCTCTACTCTAAAAATTGAGGAAGACAAAAGTCGGGTCAGGTGAACAGTAAATGATGTTGCAAAGGGCCGAGGCCCATTGGTAGTTCCGTTTGCCCAATTCGTGATCATGGGCCGGCTACACAACACGGCCTCCAAATAGGCAAATAGTAGTACCCATCTTGGGTTTTGCTTCCGTCGTCGTCTTCGGTTCGTGCGGTGGCGGCGTCGCTGCGGCGGTGAGGGAAGCACGCGAGTCGAGGGATCAGCCTCGATGGGGAAGCAGAAGGGCCGCGCGTCCAGCAGCGGCATGGCGGCGTCGTTGGTGCCGCACGCCCAGGGCGCCGTCCCCACCGTCGGTTTCGGAGGCTACCATGGCGCCGTCCGTGTTGAGCCCGCTGCGCCCTCCGACCCAGACGCCCCGATTCGCCTTACCCCAGTATGCTCCCCTCTCTCTCTCACTCTAGTAGAATAGTTTGTCATCAGGGGCGAAGCCAGGATTTTTGGAGACTGGGGTCGAGACAATTTCATAAAAGGTCGGGACAAACTAACTTTAACTCTTTATAAGTATATACTAATATAGTACTACACATAATATCCAAAAATATATAATAATTGTAACAACGAACAAATTATAGCAAAACAAGCTTAATTTCATAGTAGCAGTTACCTCCTATAGGCTCCCTCGACGATTACGGTCCTCCATCTTGTGAAATCGAATGACCACATCATCAAGTGGAATTGTGGCTAGAAATTCTTGTTCAACTAAGCATACAATACAATCGTTCATAAACCCATCTCCAATACGATTTCGTAGTATTGTCTTCACATTTTTCATTGCTGAAAAGCACCTCTCCACTAATGCGTGGCAACCGGAAGAACTAGTACTAGCTTGAGAAGGCGATACACACAAGGAAAACCCAGATGCTTGTTTGTACTAACCATCAACTTAGCAAGTTCAGAAATAGTGTCTAAGTTGACAAATCTTTCATCAGCTCGCACATTGTCAATATAGAAATTAAGCTCACGACCAAGATCCTTTAGTTGTGTTGAATCAAAATCATCAGGATATGATTTAGCCAAATCCATTAAACTCTTCAATTTGAAAGACTCAAAAGAATTCTTAGGGTTGAAAGCAGCAATCTGAGTGAGCAATTGAGAGTTTACCTCATTGAAACGATCATTGAACTCTGCAAGTTGCAAGTCAATAATTGGATTGAAGCAGTCATATTTGTAATGTTGATAGTTGGTTCGATTGTTTTTTTTTCTTGGCCTATGACGATCAATATACTCCTCATCCATATCCAACTTTGGAATGCCATGCTCTTCACAAAATGACTCCACAGCCTGCAACAAAGAATCCCAGCCATCATCTCTAATCATTGTCGTTGGAAACATAAAATCAGGTGGTGGCTTACAAGGACCTCTAGTCAAATGTTTTTGCCTTATATCATTTTGCAATTTGTCACCAATGTAATCTGATATTCTCCTTCTATCTGCGGGGTCATATGGAAGTTCATCAAAATTTACCTCATCTCGTGAGATCCGTGAAGTGCGCTGAATAGTACAATTAGGGGCTGTTTGGAACACGAAATTTTTTCCTGTTCCTGTACTTTTTCCTGTGAAAATGAACTGATTCCTGTGAAATTCCTGCACAATTCCTGTGAAATTCCTGCGTTCCAAACAGGCCCGTAATGTTTGATGTGGTGCGCCATCTCCATCTCTTCTTATTGTTGTAGTGTCTGGATATTCATGGTTATTCTCAATATCATCGGATGGGGGTAATTTTCTTTTAAGAAATCCTTTCAAAGTAGGCTGATTGACTATAAAAAATATTAAATTAGTCACATAATAAAAAAAACTAAAATAAATAGCAATTTAGCCTTGTTAAAATTTGATGGATACCTGACATCTTGTTAGATTGCTGGAATGAAGGAGAACGTGCCTGACTAATGTTTTCTTAGAATCTAGGTTTGGATTGTATTGAATAGCTAGAAAAAAAAACCCTAAGAACTCAGAATTTAGATATGATCGTCCTACGAACTGCATAATTATTGGTTATTTGAGAGGTACCTTCTCTTATTTAGGACAGCCGGAGAAGTTGAGATCAGAGCACGAGCGGGCGAGCCGCGAGCGGCGGCGCGGCTGTACGGCCGGCGGTACGGCCGACGCGGACGTAAGAAATTTGGGATACGTAATACCAAGGTGAAAGGGCATCTGACGTATGTGTGGGCTTGATGCCTTGATGCATCGGGTAGATGTGTGCTGTGTGGGCTTGATGCATCGGGTAGCAAACAGATAGACTGCACCTAGTCAACTACTGTTGTTGGGCTGAGATGGACACCAGGCCGTCACCAGCTGTAGTGCAGACTGCTGCTGCTAATGGGCCACTGGGGTCGCAAGAAAAATTGGGCGGGGTCGTAGCCGGCCAGAACTCAATTGGGCGGGGTCGCAGGAAAATCATCGGTGTCGTCGGACCCCGATGGCTTCACGTGGCTTCGCCACTGTTTGTCATATTAGCTTTGTGGGAGGGATGCTTCGGTCCCAAATTCGGTACTTCCTGTCTGCGCAGCCAACATCTAGTATACTAGAGCATGGCCCTGTTTGGATCATACTAGCTTGGCTAGAGCTAGAGGTTAGAGTTAGTTTGTAAACTAGCTCAAACTAGCTCTAGCCAAGAAGGTGTTTGGATCCAAGGCTAGTTTGAGCTAGTTTGATAATAAATTATTTTTATAAATCATCCAAATATATCCATGTGGGAGCTAGTTTTAAAGTATTTATTGTAACGAATTCAATGTTGTAATCATAATTTTATTTGGATGTTTGGTTTGTTAGTTATAACATTTTTTGTAGTTGCATCTGAGGTGGGTCCCACGTGGGGCAAAATCTGCATGTTCACTAGCTCAAACTAGCCCAAATAATCACCTCTTTGGGGAGCTAGTTTTTTTTGATGGGCTAGTTGCAACTAGCCCAATCTAACCCTCATGTTTGGATACTTTTGGGCTAGTTGAGTGTAAACTAGCCCAAACTAGCTCTAGCCCTGGAATCCAAACAGGGCCTATATTTATTAGTCCTCTGTGATAGCAATTAGTCGAATTAGTTTTCAGTTTTAGCATAGGTAGGGAGTTGCACCTGAATTTGTAGGTGTAATAACACTATAGCACCATATCTTTCATTCTATTTTGTACCATAACAACATGCGCATGCTATACCTACCTGTTTGAGTTCAGCAGCATCTAGCTTCACATGGCACCACTAACAGCCTTTGAGTTCACTAGCTCTGGTTTTAGTTTGCCTCAGTTCGTGGTTTCAGGCTCATGGATATTGTCATACCTTATTATTTATAATAATTATGTGTAGGATGTGGATGGTGAAGTGCTTCAGAACCTAAAGAGGCTAGGAAGGAAAGATCCAACAACAAAGGTCAGATTTCTAGTCATATTATTTCGCAGAACTTTGTTTTCTACCTCAATATATTGTATGCCACATTCCTTTCACAAGCATTTTCCCCCCTCAATATATCATATAGTAGCATTTGGGCTGCTCTTGTGTTGAGAATATTTAGTTGAGATTCATTCACTGTACCATTGTTTTCTGGCAATTCCTAAATTTTTATATATCCCTTCTTACATACGTTCTTGCAATAAAAGAGAGTAGCTGTGCCGTTAAGTCTGAGTTTTCATCATTATCTTTCAGAGGAGATGCTACAATTTCCAAATAACTTCTGTCTTGTCCTACCATTTTCTTCCTAGAATGTTATACCCTTTCTACATTGAAGAAAACAAAAAAGCATCTATAACATTGCTGCTGTACTATACTATATGTTTTTTTAAAAGAAACCGCTTTACTTTGTGTTACCTTTCTCTTTTCTATTTTTGAATGCAGCTTAAGGCCTTATCTACTCTCTCTATACTATTTGGACAAAAACCTGGTGAGGAAGTTGTGCAGATTGTTCCACAATGGGTATTTTTTTTTCTCGATTCTCGATTTCTCTGTTCCATTTTCATCCTGATCTTATATTGCCATGGTCCTTACCAGAGTAAAACTGGCAATTTTCTTATATGACATACTTTGTACCATTTTCGTATCTATGTCTAGTATCAAAGTAAAATTCATTTTCTGGCATACACATATTTGTATGGTATATATGGAAGGTTTTGTATCATGACCTAATGCTCATGTGGAGCTCTAGTTTCCTACAATCAAATGGTAGTAAGGGCTTGTAGTCTATTTGTTGGTGTGAGTAGATTGTTTCCTTGTAATCCATGAATGCCTTAGATTGGTTGCTGACTTGTTAAATGAGATCCTATGAATGCAAGACTACTGTTTAGACTTTCTGCTCTACCTCATGTTAGTCTATATTTGCTTAAGTTCCTAGTAAGGTTGAATACTTGTTAATGTGAAGAAGGGGTAACATGGTTTGATACTATATTATCTTCTTTCTTTTTAGGCATTTGAATACAAGCGGCTGCTACTTGACTATAACAGAGAAGTTCGCCGTGCTACTCATGAGGCCATGTCTAGCCTCATTACAGCAGTCAAGTATGCCTATCTCCTTCCATTCAACTGAGGTCCAACTGGTCTATACTGTTTATTTTTGGTTCCTTGTTGGTTTTGGTCCAGTTAGATCTTAGACCCCAACAGGACTCAGTAGATTTCCATTTATTTATTTACATGAAGTATTTTTTAGCAACCTTTAAATGGATGCCACTAAATCCATTGTTTCAGGAAAGGTATAGCACCACACATGAAGTCCTTGATGGGTCCTTGGTGGTTTTCTCAATTTGATCCTGCTCCTGAGGTTGCTCAGGCTTCTCGGCGTTCATTTGAGGTTCATTCTATTAATATTCCTTCTCTGATTAATGTTAATGGTCAGTTGGACAGCTATCTAGATTTTCTGCAGCCATTTTTACCTGAAATACTAGATTAAAAGTACTAAACTCACTGTGGGCTTGTTTGGATAGATAGGGAGATCCATCTCCATCCAAGTAAGCCCTTGTTTTGGAAAGTGGTTCTCAAAACAACGAAACAAAAAACTATTGACAATTAACTGCAATGATTGGGCCATTGATATAGAGGCATTAAATATTCAGATCTGGTTAGGGCACACACTCTAGCAACTGTGGTTTTTCCTGTATACCGTTCTCATATGGCATTAGTTGGAAACAAAATATATAAAAAAAATTGATTCCTTCTTAGTTGGGTAGATACATCACATGTTTTCGAGGTAAATATCCTTGCCTTTTAGGGCTGTTTTGGAATGCAGGAATTGTATAGGAATTTCATAGGAATCAGTTCATTTTCATAGGAAAAGACGCAGGAAACGGGAAAAAGACTCACGTTGCAAAGGCCAGATCATTGTATATTCAGTAATTAAGCAAAAATGATAGATTGATCTTTACCTGTCTAAACTCTCTTCTTGTGAACCTCACTGCTATTGGCCAAGCAGAATTGCAGGAACAGTTGCACAGAACCAAGCTACCCATGTACAGCATGTTACCCTAGCTTATGCAAATGAGCATAACCAACCTTCATCGAAAAGAAGAAAATGTCTTAATGAGTTTATTTAAAACATAAATCCTGTTAGATGTTTCCGTAAACTCATTCAATTTGAAGGGTTAGGTTGAATCTCAATTATATAAGAACAGGGCCCATGGAAGCTATTTTGCCTCGTCGGCTAGCTTACATTTATTCCATTGAACCTTGTCCAACTGGCTCTGATTCTCTGTAGTTTTTTTTTCTTGTATGAAACTGTTGAAAAGGAATATTTCTAACCAGTCTTCCTCTATTCTTTGTTACGAGTTATATTGGTTTGTTCACACATTTCACTTCTTTCTGTAGGTGGCATTCCCACAGTCAGATAGAAGACTGGATGCATTAATGTTATGTGTGAAGGAAACATTTCTTTACTTAAATGAGAACTTGAAGCTAACACCACAAGCTTTGTCTGACAAGGCTACACCGATGGATGAACTGGAAGATATGCATCAGAGGGTATGCTTTCTGGTCTTCCATTGTACTAAATGTGGTGTAATGATCAGCCCGGCTTCCCTTCGCAAAATGTTCTCTTTCCATGTGCAACCTGTTTCAAGATATTTTCAGCTAATACAAAAGGATTTATGCAATCTTGTAAAAAGTGTGATTGATTTCTACCCTTTCTTTCCTTATTAGTGATTACTCAACAGATGCTATATTTCAGCAATTATAATCAGTGGCTTAGTGCCCCATTCTGCCATTAAAAAGAAGGGTGGAAGTCTGTATCTTCAAATACTTGTTCTATTTTCAGAGGAGTGTAGTTTTCGTGTTATTTCATTACTCTAGGGGTTGTAGGCATGGTCATTGATTACTTGCATCCCGTACTTTCTATTTGCAAGTTCATACCATGCTTCTAATACGTGCTTCCCGTTTTCCTCTTCTCCTCTGCAGGTAATGTCATCATCACTGTTAGCTATGGCAACTCTTATAGAAATTTTACTAGGAGTGAAATTACAGAGTTGTGATAGTGGCAGTACCAATACTGAAAACAAGAATCTGTCAAAAGTTAGGTCAACTATACTTTCTTCTGCTGAAGCTGCATTTTGTATGCATAAATGTTTTCTTGACATCCTCAAGTCAAAAAGTTTTGTTATACGGTCAGCTACATACTCACTGCTTACAAGTTATATCAAACATGTGCCTCATGTTTTTGACGAAGAAACCATGAAGAAACTTTCTCCAACTCTACTTGGTGCATTCCATGAGAAGGATGCATCATGTCACTCTTCTATGTGGGATACAATTCTTGTTTTCTCTAGAAAGTTTCCAGAGGCTTGGTCATATTGCAATATTCACAAAGTTGTCCTCAGTCGGTTTTGGCATTTCCTACAAAATGGATGTTATGGGTCCAAACAAGTTTCATATCCTCTTCTAGTTCAGTTTTTGGACTCTATGCCACCTAAAGCAGTCATGGAACAACAATTTGTTTTTGATTTTGTGCATAATCTTTGGGCTGGAAGGAACCAGAGGCAGTTATCAGCTGCTGATAGTTTGGCTTTCTGTGGTGCCTTTAAACAGAGTTTTTTGTGGCTTCTAAAAAATGCATCAAGGTATCCTTTATGAACTCGCTTGAATTGCAATTATCTTTCAAGTTCTCGAGTTTCTGTGTCATCACCTGATTTTCTTTTTACAGATATTCTACTGGAGATTCTTCAGATGAAATACCCATCAAGCTTATAACTGATGTACTTGCCAAAATAGTTTGGCGTGACTACCTTTTATTGTCTGGAGACACAACTAGTGGCGGTGTTCTGTTATCTCATAAAACTTCAGGGTTAGCTGCGAACATGCACTACCCAACATATTATCTTCAGGATTTGAAGAAATGCATCATTGAAATACTGGATGTGATTGCAGATACAGAAAATCATTTACTTAATATTTCTTGTCAGTCGCTTTTAAGGGACTGTTTGGACATAATTCAACAAGGGGAGAAGCTTTCCAAGTTTCAGAATCATGCAGAACAACTTGTGTCGTTCTTTCTATCTTTGGATCAAATTGTTGTATGCAAAGGTGAAATTTGGCCACTGGAAAGATTAGCAAAACCACTGGTTGAGCAATCTTTGCCAGCTATCAAGTTCATGGTAAGATCAGACACTCAGTTTTAGGATGAATATTATGTAATCTTAATTCTACTTGTATATTCTCCGATAAGAAAATGTAAGTTGTTTTAGGATTATTGTTGGTAACACTTTTTTTAACTTTGACCATCAATAAATAAATTACATATATCGACAACGCAAAAGTAGTGCAAGGGTTCATCATAAAAAACACTTTCATCATATAAACACTCCTTTTTATTTGAACATCAGATTATCATAAACGCAAGATTCATGTAACTATATTCATCATGAAACTTACATTCATAATATGTTCCCTCTTTTATTGGAACAGTGTATTTTCATAAATGACCTATTTTTTTATCAGACGGAATAGGGTAGTTATATGTTGTCATGGGACTTAATATATTGTTATTTTATTCCTAAACATGAAATTCATGGCTACACTCCACTACAAATATAAAACACTAAGGTCCTCTTTGGATAAAGAGGATTCATCCAGTAAGGATAATGAGGTTTGATCCAGTAATTTGTACGATGTAGTTTAAATTTGTTCTGAATAGCCAACGATTGGGATCCCAATTCCCCCTATCCAAATAGGCTCTAAAATTTCACACTGATGAATATCACGAGCATTTAGAAGGGGTAGACGAGTCAGGTGTACAGCAAGTGTTACATTCTCTTTTACAAATGGTTTCATTCATATGCTAATGATTTTTGTTACACAATACATCCAGAAACACGAGTGCCACCCTAAGCCAGAAATTTTGGCCTACACTACTTGCTTGGGACTAAATATCTTCTGTTGTTGTAATAAATCCAGAAACATTAGTGCCTCATCTGGACCACCATCTTTTGAATTATATAAATCTTGTTGAATTTGAAATCTATTGGAAGATCCATTATTCTTAGATGCTGGTAGAGCAAACATTTGTTGAGAGATATTTTTAGCAGCAAGCTAAGCCCACGTTCCTTCAATCTGTATCATTCATCCACATAGATGGTGTGAATATTGAGACAAAGCTATTTTTGTTTTGAATTTATGCTGCAAGATGTAGACATGCAACTTACTTAGCAGTTGAAGTTGATTCTGTAAAACATTGTGCTATTGGTGCAGGACACTCCATGCCTTGTTAAGCTTCTTTCAGTTATGGTTGAAATATTTGGGCCCATGCCCTTATTTTTGAAGAATTATAAGAAAAATGATGAAAAGTTGGATATCAAGTCTTATCTGGAGTTTTTCAATGATGAATTGCTCCCTTGGTGTTTGGATGGAAAATATAGCACCTGTAACTCAAAGATTGATTTGTTACTTTCCTTATTTCAAGACGAATCCTTCTTTGACCAATGGTGTTCCATCATCAAATGTACCACAGCTGAACAAAAGCACTCCGTTGATGATAAGGCCTCAAACATTATGGGACAATTTGAATTACTTTCGCTGTTACTTCAGAAAATCAGGGAAAGAATTGCTGGGGAAAAGCTAAGAAACTTACAGGAAAATGGTTATCTTCTGGAACATTGGCGTCACGATATATTGGATTCTACTGCAGCTTCTGTCTTCTGTGATTTGTCTGCTTCAGATTGTCATGTTAGTTTTATATGGTATGTGCTTCAACCCCTTGTATTTCCTTTCTAAATGATCTGTTTCCAGGCACCAGCGCATTGGTTTTGCTTTTCTTTCAGTTGCTGGTGGATGTGGACCTGTTATACCTGTGTCCTTAAGTTAACCACCGATACTAGTTATGAGGGCTAGGAATATTAAAATTTTAGTCATTCATCTTAGGCCCTGTTTGGATCCCATTCTTATAGTGATTCTAGATAGTGTTGTAGAATCTGGATTCGAGATAAGAAAAAATGAGGGGTGTTTGTGGATTATTGTCTTTGCATAGTGAGAATCTCCACATAATTAGGTTTGGGTAGATAGTTGGATTGTAGAATCTCATTCTATCTAGAATCCAAAAGTTTGGTTCTCATTCTCATTTATCTTAGGAGATCCAAACAGGAACTTAATAGGGCGCTGCTGTAGTGGTGATTGTCATTTAACATTTCATGAATGCAAGTTTGAACTCGTATGTGTTATATTTCAGTGCTGCACTTGGTGGCTCAGATCAAGAGGATCAAATCTGCTTTCTTTCTCCTGAGACTGTTTGTAAAATTCTCGGATCTGTTTTAAAGAATTTGGCATTGGTACTCATGGCATCAACTTTTGAATGGGCAAGGTTAGCACATTCTTTGTTGCCTGCTGAACCTGAGCACTTGAAGGTTCCAGAAGAAAATTCCTCAATAATTAACTTTGAGATGGCTCAGTCTGCCTTGAAAATTCTTCAGGGTAGCTTGTTTTCACTTCGGAGACTTGAGGAAAATTCTGCATTTCCTTCTATTCTGGCAGCTCTTTTTGTCATTGAATGGGAATGTAGCATGTCTTTAGCTCTTGATGAAGAAAATTATTTGGAAGGTCATACGGAAGATGATACGGAAGTTGGTGTTTCTATTTGCAGCAGTTCAAAAGGTTATTTGGATGATAAAATGCATTTGAAGGCTAACCTTGCAGAAAGCATACATGCTTTTCGCCAAAGCTTAAGTCCATCCTTTTGGAATAATCTTCACTCATGCACATCGAATAGATTGGCAAATATCCTAGCTCAGTGTGTCAGGTATGCTGTATTTCAGACGAGAGACTTGCATGTGGAAAGGACAGCAGTCTTATGTTCCGAGTGGGTGGTGGACATGTTGAAGCTCATCTGTCTTGATCACAGAAACTTGCAAAGTTTTTTTGATCTTTTATTATCTGAGGGAGAGTATTGGCCGCTCTGGTTGATGCCATCTTTACAAAATGGGCATGCATCTGTGAAGGTCCAGATGGATCAAGATATTACAGATGAAACTGTAAGAGTTCTTTTCTCTGTCGGCCCTCCCTCATAAGTTCACGCTTCAACTTAGCACAACAAATATTTGGTTAACACTTTTTTGGAGCACTGGATCTTATCTTATGACATTTCTATGTAGTTCTTAGCTAAAGATGTTGCTTATATCTGTTATAAATAGTATTTATCCTAAAAAATACTTGATTTGTGCTGTTATCTGAATTTTGTGTTTGGGAGTTGTGAAATGACACTTTATTTGCAAGAGTTGTTAGTCACTATAGTAGATCTGGCGAACTAAATGAATAATTCTTTTGTTGCAGGAACTGAAACACGAGCGATTTGTTGCCTTTGTTGATAGGCTTATTCTCAAACTTGGCTTTAGTGAAGTGGTTTTAGGTATTCCAGGAAATATACAGTCTGCCACATCACAATCAATTGATATCACTTCACCCATCTCTTCCTTGTCCAGAGCATGGGTGGCTGGTGAGGTCCTTTGCACTTGGACATGGAAAGGAGGCTGTGCACTGAAAACATTCTTACCTTCGCTGGTTCAGTACATGAAAGACGAATCATATCTTGAGACCAGCATTGTGCCCTTGTTGCTTGATACACTGTTAGGTGGCGCCCTTATGCATGAGAGTGGTCCATGGGTACTGTTTAATGCTTGGTATCTTTCTGACAACGAGATTGATAAAATTCAAGATCGTTTTCTCCGTGCTCTTGTGGCTTTGTTATTTACTACTAATACAAATGATTGTCTCTGGAGAGAATCTGATGCACTTGTATTTTTTGAGCAACTGTTGAGCAATCTTTTCATTGGCTCATCAGTTAATAGAAAATGCCTGAAGATTCTACCATATGTTATGACCTCCATCATAAAACAGTTCTCAGCCTTGAACAGAGGTTCTTCGTATGCTGATTTGGTGGGGAAAAGCATACAGAGTTGGCTTGATGCAGCCATCTCTTGTCTGTCATCCAGACCAAGGGAGATACCTGTACAAGGTAGGATGCAAATTCTTATATTTGATAATGCAGGTGCAATATTGCCTTTACAATCATGTAATATGGTCTCTTACTTTGTCAGATATTGAGGACTGGATGCAAGTGGTGTTGTCTTGCTTTCCATTGAGGATAACTGGAGGAGCCCAGAAATTGGTAGTTGTGGTTGAGCGAGAGATCAGTGATACAGAAAGATCACTAATACTGACTCTGTTTCAGAAATACCAGATTTTCTATGGTAGTACAGCTTCATCATTGTTCACTAGTGAAACTGCTGTATCAACGACAGTTGAATTACTGGGAGTGAAACTGACAGCTGTTGTGGTTGGGTATTGCTGGAGAAACCTTCAGGAGAATGATTGGCATTTTGTGTTCCGCATGGTATTCAAGTGTATTGAATCATCTGTTTTGCTTGTGGAAGAAACGACTGATGGCATAAATGATGCCACAATAAACCAGGTATCAAGTGAAGATGCCTTGGAGAAGCTTAAGTTAGTGGTTGGCACTACAGATAAGTTAACATTAAGCCTTGCAGAATCTGCTTTGGTTACAATGTGTCACCTCAACCATCTTTGTAATATCCAAGAAGCAGAAAATTCCCAGAGTGTACAGCTTATTAGATCAGGGGACTATGCTGAGAGTAATGACAAGATGGTAGAGAGTATCCTCCGTTTGTTCTTGGCCTCTGGTGTTTCAGAGGCAATCGCAAAATCTTGCAGTGAAGAGGCTTCATCTGTCATAGGTTCTAGTCGACATGCTTATTTGCACTTTTGGGAACTTGTGGCATCATTCATAAAAAATGCTCCACTGCAAATTAGAAAGTCTGCACTGGAGTCCATGGAACTGTGGGGACTGACCAAGGGTTCAGTCAGTGGATTATATTCAATTCTTTTCTCCTCACAACCAATATTTCACTTACAGCTTGCAGCTTTCTCTCTACTTCTGTCTGAGCCCTTCTGTCAACTTTCACTGGTTAAAAATTGTTCAATGGTAGAAAATTACTCATCTGTTCAGCAATCTGGCATAAGCCAAAGTGCTGAATTGATGCCAGATTCAGATAAGACAGTGCATCTAAGAGATGAACTTTCAGACTTAATTGAGTTCTCAACATCTGAACTTCTCAAAACTGATCTGACAGCTCGAGATAGGGTATACTGTATTTACATGATTTTAAATTCAAAAGCAATTTTTCTTAGCTTGTGTTCTAATGGTCTGTTGGTGTTTTCTTTCACTAGGTTGATGTATTCATTGCCTGGGCATTGTTGCTGTCCCACCTGCAGATACTACCAGCATCTTCCAGTATCAGGGCAGATGTGCTTCAATATATACAAGAAAAGGTCAGTCCGTGCATATTGGATTGCATTTTCCAGCATATCCCAGTAAAGGCTGCTGCACCGAGTGGGAAGAAAAAGGATACTGAGCTAGCGCCTGAAGCTGAAGCTGCTGCCAAAGCTTCGAAGAATGCCATAGCTACATGTTCTTTGCTTCCGTACTTGGAATCTCTTTGGCCCGTTGGGACTTTGCAAATGGCCTCACTTGCAGGCTCATTGTATGGGATGATGATTAGGCTGCTGCCTTCTTTTGTGCGAACATGGTTTACTACCTTGAGAGATCGTTCTTTGTCATACTCAATCGAGTCCTTCACCAAACAATGGTGCAGCCCTCCTCTTCTTCTGGATGAATTTTCTCAGGTAAGATGATCCTTCTTTTGGCAAGATATTTGCCCTGCATGTTCAAATTTGTCTAAGGTTTATTATTTGGCTCTTAAAAACTGTTATGCAAATAACCAATTTGGCACAAGTATTTATTTAGTTTTTAGTTTTTTTTCCCTATATTTTGTTGAACTCGTGTAGTAGTGTCCGAATGGCTTCATTCTGTAGATCTCCTGAAATCACATAGGTCCATGACCATGAGTCCATGTCATACTCAGGAGCTTTATAATTGCCTGTTGCACTAATTTTACCCTGTTGCAGGTTAAGGACTCTGTGTATGGCGATGAGAATTTCTCAGTCAGTGTCAACAGGTCAGCTTTTGAAATTGTTGCTACATACAAAAAGGAGGAGACAGGAATTGACCTTGTCATACGCCTCCCAAATTGTTACCCCCTGCGCCACGTCGATGTTGAATGCACAAGAAGTTTGGGTATCAGTGAAGTGAAGTGCAGAAAATGGTTGCTTTCCCTCACATCATTCGTCCGCAACCAGGTAATTACTCATCAGAAGACAAATAAGAAGGCAATTACTGATGGCTTTGTGACGTTAACAATGTAGCTCTAGTTAACTAAGCCAATTATTTGTCTCTACAGAATGGCGCGATAGCAGAGGCGATCCGCACGTGGAAGAGCAATTTCGACAAGGAGTTTGAGGGCGTGGAGGAGTGCCCAATCTGTTACAGCATTCTCCACACCAGCAACCACGGCCTCCCGCGGCTGGCGTGCAAGACGTGCAAGCACAAGTTCCACGGCGCCTGCCTCTACAAGTGGTTCTCAACGTCCAACAAATCGACTTGCCCGCTGTGCCAGACTCCGTTCTAGTTATAGCTCTAGACAAACGTGTTTGTTGGCACCACCGTTCAATCCTTCATGTAAATGGCGTGTGTACGATGTACGCAGTGTTCAGCTTTTACAAAGGCTCGGGCCTTTTCTCACTAGGGTCGTTCATTTCAGCTGTTAAATGTAGTAGTATACTACAGTATATGGAGACAGGACGAGACCTGCATGGACGAGTTCTCCTTATAGGAATCATCAAGAGTACAGAATTTGGGGTAGCTCCTAACTTGAGATTTGCAGCTCCCTAGGCACTGTAACATAGCAATGTTTGATGAGGAATTTTGAGCATAAAGCAAGTTGCAAAACTCGCGTGCAAATAGTGATACTAGACGAATAACTCATTTTTTCATTCCAATTTTCTGGCGCCGCACTGGCGGATAGCACAAGCTTAGAAATGCGCTGGACAGTCGTTGCATGAAATGGGTACGGTGGCGGCTGAACAGTCATTGCATGAAATGGGTATGGTGGCGAGTGGCTGGAAACCCCGCAATGAAGAATGGCTCCCCAATTTAATAGTTCTTATTGAACAAACAAGTCCACAATCCAGCAATTTCTGAGCCACTCAAACCCACTCACAGACCACCGAAACAGCGGCTTATGGATAGCCCTGTTCACTTGGCTTATCAGCCACCGAAACATTGTTTTTATCTCACAACAAAACAGCATCAGCTGGCTTATCAGCCACCAAAACGACCAAACGAACAGGCCGAAAGCATCAGTTCAAGCAACAAGTACATTCGCAATAAAAAAAAAACAAGTACATTCTCCCTTTCAGAGTAACTTTATGACTCGCAACACAAGTTAAATCCAGAATTGAAACTCATCTTAAAAACAAACTCTGCGAACATAACCATCTTTGTACAGCAGGCATAGCATTACATAGTACTTAAAAAAGGCTTATAAAGCTTGTTTTGCGCTGTGGAGTAGACTGCCACTACGCGATGAGGAAAGGGAGCACGGTCAGCATGAATGCCTCGTACGTAAAAGTTGCTGACCCAGAGTAGGCAGTGTCCTTCTCCTTGAACTTCTCAGTCAGTCCCTGCAAAGTAATCCAAATCAATGAACACAGGTAAGATCATAACTGTATTTCCAAGATCAAATGCAAAGAGAAGTATGAAATGTCCGTGTTTGCACACTACAGTGCAGAGATTAGTTACCTTAACAGTGAGGCAGCATCTGCAGAGGTGAAGAAAGAAAAAGAAAACACAGTTAGTAATTGAGGACAAACTGAATGCAGGGTAGGACATTTTAAAAAAATTCAGTTTTAGACATCGCAATAGTCTTTGCACCAGAAGACATAGCTGAACTTAGCAGGACAGTTCATTAACAAATCAGTCTAGTTAAACCTTTAGACAAGTTTAGTACTTTATCAACCAGTTAAGAACATCCATGACAACAACACTGAAATACAATAATTAACTTACTGATAAGGTTCAGGAAACACTGTTAATAAATGAGCAGCAGTTAGATTGAAGGAAGGTCCTTACTCAATGAAGTTATCATATTCAATTGCTTTGCTCTTGCCCCCAGTCTTGTCAAATTTAGACACCAGCAGATCGAGGACGGTTGGAGAGACAGAATATCCCAGACTGAGAAGAGCATCACGCAGTTCTGATGTGTCAATCCTACCACTTCGATCACGATCAAACCTCTCAAATATAGACTGAAAAATACAGCAGAACGTCACTTCACTACAATAATTCATTGGTCAATTTTTTGCTTACATAAGTAAAGTGAAAAAGGGAATATTAAGTTGTAGGTCATCTTACTCTCCAGTTCTGAAGACTGTAAAACACAGAAGTAAATTCCTTGGGTCCTGAAACCGGCAGAAACAAACATTAGCATGTTTTTATTAAGAAATCTAGACTGTACAGGAGATAGAAGGGAAATGCTGAATTTGATATAGGTGGTCTTCATACTTGTCGGAAAAAGGGAGAGAAAAAGAAACAAGTTAGCACTGATCTTTTAAATTCAGACATATGAAGAAACACACATCTCATAGCTTGAATAAAATGGTATTTGAAAAATCTTGCATAGATTGTTTTAACTATGAAGATCAAGTTCGGACTTTCAAGCTACACAGAATTGACTAAAAGGCATCATTACAGTTACCCAACTATGTGAAAGTGTTACATCGACAGGATGGAGAGCCTAAAAAAGAGTGACATAACCTACTAGCACTATGTTCATTGTTCAAACACTACAAAGAAGTTCCATACATGAACTTCATGTTACTTGCAGTATGTTGAGCACATGATCTGTACTGGAAAAATAACCCTATAACCTAAGTCATCTAGAGTCTAATCCTCTAGATGATCATCTTGGATTTTGCGCATAAAGAAATAGATCTAGTTGACCGTATTCAATATTGGCCACTCAATGAAAGTCTAAAACGCAAGTAAACTATCTGATTCTTTAAGAACAGATCAATTTGCTAGGTTGGTACTACGGACCAAAGAACAGACCATTCGGCATGCCTGTGACAGCTGGTAAGTAATTTCTAAATAAACGCATCTAGAGCTGACTGCTATAATCCATCAGGCATCCTCCATTTGCTGTTTGCAAAACTATGTGCCAGGCTGCCACGTTAGGAGCAAATGGCTAGAGAGCAACATGGCCTACTAGCAGTACTCAATCGTTGACACTTGACACACTACAAAGAAGTTCCATGGTTGCAATGCAATAAGACTGCCAACAGGAACTTGATGTTCGTTGCAGTATCTACAGCACATGGTCAGTACTGCAACTTAATCTTATATAACCACAAAAGTTGTTTACAGTCTACTCCTCTACATACTCCTCATCTTGGATTGTGCGCTGGGCGCATAAAGAAATAGGTCTACTTGATCAAATCACTAGTTGCCACTAAATCCAAGTCCAACTCTAACTCGCTAAATAAAGTAAGCTCTGTACTAGTAGTGTTAAAGAACGGATCAAATTGGCATAGGTAGGCGTGTACCCTCCTCTCATTTCCCAAAGTCAAAACATCTTGCTTGCGCGGGTGCAGGCGCTCAGTCAGAGTGGTGGGCAGGCAAACCCGGAGGCTTACACGTGCCGCCGAGCTGAGCGCACGACGCATACCCGCACCGTACCGCTGATGAGCATGACGAGCAGGGCACCCACCCACCCACCCCCAACAAGATAATCATCGAATAGGCCGGCTGATAAGAGATAGAGGGGCTCGGTCGTTGGTCTGAGGTCCGACTGATTGACACTCACCGATCTTGCGGACGTTGGTGTTGGTGAAGAGGTACATGAGGAGGTGAACAGTGCGGAGGCTGAAGCTCTGATTATACCCGGACAACGCGGACTGCAGCTCCTTATCATCAATCAAGCAGCTACCATCACGGTCTGCGGCCTGGAAGCATGCGACGACGTTGGGGTCGGTGCCAGGCGGGAACGCCGAGGGCACCAGCGACGCGAACGGGCTGCCGCCGTACCCTGCCGCCGCTGGTCCTCCTCCTCCCCCGTAGGGCGGGGGTGTGCCGTAGGGCGGCGGCGCCCCGTACTGCTGGGGTTGTGGTGGCGCCCCGTACTGCTGCTGGGGTGGTGGCGCGCCGTACGGCTGGTGTGGTGGCGGCGCGCCGTATCCGCCCCCGCCCCCGCCGTAGGGCTGGGAAGGAGGTGGCGCGCCGTAGTAGGGGGGCGCGGAGCCGGACGAGGATGAGGACGTCTTCCCTTCCTTGGGCGGCTTCTCGCCGTATGGCGGCGCGGACGGCGCGGGCGAGGAGCCGTATGGCGTCGGGGCGCCGTATCCCCCACCGCCCCCGCCTGGGCCGTAGGGGTAGCCGGAGCCTGCAGGCGGGTATCCGGCCATGGGCGCGTGGAGGAGAGAGGGACGGCCGGCGACGGCGAGATCGGCCGCGGTTGTGTTGGAATCGAAAATGGAATGGCTTTGCCGCAGATCAGATGCAAAGCAGGACGGGGATTCCTCGGGGTTGGTTGGATTGGCTGGAGTTGGAAGGCTGGCTTTTTATGACGTGGCGAACCGAAACGGCTCGGGGGGGAGCGTGTCAAACTGGGCGCTCCAATATCCAAGACGCGTTGCGATGTTTCGTGGCCAAGGAGCGTGTCTACGGCGTGACGCGTTTTGTTCGTTTCCTTCCTTCAAATTCAGTGCATGGCATGGCCCAGGTGGAACAAAGGTCAGCCCATGGCCCACACGGCCTCAGACTCTCATTTAAGACTCTAAAATGAATTTAAAAAGCTCTAAAATGCTAGCCTCTCCCTCCAAAAAGAATAATGTTATGAGATACGTGGTGATCAAATTTTATCATATTTAATATCTTTATAGAAAATTTTAACAATATTTATATCACTAAATAAATAAATATATTATAAAAATATATTACATGATTTATCTAATACAGTAGTAATTATGTATATTCTAAATATTAATGTACACTTTTTATTTACAATAGGTCAAAGTTAAAAACGTTTCGGTTCTTAAAAAATGTATATCCATTTAATCTATATCCAATGATCCGTACAAACTCATTCTTATCTTAAGACTGACTCCAACAGCATAGGCAAAAGGCGACGCAAACGCAAAATACATCGCGCACAGTGTTTTCCATCGCAGAAAACGCGCTCTCCAACAGGCGACACAAACTGGACCCCCATTTTGCGTACGAGGCCAACCACGACACAAAAATGAGCCGTCTCTCTCCATCGATGCAAATTGCTGGCGCCGTAGTGGTGGGCCCCGTAGGAGGCGTTGCGGCGGGGCGCGGCCGGAAAGGCGCAGCATACCCGACCTCCACCTCGTCGCCGAGGAGATCCAGCGTTAGCTCTAGCCCACGGGAGGTCGGAGCGGCGGGAGAAGAGGAGGAGCGGCTCGAGGAGGTCCGGTGGCAGTGGGAGCACGCAGACGAGGTCCGGCGGCTCGAGGAGGTCCGGTGGCAGTGGGAGCACGCGGACGAGGTCCGGCGGCTCGAGGAGGTCCGGTGGCAGTGGGAGCACGCGGACGAGGTCCGGCGGCCCGAGGACGACAGCGGCGACTCGGGCCCTTGACGGGGAGCGGCCGACGACTTGGCTGCCTCGCCGGATTTGGGAGGGAACGCCGGAGGGAGGGAGACCGCGCAAGGTAGGGAGCTCGCCGGCGAGGGGGGCCCGACGATGGCGAGGCGGGGAGGGAGGGGGCGACGCCAGAGCAGCTCCACAACCGCCGGCTTGGCTGCCTCGCCGGATCAGGGAGGGAACGTCGGAGGGAGGGAGGGCCGCGCAGGGGAGGGATGTCGCTGGCGAGGGGGCCCGACGACGACGGCGACGACGATGGGGAGGCAAGGCGCACGTGATGGGTTCGCTGTTGAAGAAGGCCACATTTGGGTTCGTGGTCCGTTGGCTGGCCGTGACCCAAACGATGGATTGGGTCTCGCGTTTGCCTATGTATTGTTGGAGACAGTCTAAGAACCGAACAACTTTTCCTTACTTCTAGTTTATTTTTATTTTCAGACACATATAAGATAAAAAACATGTATTTTAATAAAGGGGAGTGATCTTAATTTGGATTCACGTTCGAGTTCCCAACTTCCCATTTCCGGGGAACGGAAATTAACGGGAACTTTGGATATCATTTTTTACGAAGCGAGAATGGAAACGTTTCCCGAACGTTCCATGCTGCTAAGGCCCTGTCTGTTTTTGGTAAACCCGAGCTGCGTGCAGGCCGCAGCACAAACCACACGTGCCTCGAATCGATCCGTGCTAGCTAGGCTAGGACGAACAAACAATGGCAGGAGCAGGCCGGCTGGAGCTAGGTGGCCGGTGTGACTGCCTGACGTACGTACTCACCGATCTTGCGGACGTTGGTGTTGGTGAAGATGTACATGAGGAGGTGAACAGTGCGGAGGCTGAAGCTGCTCTGCTGCCGGTTGTACCCAGCGCCGGCGGACAGCGCGGATTGCAGCTCCTTATCATCATCGATCACGCCACTGCCGTCACGGTCGGTGCCAGGCGGGAACAACCCCACGGAGGGCGGCACCAGCGACGCCAACGGGTCACCGTAGGGCGGGTGGTGCGGCGGCGGCGGGGGCGGGGCCGAGGGTGGTGGTGGTGAGCCGTATGGTGGCGGTGGCGGGCCGCGGAGGCCCCGGCGGGTAGCCGGCCATGGAGCAGGCTCTCCTCGCGGCTCGCGGGCGCGTGGAGGAGGGAGGCAGACGGCGAGATCGCGGCGGTGGGAGAGTGGTGGTCGGACTTGGGAGGGAATGGAATGGGCCGGCGGATGGAATTTATAAATGCCGTGCCGCGCGCAGGTGCGGAAGCGGAAGGGAGCACACACCAGACACCACCAATGGCGAGGCTTTGCTTGGGTAGTTGGGTTGAGCGGCTCCGCCACGCCTAGGTACGAGCTAGCTGTGTGTCGAATACTGTATATTGTGTGAAAATAAATGCAGCTTTTGGTTAGACTGCCCATGTCAACACCGGCCTCATATCGTTGGAAATTAGTTACGAATTTTAATTTTAAAATCTAGCTTAGAACTTAAAAATTAAAATTTTGGACTCTACACAATCTCATATAGATCGAAATACGTACTTGGCACGTACGTATTGATCACAATGTTAACGTACCATGTCGGCTCTCTGTAACCCAGCCGATGCCCAAAGGCAAAGGCTATTTTTGAAAAACAAAATAAAATGCCAACTCAGTGGAGGATGGCGGCGGAGACAGGTGGCAGTGCAAACGGCAATGAAATATAGAGAACAAAACACTAACATGGTGGTATAAATGGCACATGCATGGACCTTTTTAATAGTGGGTTGTAAGAAACACGAGACTACCCCCAAAGAAAATATATACACTCATTCTTTCTTGATTGAATGCAGTAAATAAAAAAAATAGTAAGTATTTGACTTCCAAACTTAGTTGAAGTGAGAATTCATATTGTGAGATGATATTAAGTTGTTTTCCGAAGAGGAGAGTGAGGTGAAAGGAACGAGAGGAACCAAAGTGTTAGATTGGTACTAGAACAAGATGGAGGTGGGTGGCGAGCAAAAAAAGGCTTTTGGGATTTTTCATGTCCAATCCTAGAATAAACTGAGAGAGACAGATGCAGTAAAAGGGCTAGGAATAAGAGGGAATCCTACTTGTGCTTGCACAGTTGAATGAGTGAAGTATATATGAAAGATGGTAAATGGTTGATTTCCAAACTTAACTAAAGCAAGAAACCATATTGTCAAATAACATCCTAGAAGTGCATTAGGGGACAGATGAGTACGGAAGGCTAGTGAAAAAGAAAATCCTACTCGTACTTGTGTAGTACTACTGAGCAACATTCAATATTTGTTAGTACTACCCCCAGCACCATAGAAATACTAAATAATACTGACACGCGACTACTGAATAATACTAATTTTGTGTGTGTGTGTGTGGGGGGGGGGGGGGGGGGGGGGGCATGTCCAATCCGAGAATTACATTTAGGGACAAATGGAGTAAGAAAGGCCAGGGATAAGAAAATCCTACTCGTGCTTTGGGTAGTTGCATGAATGAAGTATATAAAAAAGATGATTTTCGAACTTAGCCATATTGTCAAACGACAACCCAGAAATGCATTAAGGGATAGCTAGATGGAGTAAGAAGGCAGATGTAAAAGAAAATCCTACTCATACTTGCATAGTTGCATGAATGAAGTATAAAACCTGAGAATTTATATTGTGAAATGACATCTACAAATATATTGAAGGACATATAATATGAAAGGCCCGTTGAAAATAAAATCCTACTCACGCTTGTGTAGTATAGCATAAATAAAATGTAAAAAAAGATATAGCGTAAAAAGTTTGCGTGTCTTTGTATTAAGATAAAGAAAATGTTCAATACAACACGTCTGACGGTGCCATAGAAAGTCTGAAGGACATAATATGAAAGGCCCGTTGAAAATAAAATCCTACTCATGCTTGTGTAGTAGCATAAATAAAATGTAAAAAAGGATATAGCGTAAAAAGTTTGTGTGTTTTTGTATTAAGATAGATAAAATATTTGATATAACGTGTCTGGCGGTGCCCTATAAAGTCAATAAGTTATACAATTAAATTGTTTTGCAATAGGTAAAAAAAATGTTGGCTAGCACATACATGTCATATGTGCACTTGCCCTAGAATGAAGGCGGCCAGATACTATACATTCATCTCATATATGAATTTTCGTAATTTGATCTGCCGTTTTAGACTTCATTTCAGGGCAAGGTCCAATGGACAAGCAGATCATGTGCTTTGGTGGTTTGAAGTTGCAAAGAGTGCTTGCCGCACTCCGTATGTCATGGGACGTCCACCCACCAGGATGTTTAGCATTTGAACTGACCAATTTTTCCTAGGCTCAGCCGTATGGGACATTTCGGAGCGTGCGGACAACCAATTCCAAATTAAATTAAAGGCCCGTCACATGGATTCATGGCCCAACTAGCTCGATGGTCGAGCGGCCCATCAACTCTGGGGATAGCGCCCACCCGCCCCGGCCAACGGTTGCCCAACGGCCACACATCCGACACGTCCTCCTCCACCTCACGGCACGGCGGCGGCGCGGCGGCACTCGTTCTGCGGCCTAGGCGTTAGCCGATAAGCCAGCCCACCTCCGCGCGCGCCGCGGCACTGGCCGTACGTACTGTGATGGGCGCCATGGGCATCGTCGTCAGAGCGTGCGCGCCTCCTCCGGCTCCCGCTTCCGCCGCGGTGGCTCCCTCCGGCTCCAGGGAGGCCGCTGCCCAGGCCCAGCGGAGGAGCGAGACCTCGGGGACCGCCCGCGTGCTCTTGCTCGGCGGCACCGGACGCGTCGGGGGATCCACGGCCACTGCGCTCTCCCAGCTCCGCCCCGACCTCGGCATCCTCGTCGGAGGCCGGAACCGGTAGGCCTAGCCTTTTCTGCTCCGGCTGACATGATCGATGCCACTTACGACTGACTGGTGCTCGCCTATTTTGATTTGATTTGGGATTTGCCAGGGAGAAAGGCGAGTCCTTTGCAGCTAAGCTTGGGGGGCAGTCCGAGTTCGTCCAGGTCGACACCCGCGACGCAGGCATGCTGGAGGAAGCGCTGCAGGGTCAGTATCAGTATTCAGTAATGCAATGCGAACATGAAACATCCATCCTGCTCATTGTGCTGTGACTACTGGCTAGAGCAAGCTAGATTATGTTAATTGATGCTACAGCACAGCTTCAAATTACCAGCAAAGGCTCTCATGAGGTTCCAAGGCCCAAACAGCGCTTTGCTAGCTAACTCTTGATGTTTGAGCACCCCTAAACAGTGAAACATATGTTTACTTTTGCTCCGGGAGAAACTTAACATAACTAACTGGAATTCTTCTCTTGCGCCAGGTGTGGATTTGGTTGTTCATACTGCTGGACCTTTCCAGAGGGCGGAGGAGTGCACCATATTGCAGGCGGCTATATCTACTAAGGTAGAACAAAAGCACGCCATGCTCCAGGCTTGATTGCATTTTTTATTTTTTATTTTGGGTGGTGAGCTGCTTAACTGAAAATGCTGTTGGCACACTTGAAAATTTATCCTGAACAGACACCATACATTGATGTCTGCGATGACATGGACTATTCTTGGAGAGCAAAAGGCCTCCATGAGCAAGCAAAAGCTGCTGGTGTTCCAGCTATTACTACTGCTGGCATATATCCAGGAGTTAGCAATGGTAATTGGTGTATCTTCTAACTGTTAGACTTTAGAACTCCATTTTCCTTGAGTTTTATTGTTCTTTTGATGAATTACGCAACCTCATCTTTTCTGACAATAATCTTGATAAATCATACGATACTTCATAATAGTTTTCAAATGGATGCACAAGATGTGAAGGTAAGCTAGCGTCAAGAGTTCAAACGAAGGAATTTTGTTTGATCACCAAATACATCGATGTCATGTATAGTGTGACCAAAGCTAAAACACATAAATAAATATATAATCTACAGAAAGGTATATTAACGAATGAAATACTCCGCCTGTATTTAATCACATAACAATGACATAGCACAGTCTCGAAGAAACAGCGTGTACTTCTGTTTCTATCACATTCTGTTGGTAAAATCTACAGAAAGTATAAATGTTAATAAAGTATTTTTTATGCCCACAATATTAGTATGGCTTTCACTCTGTCAAATTAGTGATCAAGTTAAGAACATTTGACTACACATTTTCAGAAAGGCACACATTTATGCACAGAGGGTTGGGGTATCTTTTAATTGCCTCAACTTTAAATAGCTCTATTCTCATCAATCTTAAAAGGATCTCAAGTGCATATGCCTTCTTCCTGGCCAAAATCTGATGCAAATAAAAGTGAACCACAACATTTGGTGTGCAGTTGATTTAGTGATATTTCTACATAGCTGCTGGTGTTTTAGTTAAGTATAATAGGAGTGGTTATCTAGAAGAGATGAATATCTTGATCTTTGAGTGCTTATTAGTGTATTGTATTCTTTCTGGTGACAGTGATGGCTGCTGAGCTTGTGGATGCTGCCAAAAGCGAAAATGGCGAACCTGAAAGACTAAGGTTAGAGTTCTTTGTTTTCATGAACTGGAAATGCCAAAATAGTCATTCAGTGTACAGTAAGGGCTCTATTTGGTTTTCTGTTGGCATGTAGTTAAATTGCTATTCCCCATGACGGTATTTCTCTCCTAGCTGGGCTGAGGTTGTTCCTGTCAGCTTAAAAGCACCTGCATAATAGCTGTCGCGTCAACCTGTGTCATTAATGTTTGCTTGATCTATGAAGCTAGTAATTAGTGTTTCTGAACATCCACATACCTATTCTATATGTTGCTAAACCCCTCTTTTAGATTCTTCTACTATACTGCAGGTACTGGTGGTGCTGGTCCAACAATACTGACAACAAGTTTTATGCTTCTTGGGGAGGATGTAATTGCATATAACAAGGGTACTTACAGCTTATGCACTAGTGCTACTGCACCTATGGAGTTCCTCACTGTAAGGGAAAATTATAAGTCATCCTTATTTGTATTACTAATTCAGGAGAAGAAATCAAATTGAAGCCCTATAGTGGAGCACTGAACATTGATTTCGGAAAGGGGGTCAGAAAGAAAAATGTCTACTTATTGTAAGTACTTAGGCCAATATTTACCTTTCCATATCTTATAATTGACAAAGTTACAAAACTTGAAATATAGTATAGCCAAAAAGGAAGCTAACAAATTTCACATTGTGCTACCTACTCCAGGAATTTGCCTGAAGTGAAGAGTGCTTTTAAGATATTAGGTGTGCCAACTGTTAGTGCTCGATTTGGTACTGCTCCTTTCTTCTGGAATTGGGGAATGCAGGCTTTCGCAAACTTTTTACCTGTTGTATGTATTTTCCCTCGGTTTATGTTTCGTATAAAGTTAATTCATTTCAGCCCGCTTAGTTATAGTTTCTATTTTTAATACTGTACTGATTAAATTTATAGTTGCAAACAGGCATTACCAATTTTCATTCTGCAATTATAGCATTCATAATCGGTAGCTCCTGTATTACAGTTAAACCAAATTGATTGCTGTGGGCTGGAATCCAGAACATATACATGATACTATTCAGTTTTCAGTTTGCATTAATTTGACCTGAATCTTGGTCCTCTTCAGGAGTTCTTGAGGGATAGAAATAAGGTTCAGAAGTTGGTTCAATCTGTTGATCCTTTGGTTCGAGCCATTGATGGTATTGCAGGAGAGCGTGTCTCTATGAGAGTAAGTTCTTTACATTTGTCAATAGTAGTGCTGGACTACAAATGGCCATTGCCTGATCAAAATAATTTCGTTTCTGTAGGTAGACTTGGACTGTTCAAATGGCCGGAACACTATTGGATTATTTACTCATAAAAAGCTATCTGTGTAAGTGCGGAGCATAAATAAATTGAACATCCTCGGAATATCTAATTGATGTATACTCTTTCCAATCCTTAACTTTTAACTCTGATTATTTACAAATATGAAGCTTTACATCAACTTTCCAGACCACAATGCATTTTATATTGATTGTTTCCTTTGCTTTAAATTTTTTTCCCGTGTAAACCATCTGTTTCAGTAAACTGGGAACCTGTTTACTACTTCAGTTTTTTTCTTCGTTTCTTTGCATTCCATTATAATGTAATGTTAGATTTAAGTTTCTAGCCAGATATAACTATATTGCCCAGGAATTCAGAGTGAAAATTGGCGAAGTAGTTGCCATATGGTTCATTTGAGAACTTCTGGTGTGCTATTAAGTTTTCTTAGTGGGTGGAATTACTAGAAACACTCTCTCTGGACTGCATCTAAGCATATGCTAGATCAAAATTGACAGATCGGTGGGCTTTGCAACAGCTGCATTTGCTTTAGCAGTTCTTGAGGGCAACACACAACCAGGAGTTTGGTTTCCAGAAGAAGTGAGTAATGCTTCCGTAGAATAAACAAATGAACAAAAAGTTAACAAAATACTTCATTTAGTCATTTCCCAAACTAAACTACCTCAATTTGTTATAATGCAGCCAGAGGGAATACCGATAGAAGCAAGGAAGCTGCTTCTTGAGCGTGCATCTCAAGGGACAAGTACCTTCGTCATGAACAAGTTATTTCTCTTTCCCCAGCCTAAAAGATAGTATAGAGAAATTGGCTATTATAGGACTCCAAACATTGGGTTTCTCTATAATAGTATGTCCCCGATTCATGTTATGTTTCAGCTAAACATGCTCATCCACTTGAATTGACAGGCCTTCCTGGATGGTAGAAACTGATCCGAAGGAAGTCATCCTAGGAATTTATGTGTGAGAAGACTGACTGACTTAAATTCTTGGGTGCTTGAAAAAGGCAAGTAAATCTTGGGAGTAAGTTTCCATCCGCGAGAAGTTGAATGCGAGAACCAGAAGCAGATTGAAGTCCCCAGATTGAGCGTGATGTTTTGTATGATTGGTTGGGCTATTTTATTTTTGAAAGGGTCGTATAAGAACCAAGATGGTTATGAAGAAAAAGAATACATGTCAATAACACAATTTTGTTCACCACACAGGTGATAAGCTTGTAACTTTTTAAAATGTATTCAGACTCCATGCTTAAAAGATAATCCACAGCCGAAGTTTTAAGATATGGTTGGCTTAAGACAGCACTAATCTGTCACTTGTTTATTATTAAAGGCTAAAGGGAGTGATTGATATTTAGTTCTAGTATTATTTAATTAAGAGATCATTTACCTATAGGAAGATTCACATTGTACAAAACTGAATATCACGAGATCTAATTAAAAAGAAAAGTAGACAAACATAATTCATAAGTCAAAATCGCAATGACTACTTGCATAGTCATATTTTCTTGTTCTGGCATTTATATGGATTTTATATTCTTTCAATCTATCCAGAAATCATTTTAAAAGGGTACACCTCCAGGCCACAATTATCGAAACCGATACAGTGATGCAGACTACTGTACTGATGTCAAGATGTTTTGCTTGTCCCGAGATGCTCTGCATGCCTATACAACGCAGAGAGAACCGACTAAACTTTGTTAGGCATCATTTCACTACTTCACATCTGAATTTCATCACACCAAACAGACCGGTGCCTAGCAATTCTTGTCCAACAATGGTCTACATTGCCATTGATGTTGCTGGAAACACCCTATCCAGTAGGGTATAAAGACCTCCACCAAGTAGAAATGCGCCACTAACAGAAAAATGTTACTAAGTTAGATCAAGACAAATCTCTATAGAAGGAAGTATAATATTTTAAGGACCATTTGATATTTGATAATGATCTCAACTTGAGACAACATATTTTTAACAAATAAGCGAGTTCAGTAGTTTGCAAAGACATTGACATATGTTGTATAAAAAAAACTACAATGGTAACATATATGCCATTTGATGTTTTTTCTTTTCTTTTGGCAGCCAATATATGTACCTAAAGTCCAAGAGCTACAAATCTTTCTAAACTAAACAATTTGATGTTCATGTTCATGGGAGTGTATAATCAGAAAGTTAAAGACATGTCTTCAATTTTAAAACCTTGACTGTAAGCACAAAATGCCAAAGAATAACTGGAACAAGATCTAACCAGTTAATTTGCAGAAAAACACTGAGATTTCAAGAACAAGTAGATACCTGATTGGGTTTATCCATGCTGAATATCTTCTGAATGACAACAAACTCTACAGAAGACAAACTTAATAATTAGTGGCACAAAAGTAGAATAGACTACTTTGATCAATTGATCTTGTGCTGTTACTATATTCTTTTTTGAGCAATTCAAAATTCCAATCTTGTTTAATAAATTTCAACTCAGTTTGAACACCCACCGTGAAGTTCTCAAGAAAATAAATTAATTAATTAAATAAAAGACAACATTTTTACCTGCAATGCTCCAGCAAAAGAAGCTGCAATAAGAAGAGGCGCAACATAGCCCGTTGTGTATGTCAACAATAAGCTTCCTCCAATAATTGGGTCCTGAAACAGAAGCGTGAAGTTGTGGTGACAGGACAACATCATCATCTTAGCAAAAAAATAAGCTAGGAGACCATATCATCTGAAATAAAGTACTGCAGGATAGAATATAATTATTAATTCCTGATTAATCTAAATCTCATGATAAAACTCAAATAAAATGTTCTCAATGTATTGGATTTTAAACAATTGTAATGAACTATTGACTAGTGAAGCAATTTATCATACTCTTGAACTGGCAACATATCCTAGAAGGGTAGCAAGAACAGGTGTGCTGCAAGGTGATGCTGCCAATGCAAATGTAAGACCAGCAAGGTATGCTTGTACACCTGACAATAATGCAACAATAAGTTAAACAATATTCATGAACAAAGAGAAACATAGTGATATAGAGATTAGTATTTTAATAAGGAAAATAAAAATGATGTGAGGAGGTATCACCTGAAGGGAGGTTAGCTGCAGCAGCTCGAGGGTCAAAATCGCTGAAAAATGAGGGAAGTTGCAATTCAAGTACCTGTTAAGGACAGAAAATAAACAGCTTAGGGCAGAACATGTGATAATGTAGTTACATGTACTTTTACAGGAGCGAGAACGAATATGATTTTCATAAGAACGAACTATCACAAAATTTGGTTTGTACTTCTACAGGAGTATTTATAATGAGAAACCAAGAAATACAGGGATTAAATCAGCTCGTACTTAAGGAAATAAGGAAGGAGGAAATTCTGTTTGGCATGATCCAGTCTATATATGTAATTTTCGTCTCAAGTGATTTACCTCCAGAAGGTTCAATCCCATGATGATGGCCAAACCAGAAGCAGCCACTGGGAGCCCTTGTCCTACCTGACCATAAGCCTTTCCAGCAAAAGATGCAGCAACACCAAGAATAGCTAAGGTTGTTGCTAGTCCTAGTGAAAATGCAATTGAATTCCCAACAACCTAATAGACAGAAAAGCAAAATCAATGCATGTATCAAGTAAGTCCTTCAGTGAAGATAACTCTGTGTAATACATATGCTAATCGATAAATAGCAATATCTTCAAGTTTTTCCATGGAATAAAGAAGTACAATTTTCTACTCATCTTAAATTACCTCAGATCGGCCTTTCCCTGAGCCGAATGCACCTAAATGTTTATGAAGAAAGTACTGAATCAGTGTAATCAATTATGATCAATTCTGTGCATTCCAACGATCATCTCAAATAAAGCAATATACTTACCTATATATCCTAGAGTTAATGGTAGAACATTGAGTGTACAAGGAGATAAACTAGTTACAAGTCCAGCACCAAAAATAACTGCCAAGCTGGAGAACCAAAGGTAAAGGTTAGTAATAAGACACATAGAGATGTGGGCAGTAAACATAGGAAAGAGAAAACTTAGGTGATAGAACAGTGTACAAGAAGTCAAAGAAAAAACAGACCTAGAGAAACTAAGAGCAGACAGTTGATCTTGGACAGCCTCATTAGCCTGCTGCCCAGCTGAAAACAGCAAACCCCCAAACCAATCTCCAATGCCAAGGTCAGCCAAGACAAGTCCAGACGGTCCATGCTGATGAGAAACAAGCCATTTGCAGGAATCAACGGCAAATCAATTAACAATTGTAGCGACAATCTAAGATACTCTTATCTTATTCATATTCAATAAAGAGAAGCAACAAGAAAGAAATAAGAAGTGAGAGTTGGGTGCATGTGCATCACATGAAAGCAACAAGAAAGAAATAAGTAAGAGTTACATGCTACAGCTGCTGCGGTAAATACTTCTAATTGGCAGAATTACCCATCTGTAACCACAATCTGACACATGAACTAGGCATGGGCCTTCATGAAAAAGAAAAAATGGGTAACAGTAACACCGTTCCATAAGGCACGCTGAAAAGGTGAAAGGGAACTAATTTTCAAAGCACTTTTTTTTGTTCGGGTGTGAGGAAAACACATGATATTTTCCTCACCAAGGCCAAGGGATCCCATAGCTCGACAGCATTTGCAGCGCCAGCGGCGACCAGACTCCCCACTGCAATCCACCAGGCAGTGCACTCATGTCAGTAACATCCCACAGTCATTTTGTCAAACAGACCGCACGCGCAAGCAACCATGTCAGGATTCAGGAAGACAGAAACAGACAAGAAGCTCGGAGCTACCGGCCACGGAAGCCAGAACCATGGGGCGCGAGCGCGAGCGCCTCGCCGCTGCCACCAGTTTATTGTCTCCGCGAACCACTACCGCTACATGGGGAAACAGAGACATGAGAAATCAGCGACAGGTGGAATCAGTTAAACTGCGGGGCGGGGCAGGCGGGCGCGCGCGTACCAGTACCAGGGGAGGAAGAGGAATCCGAATCAGAAGCAGCAGCCGCTGCCTGCGCTGGTAGACGGGGGCGGCGCGAGCTGCTGACGGCGACGGGGCGCGCGGCCATGGCGATGGACAGCATGGTGGAGAGACCAAGCGGAGAAGCGACGGCCAACGACGGCGAGAGAGAGTGTGGAGGACGGAGGAGTCGTCGGAGAGTGGTGGTGGTGACACTGACACGAGCGCAAAGATATTCCTGGGCCTAGTGGTGATGGACCTGGATTGGATTCGGGCCAAACATTTCTGACCATGGGTGTGGACGGCAGCCCAAATGCGTCCGAAGCCCAGACGGCGCAGAAAAAAGAAACAGTGAGGATTTACATAGAAGACACCGGAGTACATGAATTTATGGCGTGAATTTATGCATAAACATCCGATTCATAGAAGTAGTTGAAAAATATTTATATAAATTTATTTAGGAAGACCATAAATGTTTTCAGATATTAGATGATTGTGTATGAACAGATGTCATCAATTCACGGCATGTGCCTATGGCTACTCTATTTAAACGATTAAATTCATAAATTTTGTCCGTTTAAATATATTTATATGATGACTAATTAGAAAACTATGTTTTATAAAATCAATGAATAAAATTTATTTCACCGTATCTGGTTATTGCTAGATGTGTTAGAGCATCTCAAATGTCTTTTTTAAAAAACTTATACTCTCTAAATCACTATCTAAAGAGCCATTTGAAAAAAAAATACTCTCTATATCTTTTTTTATCCTCCAACAAAAACATTAAAGATATAATTAAAAATAATTTTAAAATATATATTTCTATCTACTAGAAATGATATAAAGAATTACTGGAGTTGTTCTTGGCCCGCAAATTATGATAAGTTTGGATCTAAGGGCTAATTGCTAGCTAGCTAAAAATTAGTCTAAATTAGTTTTAATGCATCAAATAGAGGCACTAATAAGTGAGATAATTTTTGTAGATAAATCTTTAGCTAGCTGTTAGCCAACTAGTAGTTAATCAAAGCAAATTTAGACTAACTTTTAGTCCTTTTAAACTAAGTATAATAAGAGGCTGCAAATGGATCTTTTGTCCTGTCACCAGAAACACCAGCCCCTTCGCGAGGCCGCCGCCCGCCCGCAGCCCTCCAGCGTCGCCGCTGGTCCCCTCCCTTCCCCTCTGGCATCTCGCCGGGGGCTGAAGGGAGTGAGGATCCTTGGTTTTCAATAAGTTTTTCCCCTAAGTCCTTTTTTAGGGTTAGGTTTTTCGGCGGCACGAGCTTGGTGGAGGTGGCGGCGCTGCCATGGTGGAATAAAGTCCTTCCGATCTTCGTCCACCTTGTCGTCATTTACTCCGGTGACGATGAGAGGCCTGTGAGGTGGTGTAGGAGTTTGCGGTGGCTGCTGTTTCGTCGTCACGGCGGAGCGGCGGTGCTCGTGTCGCGTCTAAGGTCAAGGATACGGTGGTGGCTGAGGGCATGACGGCAAGACGGAGTGCGGTGGATCGAACGCGATCTACCGGCGGCACGGATCGGGTTTGAGCGAGCTTGGCTTCACCGCAACGACGGATGTCATCGTCAGCACCACTCTCGTCGTTTCAATCTGGATTGTGATTCTGACGGATGGGCGCTCAAAGACTTCTTCACTTCCGCGAGATCGAGCGTCTGCTGCAGTCCACCTCAACGCCGGTGGTTTCCTCCGGCTTCTGGTGATTCAGGTTTGACGGCGTCGGCTGGTGTCGGCGGTCTTCGTCGCCAGCGAATGCAACCGGTTTACTTTCTCGTAGAATATAGGTTGGACAACTGTCCTACGTATCCTTTTTCGATGTATTTGTATTTGGACATGTTTCTCTAATTAATTCAGGTACACTTTATATAAAAAAAAGAGGCTGCAAATGGACTTTTATAATGAAAAGGAGGATAAAGGGAATGGGAGAGAGAAAAATGGACATAAAACTTGTAACCAGCTTATGCATAGAAACAAGAAATTTTAGGAGATAGAAATAGGCTATAAGCCAACTAACTATTATACAAATGAGTTGATAGATTGGTTATAAGTTTCTATACAACCAACAGTTTAGTCTTGCTCTTAGTAAAGGAATGTTTGGTTTACTCCTGCTAAACATTTTTCTATCATATTGAATATATAGACACTAATTTATAATGTTAAATATAGACTATTTATAAAACTAATTGTATAGATTGAGACGAATTGTAAGACAAATCTATTAAACATAATTAGTGTTATAGTAAATATGTACTAATGATAAATTAATTAAATTTAATAGATTAGTCTCGTAAAATAGTGAGGGCTTATGTAGTTAGTTTTATAACTAGTTCAAATTTATTTCTCCAAGTTAAACTCAAATATACCATGTGACAACGACTAGATGGATCAAACACCTCCTAACTATGTGTATTTCTATTCGTTTGAAGTATTTTTAACTTATTTCAACTTATTCTTTTTTACATAACACTATTCAATCAATCGACTTTTATATCAGTCGAACAGTCAGTAGCCGCAAGAAGTAAGGTACTCCCTCCGTCCTAAATTATAAGACATTCCAAGAATCTTGGAGAGTCAAAGAATCTCAAGTTTAACCAATAATTACAGAGAAAACTGTAAAGATTCATAATATTAAATAGACATGTTATAAAAATATAACCGATAACAAATCTAATAATACTTAGTAGACATCTTAAATGTTATTATATTGACATATAACTTTGATCAAAGTTAAGATATTTTGATTCTCCAAGACTTTTAGAACGTCTTATAATTTGGTACGGAGGGAGTAGCATAAAAAAAACCGTTTCAAATGTCGAAAAATCTAGCACAATAATGACCGAGATACGAGGACTAGTAGTTCCATATATTATTGTCATTCTAACCCGTCCGTTCTTCTTCCTCGTGCGGTCGTGCGCCCCCCCCCCCTTCCCCCCCCCCCCCCCCCCCCCCCGGTCAGGGGCACAGTCGCCGGTGCAGGCGGCGGTACACCCCGACGACCTCGCGGCGCGCTGGATTCGCAGCCTCGCGTCGCGAGCTAGTTCTTTGGGGCCGGATTCGCCCGATTGCCTGCAATTGGGGCTGGCTTGGTTCTTGTGCCTGTTTCGGAGCTCCGGCGAATCGTCTGGGTTGGGGACTGGGTCCTCCTCCTCCACCTCCCGATGGGGGGCTGGAACCGGTCGCGGCATGTGAGGTGGCAACGCGACCGTCCGCGCCGCCCTCCGCTCCCTCCGCCTGATTACGGTACGGACGGGTACATCTCCCTCGCAGGCTCCTCGATTTGGATGGGGACGGTGCTAGCCCGTAATCTCTTTGGGTAGGATTGGATTCGAAATTGTTTCTTCTCGCTAGGTTCTTGGTAATTCTAGTTGAACAGAGATTTAGTGACCCCGTCATTAATTCGAGCTTAGAATCAGAGTTACTGAATGTCCTGTCGTTGTCTGAACATTTCTCGCGTGTCTACATTACTTCGCGAAATGTTATACTGAGATATCAGAAGAGAAAATGCTAGTAGTATCTTTGAAAAATGCACCTATTGGAGATAGCCATTCGTATTTGTCTATTTGGGGGAATGGGAGTATGGATGGTACTGCAATTGCAAGTGTGCAACCAGTGGTGGACCCAGGAACTGAACCGACTCTGGGCGAAATGATGTAAGAACAGAACAGGGTTTCAAACATAGGCTATGGATATAAACGCTAGCTTTTTCTGCGACTGTGAAGAGGAAAAGACAATTACAGTGTATGGTCTTAGTAAGTAGTTTCATCTATTCATTTGCTGTAAAATTCAAGCCTCTCTAGTTCTGGATAGTGTGTGCTAGACTAAACAATTACGCAGTTACCCTACCCATAATCAATTGACACACTCGGCTCGGGAGCCATAGTTCCATAAAATTAAACACGTGAAATAAAACACCTTAGGAGTTTGACAATGGCAAACAACGATAATGGTAGTGGCTTTATCGAAATTGATGTGTGTGTGTCCTACGTTCGTCTGCTAGCAGGTGCTTGGCTGCTCAGGCTCAGCTTGCCTGTCTGACAGTCCCGGGTGGGCAGCACACGCACCGGAGCCTGGGCAGGCGCCCAGGGTCGCCGGGCCCTGGGACCGCCCATGTATGCAAGTTTTAGTGATTGGAGATGTTTTTTCCATCCACTAGTGCCATCTTTCTGTATAGTGTTATCTGTTCCTACAAGAATAGGGATTCAATTAGTAGTAAGAGGAATTTAACAAATTAGTATTTGAATGAAGATACTTGTATGTGTTAACTTATGCTGTGGGGTGTTGGTTTAAGTTTTTTGAATTTTATCCCAAATTGTAGCTGCTATGATGTTGACCGTTCCTTTTGGTGACATAGCTGCTTACCTTTAGAGAGCATGCTGCCATTATTTTCATAACCTTCATCCATAATTCATCCATAATTCATCCATGATTCTTTATCCCAGGTGGGATGCCATACGCTGGCGGCTGGCATGCCATTGTGGGCTTGGCTTATGAGTTATGAAAAAAGAACCACATTACAGCTTCAGGTCCATTAGCTTGTTTTGAAAGTTGGGTTATGTAGATAAGATGAAACAGTATTTGGGTTAGAGTTAGCTTTAACCTTTAGACCTTTAGGGATATTGTTTTGTGATAGGATTAGTGTTTTCCTTACCATTTTCATTACTGGTGATATATTCCTAGGTTACAAATCAAAAAAGAAAAGGTGAAAGTATATAACAAGAACAATTGTGGGGAGTGCTCTAGCCATCACCGGTGAGCTAGTTTCGCAGTTGCCAAGCAAGCTTCTTTATTTGAATTCTAATATCAGTTTCATATACACAGGACAGGAGCACTGCTCAGTCCCATTATGGGAAAGGGAATTCTGCAGTTATGTTGGCAACATTTCTTGGCAAAGGTTCTGTGAAAACAAGCGATATGTTTCAGTATGCAATATCCTTGAGCACTGGGATGATTCAGGAGCCTTTGAGAATTTTCAGAATTCAAAGGCAAGATTCTGGGCTCATTATCATGGCCAACCTTCTGATATTTCTTTGCCGGACCCTGATATGTACATTGATAAGGTCGACCATCGCTGCAAAGTTGACCCTGAGTTGGTAGCTGAACTGGATAAGGTACGGGTACCATTTGAATCGGATAATAATTCTGGCCTGGCTACTGGATCGACCAATGCCGGATCAGATAACAAGCGTACCCAGAACCAGTGCGGAAACTGGGATATCTATGTAGAAAAACCATCTGAAGTCAACACGTGGGACTGGGAGGCTAATTCAAAACCCGACTTGAGTTGGGGAGTGAAGAATGAATCTTCCAGTATATGGGGTAATGACAACTCAGGTTGGGGTGATGCTCTGGAGAAACGCAATTGGCGTGGCTCGAGCAACAACCATTACTCATCAAACAACAGAAATAGCGACTTTTATGGTGGATCCAACAATAGATACAAGCAGGAGGATCCAAATCACACATCTGGTAGGAAACGGAACAGCGGAGAGGACTTCCAGCAGAGGAGCAACAAGCATAGGAGACAGGATGAGCTTTACCAAAGAAGCAGTTGGCAGGATCACAGGGGAAGAAATGATGAATGGCGTCCATGGCACTAGATGACTTACAAAAATAGTTATTAGGGAAAAGGTGGCTTTTGATTTTGTGGCAAAATCGTGAAGGCCTTGTTCGGTTCGGTGGGGATTGGATGGGATTGAGGGGGATTTTAGCCTCTACAAGTCAAAATCCCCCTCACCCCCCTTTGATCCCCTCCAATCTGCTTGGATTGCTGATTAACTGAACAAGTCTGAAGAAATTTTGGTGAAAGACCAGTAGGTTATAGCTTTTGTTTTGACAGTTGCTGGGCTGCTGGCAAAGTGGTGCCTGTAATATGATGTTTTTCTTTTGTTGTTATGGGACCATGGCTGCTAGCTTGTTACCATTTCAGTGCAAAGAAATGTTTTTTACCTGGTTATACTTCTCCATTATTAACACAATGAGTTATCTGGATTGGTACTATTACGATTCTCAAGTTCAGAGAGCTGCCAATACAATTTGCATATTCCGAAATGTACCACTATAATTCTCTGTTTCTCTTAGCAATACCATTTTCTAGCTTCTAGCTCTCCATCCTTAAAAGAATATAACTATAAAAATCATATCGATCAAGGTTCCTCATATTTGATCAACTTTATAAAAAAAACTAATATGTCTCTAACTATTTTTATTATAAAAATATTTTCTGTAACTAATCTAATGATACTTATTTTATATAAATTTAGTTAAATTTAAACTGTTTGGCTTCTTTAAGGACGGAGATAATACTCAATTGCATTACTTTTTCTATTTGTTATATTTAAAATATAAAAAAAATATTTCCAGCTCTGCGTCCAGCATCCTCCCTTCCCCGCGACGACGCTTCCCGACCTCTCTCCTCTGTTCCCTCTCCTCCCCGCGACTCTCCTCTGCCCCGCTCCGCTAGGGTTTTGCCGCCGACCTCTCGCTTCCGGCTCCACGAGGCAACCGTCCGACCAGTCGAAATGGTGGATGTGGAGGAGGTTGGGAACAAGATGCAATCGCAGATGCGGCTGCACGCCGAGCCGGCGGACGACGACTCCGCCGACCTCCCCCTGCCGGCCCTCTTCGACAGGGCGTCGCGGCTCCACGCCCACGTCTCCAGCTCCGCCCTCGACCAGGTGCCTCCCTCCCTCCCTTCCTCTTCTGGGAACTGGGATCGCCCCGCCCCTTCTCCCGCCCGCCAAGAGATCGGGCGACCCGTGCTTACGCGCTTGGGTTCTGCCGCGCAGGATGGGATCCGCACGGGGGTTGAACTGCTGCGGCGCTGCGATGAGATGGTCAGCAAGCTCGGCCTCTTCTCCCCCAACGAGACCAAGGAAGACGTCTCCACCGCAAACCTCAAGTACCTACTCGTATGTCCGCCCCCCTCCACTTCTCTCTGCTCCAAGTACAAGTCCATGAAACAGGGTGTGATGGTACTAGATGCCTGGTCAGTTTTATTCAGTTGTCAGTACAATTGCAATCCACGTCTGGTCAGTTTTTTTTTCAGTTGTCAGTACACTTGCAAATCAGGCCTTGTCAGTTTTATCCAGTTGTCAGTACAATTACAAATCACACAGTGCTAGTAAACTTGAGAATTCTTCCAGTGTTTCACGAGTTCCATTTTCTTCTGTACACCTCTGATCTTCGTTTGCATTTGTAGGTTCCATATTACCTTGCAGAAATGACCGAGAAGATAGCACAGGAGGATCGAATTCCGGTTCTTAAGGCGTCACAGGATCATTTGAAGGTTATCAATTGCTCTATCACATTGTTTCACTAGGTGCAGTTTTTTCATTTTTGCATAATGAGGGGTCTCTACTCTCTAGCATGGTACTCTTTAAACACTTACCTCCTTTTGCACTCCACAGGAGTTCATTGCTCTATGTGAAGTACTAGAGCTTATCCCAGAGGATGAGCTAGAGTTGTCTAGGCAGAAGCAGCCTGATACTATGGCAAACAGAAGAGCGCAGAAGGTGAGACTGAATAATTTTCCCTTCAATTTCTCAAGGTATTATTCTGTCAGCAGTTTCTACTCTGTAATTGGAATACAGTAATATGGGACATGGTTCTCTCGTAGTCTCGTTGCGCTGAATCTATGAGTCTATGACGCACAAGCTGATTTTACTTGTAAGATGTTTAAGGTGGGTCAGTTTCCTGTAGTTCACTCTTTATTTTTTCTTTTCCTAGGTTGCCCGGTTCAAACGTCAAAAGGCTGCAGAAACAAAGCTCCAAGAGATCAGAGAGAGAAAGGAAAGGCGTGGACGCTCATTGAGAGCAGCTGCTTTATCTGCCCCAATTGAAGCTGGAGAGGAAGACGATCTGGAGGATGATGGGGAGGAAGAAAGAGAGGTTAGCATCCCACATATCGAAGCTGTTTTCATGATATGTTTAGGTTTCTAAATTCCAGCATATTTCAGATTAGAATGATCCATGGTATTACCATTAATATGGCTTTGCTTTTCTTAAAATGAGAATTTTTTTTCAAAATAAAATGAACTGTGATATTCTAGAAGATAAAGCTTTTCCACTTGTGATGGTGGTATTTTAATTTATTTAGTCTGACACTTGTAGGGAGCTGTACAATTTGCTGCACGTAGCTAGGTTCCTAAATACCTGCAGGCTGTCAGCCACATCCTGTATGCTTCTTTTAGTGTATACCAAGCCCATAGGCTCTTTTGTTCTCTTTAGTCAGTTTGGCATAGAAACAGTGCTACCATCAAATTTATCCCATAGCAGTCAAATACTCACTTCAAGGCCTTCAATTTTTATTCCACAGTGTAGTTTCTATGCTATTTTAATTATCATGACTGGATAATTATTTTGGAATCTTGTTGTTAGTGCTGTTTCATCTCTTGTCAATGTCTCCTTCCAACTTGTATTAGCTTGCATTCGTTTTTCTATTAATCAGAACATATGCTCTGGTTCTAATTTCGTCTTTCTATGCTGCAGGCTTGGTTAGCTACCATCTCACTGGCTATCTGCAAGGTTAGTTTGCTGTGTTGGAGAAATATTACATAACACTGATTGTTGTGTTCTTTTTTCTGTTTCCAAAATTGTAGTACTTGCATTCATAGCAACATTTGATGCATTAATGTATATATTTTTTATTTTCATACACAGGCTTTTGATCTTCTCAACATGCTAAAGAAGGAAGAAGAAATGCTTCTAGCTGTAAAGGAAAGGAAGGCAAAGGTAATGCTAATGATAGTGATTTGGTAATTTCTTGTCGGTAGCATCTTAGGTCAACTATTTTCAATAATCATTCTTTTTTCTTCAGAGAATGGGAGTTTCAGGCTATCATGTTTCACAAATAAGATAAATGCATATAATGTCTTTGTGCAATTTGGATCAGATTTATTTCTAGCTATAATGACAAAGTTTCAACGTGGAACCAAACTTGAGAAAAATATTTTGAAAAGATTTAGGTGTCTTTCATGTAGATCAACCCGCAAGGTGTTAAGAGTAGCTGTGTTTCTCAAAATTATACACAGGGTTTGTTTAATGTTAACTGAAGATATGCTGCCTTGTTATTGGTATATCTTATTAAGATTTGTTTCTTGTGATTGACAACTGATACAGAACAACACAGGAAGTATTTCAGCCCCATTTTTTTTTTTTGAGGAATTATAAAAATATTTCAATGGATGAATCTGGTTGTTGAATAGTTTGTGCATATTTGGGAAGAAAATGTGGATACTAAAATGTTGAAAAGTGACACTTTATAGAATCCAGTAGATTTTCTACCATTAAGCAGCCACTTTCCCTGATGGTGCTTTGGCTTCCTATATCTGCATGGCTGCTTCAAGCACACTCTGCATGTACTTATTTTGTTAATCAGAAAAATCGGCTGCTGTAACATTTCTATTTCTTCAGGATGGGAATGCATTTGCTCGTGAAATGCTTGATGAACGGACAAAGAAGGCTGAAGCATGGCACCATAATGCTGCCACCCGTGTGGCATATTCCAGGCCAGCTGATCCAATCACTTGTGCAACATTTGCTCAAGATGTCATTGAAGGTAGAGCAAGTGTTTCACAAGCTCATGAGCACAAACACCAGCCCTTGATATTTGGACCTGCAAGTCTTGTTGGTGGTGGTCTAACCAGTGAAAGGGAAAGAATGGCAGCACAAGTTTTTCAGCCTAGCTACAGGTATGCTTCATGCCTTGAATTAAGTGTTATACCTCTGCCTCATGCCTTAAGTGTTATACCTTTGAAGCTGATGCTTACCTTGTTTTATACCCTGGAAAACCTCGATGCTTACCGTTTTCTATGGTATGCATTTCTGCTAATGATAATGATATTTCTGAATATGGAATAACACTAGTTATCACAATTCCTAATGAAACACACACTGAACTTTTTCCTTATTGGCGTAGTAGCTATAAGATACAACAAGTTCCAAGTCAGATGTAAAATGCTTAGATTTGCTGGTAATGACTCATTGATATTAAGGCTGATAAATACCCCTGGGTTCTTGATATGCTTCATGAAGCATTGGTGGAGCTTACAAGAGTGACACCTGATTCATTTTCTTTTTCACGTTTGTCTTGGCTTGAATCACAGGATGCCAACAATGAGCATCGAAGAAGCTGGTTTGCGTGAGATGAAAATGATGGAGAAGTGGCAAGAAAGGACCGCTGAGATGATGAAAGAAGCAAACTCGGCATGGCACAAGGATGGCAGCAGCAGCTCGGCCCAAGAGGAGGACGAGGACGCCGAGGAGGCGAAAGCAAGAGCATGGGACGACTGGAAGGATGACAACCCCCGTGGCGCGGGCAACAAGAAGCTCACGCCCTGTGGCTAAATTGTGAAACGCATGATGTATCCATACTCCACATGGAACACGATGCTCGTGTAGATCTTACGCTGTTTGTGGTTTTCTTTTTCTAGTGACGTCGAGTGTGTTATGTTATAGCCTGTTTGTGTAACAGTGTAAGCCCTTTCCAATACGATACGCTCTTCTGGAGCGTGGAACACATGCACCACCCACAGGCCACAGCTGCTTCTTCTATTAGTTCTATACTAGTAATCTTTTTTTTTTTCACTGGAGAATGAAATGGCCCAGTAGTCCCATCATCTAAATGGTCTGTCATAAGGTCACTGTATAAACTTGTAGTATCTCAGTATCTAGAATGTAATGGTAGCTTAGAATTACATCACCTGGAATGGTTTGTCATAAGGTCATTCTATGAATTCTGGTAGATTATACACACATCTAGTACTAGTATTCCGCAAGCCAAACGAACACCGGCCCCTTCTATGGCGCAGGTTAGCTAGTACGCACGGCTGGTCTCACTGGTACGGTGGGGTGGGCAAGCGCAGCTGTTTGCTACCGGAATCACCACACACGGTGCATGGAATTTGGAAATGCAACTGCAGCAAAAACGGACGGTCTGCTGGCTTTGTCCTTTTGCTGTTTTTCAGCATCATCCAACAGAGAAAGGAAAGAAAGGACGAGGAGGCAAGTGCAGCCGTAACGCAGCTGAAGTTCCTGATGAGTTTCCCACCCATCCAACTACTCCCTCCTTTTTTTTTAGAAAAAAACATGCAATTCAAACATAGTATCACGTTTCAGTAAAGTTTAATCAATTGTAGATAAATTTATGATATTAAATAAACATCGTTAGACGAATTACGGAGTATTTTTTATAATAAATTGATTTGAAGCTGTAAATACAAATACTGTTTATTAGAAATTTAGTCCTAACTTAAATTTTGTTTTTCTGATACGTAGTACTAATTCATAATTGCATACTTTTCGGTAGGAAGTAATTCATGGCTGGCTGGCTCGCTCATCAAGGAAGCTAGCTAGGGTCGCTACGTACGCTATTTGTACCTCACTGTCGCTCGTCAGGTTAGTTTCCTGACACTTTACGAAACGTCACAGGAAGTTTCGTCGCACCTTCGTTCGATTCAATCGTTCAACCCTGCTGTGTGTACTGCACCGTACACGACACCAAAACGTACCCGGTAAAAATGCAGCTTACTCCCTCCGTCCCAAATAAACTGTCTTTTTGAGTTTTCGTGTCACAACTTTAACTAGATTTATATAAAATACGTGCAATATTTGTGTCTCCAAATAAATTTATTAAAAAACTAGATCAAAAGATCTATTTAATGATATCAATTATGTATCATAACTATTAATAATTTTTTATATAAAATTAATATAAGTTTTTTCTTGGCAAATAAGAAAGACAGATATTTTGGGACTGAGAGACTATGTCGCGTGTGTGTGTTGCAGGTGTGCAGTGATACTGACGTTTGACGTTTGTTTGTTTGTTGAAGGCTGTGTTTAGTTCCTTCAAAATTTCAGAATTTGGTACTATGTAAAAAGAAGATTTTCCGTCACATCAAAATACCGGCATATACATGGAGTACTAAATGTAGATGAAATCAAAAACTAATTACATAGTTTGGTTGTAATTTGCGAGACGAACGTTTTGAGCCTAATCAGTCAATGTTTGGACAATTATTCACAAATACAAAAGAAATGATACAGTGTTGCTACAGTGTATTTTGCCATCTTTTCACATCCAAAGTTTGGCAACTAAACACATCAAGAGTACTCGGAAAGTAGTTTTTTTTTTTAAAAAAAGAAAAAGTAGACGATTACGATGCCGACTTGGTGTCCCTTTCTCTGAACTAGCTAAGAGTTCTTTACAGATAAAAGTTTTTTTTTTAAAAAAGAAAAGAAATGCTGCACCCGTACGTGCGTGTCTCTATAAATAATAACTGTGTTGGGTTCCACACAGTGATCACTAGCTAAATTCAGTTTTCATATATCAGCCGCCAATTGACCGCCGTTGCTTGGATCAATATCAATCCTCCCACGTATACGGTCGATGCATGTCACTGTCAATGCGTGACTATCTCCCTCCCTTTGTTATTACAACTAGGATAATGTTTGGGTTCCTCTAGAGTCTAGCTATTTGCTAATAATTATTTATTTGGGATCTAAATAGATATAGATAGAGAACTACATAAATGTTAGTTTGAGATATAGATAATAACTGTCCAACTAGTTAGATAGTGAATCTAAACAGGGCCTAAGATTTAATCAAGCTTTAAAAATCATAGATTTAATCCTGTAATTGATGCCAGAGTATAGTACTCCCTTTATCCTAAATGTTTTTCCTCTATCGCTTTTTTTTTATAAAAAAAAACAACTTCAACTAAGTATATATTAAAAAATAGTAATATTTATAATACATAATAGTACTCCTATATATTTGAATTTATTTTCTATAAATCGAGTTAAATTTATTTTATGTAGCAAGAAATAATTTAGGATAGAGCGAGCTACTTAAAGGATCACCATTTTTGGTCCGTCCGATACGACGAGGACACATCCATTGCGGTCGTCCGTCATGCACGCAACAGACGAGTAAGAATACGATTAATAATATAACCAACGGCGGGATGTATAGTTCAACTCTCAATCTATTTATATAATAGTTATATCTTTACGATTAATACATAGTCTATTTATCTATCTCACAGTTTTTTTTTATTCTTTACTCCCTCACCTAGCTTAGCATTTAGGCCACGTGTAGCCCATTCTTATACATGCTCTACAGACGACGGGAAAGAAAGGTGGAAGCGCAAGAAGCCTTCAAAGCGCGCGGGCGGAGGCGAGCGAGAGAATAGCATCGCCATCGCGTGTCATTTCGGGTGCGGGTGCGGGTGCGAACGAACCGGCCGTTAGTTTCCCGCGCGCGCCAACGAAGCTTCGTGGAAGCTCACTTCGTTCCCCTCTCGACTCCTCTATAACTCCTCGTCTTCTCCGCTCCTCAGCTTCCTGCCTCCTTCCTCCCCTGATCCCGGCCTCCCTACCTCCATCCTCGAATCCCTCGCCTGCACTGCAAGGTATACGCAAACACCGACGATCTCGCCATGAAGCTGAGCATGCCTTTCTTCGGCTCCTCCTCCGGCGGCAAGAAGCAGCAGCAGCAGGAGACGTCGTCGTCGTCGGTCAGCAAGAAGAAGAGGACGTCGAAGGGATCAAAGAGCGGCTCCTTCGGCTCCACCTCCTCGTCCGACGAGCGCGCGTCGCCGCCGTCCGCCGCCACGACGCCGCGCACAGTCCTCCCACTCCCACCAGCCCGATCCTCCTCCTCATCGTCGTCGTCCGCCGCCATGGGCGCCAAGGACGCCGTGACCGCCGTGACGCGGGAGGACATGGAGGTGGCGCTACGCCAGGTGGTGCGGATGAGCGAGGCGGAGCTAGCCGCGGTGCTAGCAGAGGCGGACTTGGCCGGTCTGGCCCCACAGGAGGCGGCGGCCGCCGAGGCACAGGACGAGGCGGAGCTCCGCGACGCGTTCGCGGTGTTCGACGCCGACGGCGACGGCAGGATCTCCGCGGAGGAGCTCCGCGCCGTGCTCGCCTCGCTCGGCGACGACGCGTGCTCCGTCGACGACTGCCACCGCATGATCCGCGGCGTCGATGCTGATGGAGATGGGTTCGTCTGCTTCCGCGAGTTCTCGAGCATGATGATGATGCCGCCGCCGCAGGGGGCCGCATGCAGCGTGATGGTGTAAATATGATGCTGCTGTCCTGTACGTCGTAGCTTAATTAAATTAGCTGCTTCTAGTTTGTTTGTTCGTTTGTTTGTTTGGTACTATGTCGGTGTTTGCCGTGCGTTCTCGGCTAGCTCCTCGATCGTGTTTCTTCTTTTTCTTCTTCGTGTTGCCAAATTCTGTACCTAGCTAGCTATGTGCAGCTGTATTTTTTTTTGGGTGTCATCGATCCATGTCAGTTAATACTCGGTACTTTATCTCGTGTGGTCTTCTTTTCCAATCTAGAGATTTTGTTGTTCTTTTCTAATTCAGGCCTTGTTTGGATGCGCACCACATGGATTAGAGTGGATTAGAGTATATATTAGTTCAAATACACTCCAACTCATATGGTTTGAGCTAGAGAGATACATGTACATCCAAACAATGTCTCAGATATTGATAGCCAACTTTTTTTTTTACCTGTTGCAAAACAATTTAGTGTCCCGTTATCTTTTTATCTATTGCAAAACAATTTAGTGTAGTTTTTGTGCATATGCCATCTATCTTTTATAAGGTACGATTGCATATGGCACGGTATTCTAAATCATACTTTGATTATTTATTTATTTTATACTATATTATTTATACTTATAAATTTATAATAATCGGATAGTACATTTAATTACAAATCTAACCATATCAAATTTATGTTATAATAATTAAAAATTATCAGCCAAATTATTGGTTAAAGATTTAAAAGTTTGACTTTGATATGTGTGGGGTACCCGGGACAGTTATTCGCGCTTCGACGGATAACAGAACTCTGTGGTTGACGTAAAGAAACACACGATTTATATTGGTTTGGACCCTCGACGTGGTTAGGTGATAACCTTACGTCCAGTCGGCGTTAGCCTATTTGCGTATTATTGCTTGCAGTGTTTTGTATAGGGTGTATGCGTATCACCTTGCCTCCATTTCGGGTGGTACCTTTAGCGGCCCTTTATAGTCCGGACGCCGCAGAGGGCTTATTCTAGTTCTACTCGGATACAAGTTAAGAGTCCTAAGCTACGCCTCGAGTGTCTTTCCTTGTCGAATCCTAGTAGTATTCAGTTCTTCATGTCTTCATGTTCCGTGCTTCCTTTTGTGGGCCATATTGTTAAGAACCATCGCTCGTTACTATGACCCCCGGAGTATTTCATGATTTTGTTTGAAGAGCCAGGTTGTTGGAGACTTAACCTGGGTTCTTCTTGAGGCAAAATCTTGAGATGATCTTGTGTGCTTTCTTCTTCGGGTTGACGGGTTGATGTACACTTTTCGTAAAAAGTGTACGCAATGAGTGTAGCCCGAGCCTCTTGTTGTTTGGCACAAAAACCTAGAGGGTCAAAATTTTGAAAATGTGTTTTCTGGGATATGATTTCTAGCCCCCCCCCCCCATCCTTCGTCGGGTTCTTTTGTGTTGAAAAGAAACCAACAAAAGGGTCTTGATCTGAACTTCTTTAGCCTTTGTCTTTTTCTTTGTTACAGATGGGTTATGTATACCCCCGAGTTTAATTTGTGAGATAAATCTATTAAGCCCGAAGTAATCCATGATCAATCACATGTTTGTTGTAGCATAATATTGCCAAATTATGGAATGATTAGGCTTAATAGATTTATCTCACAAATTATTTTCAATCTGTACGATCAGTTTTGTTTGTACGATCAGTTTTGTAATTGATCTATGTTTAATACTCTAAATCTAAATGCTACTGACACGATGTGCAATGCAATACAGCGAAATTCGCCCCGATGAGCCAGAACTATTCCATGTGTCCACAGTCCACACTAGCAATTTCAGTAGCAACTTCGCGTGAAAAGTGTCTAAGGTTAAGGTCCTCCACGCGCAAGCGATGCCACTCGACTTCGGCGGGGGCGGGTCGATCGGAATCGGACACGAACAGGACGGGCGCATGCAGCTGGTGTCGTAGGATATGATAGAGGAGTCGTGCGCTTGTTGCTGGTACCGTGTGCAACAGCTAGCTGGTGTCGATCGGTTTTAATTACGTACAGTACATGGCAGCGGCGGTGGAGAAAGAGGATCCGGAGCTCTGATTCGTGGCCAAAGGCTAAGAGATCGGGGTCGCGTGGCGAGTCCACGTCCAAGCAGCTGGAGCTGGAGCTGGAGCTGGAGCTCGGCCATGCCACCGCCGCTGCTAAAGGATCCGGCGCGCAGGAAAGGTGTCTGCAACGATGCATCCGGGACCGGCCCATCGACGACTGCAATGGACGCCATGATGTCGCCGAGCCCAAATACCCCACTGGCCTACGACGCCGCCGCCGCCGGCGTCGAGCTCGGACCAAGAGGAGAAGCCGACGCTGATCTTGGTTGAACCGAGTGTGCAGAGGCAGAGCGAAACACGTGCGTCCAGCGGCGGCGCGCCACTCCCGTTCGACCTCAACCTCCTTCCTCCGTGCACACGTACTGGACGAGGATATATGACGAAGGTGGTTGTCATGTCCGGACACAACCTGATCTCGATCGGGTTCAGTTCTTTAGAATTTGGTTCCTACTAGTAGGCTCCGTAAGATGAAAGTACAGTAATCTGCATCTGACTTCTATCGAGTATTACAAGTTATATAGATACGCTTTATATAACGTTTCTATTATGTTGCAAATATTATACCATATATTTGTTTTTATAACAAAACAATGTTTTAATGAATAGAGAGAATAAATAAGTTTTATGAAGATGAAACTCTTTTGTCATGATTGAGCTAAAAAGACTCTTTAGTTATGACTAGCAAACTTGCCTGTCCGATGCAACGGAATTAGAAAAATTATTAAATATTTATAGAAAACGAAGGAAAATATGCATATTATATTTGTTGGTCGATAAAATTCCAAATCTAACAACATATTATATCTTATGGTTGAGATATTTTTCTTTTACAGTGTTCATACAAATATCCAAATTTGGTTTGTTTTGATTGGAGGGTTTGATAAAGGATTAATCGAACAAATGTTGATAAACGGAAAAAATCACGGTAAACAGAGCACAACAGAAAAGGATAGGCCTAAGCTCCTTTCCATAGCACGTGGTGCACTGGTAACGCTCCTGACCCATGTCTTTCAACGCTCCTGACCCATGTCTTTCTCCACTAGGGTTTGGAGGGTTTGCAATCGGGAAGGGGATCCAATGTTGTTTCGGTCGCTGACCAGTGAACCCCACGCGGGCTTCGTTCCTCGCTCCAGCCAAATAAACCACAGACACTACCGACTGTCATCTTCTCCACTACGGACGGCTTTGGCAGCCAGGCATCTTCTCCACCCTCTCTCTATTTCTCCTCCGATCCTATCCATAGTCCGTTTTGAGGCCTGCTCCTTCCACATCTGCATCTCTAGCCATTGCCCAGTAGTCCTTTCTCTCCCCATCTCATGTGCCACTGGGTGTTCGAAGTTTTGTAGTGGATGTGCGTCGCTCCCATGTCTCCCTGGTGTCGTAGGAGATGCCCTCCTCGCCGAATCCGATGTGGCCATGGGTACTACCACCGGGCGCGGGGATTCCAGCCTCGGGGGCGAGTGCGCTGGTTGCTCGGTCTCGGGGAGGCCGAGTGCGCCGTCCGCGGGGACTCTGTTCCGCTCCGCCTGCAGCTGCTGTCCTACCTCAGCGCGTCCTGCACCTCCGCAACAGCCTCGTCCACACGCCGGGCCTCGCTCGTGTTGTCGTCATCTTCCCGCCCTGCGTCGCCACGGCGTCGTCGGCCTGCCTCGTCCACTATATATATATATATATGCAATTTTATTTGGTACTTTGGACTTGATCTAAGCCTGATTTGGTTTGGTTCCTGCTAGGTTTGGATCCTGGATTTAGTTTAGAGCTCTTTTTAGACTCGTTTAGATCTTTGTTCGGTTTCTTCTGATTTTTTCTCGTGTCCTACTGCAATCAGGCTTTCGGAAGAGTACGGGACAGAGGGTATTAGAGGGGGTATTAAAGGGCCAGACGAAAAAATGGCTGAAATTTTCCTAGATTACCAACTATTTATGAGTTTTAGAATTAAATGTTTAACTGGAGTGAGCTAATCGCATTAACTTCGAGTTGACCAGGGTTTTGCTTGCAAGAGGAGCAGCAGGGGAGGGGTGGCCGCGGGGCGATGTGGTCGAGCGCGATGTGGACCGGGGTCGCAGCGCGGCTAGCGGCGAGGCTGTCGCTGTTGGTGGTGGACATGGCCGGCTCGGCGAGCACGCCTTTTTTGAGCGCACGGGTATGTGGCTGACCACGGACGTCCATGTCAGCTTTTAAGCCTTCTTGCGTGTATTTTGGACCTAGATGAGATGATCTAAATACATTAGGAAGCTAAAAGTACGATTTCGTAGTTTCGGGACCTAGATGAAACCCACCCAATACTTTAAGGACTGGTCGTTCAATTTACTCTTTTTTTAATAATAAATTTGGAGCAAATATATATCCCTCTTGAATAAACATGCAAATAAGATTTCTTTTTTCACATTGTCAAACACAACATCATTCTTGCATTGTTCCATCCATCAGTTTCATCTCCATGCATATGTCACATATTAGTGTGCCATCTATATATTGATTTAATTTCAAATTTACCGTCCCTCGAATGAATCGCCATGGATGAGCACATCACCTCTTCTCAAAACTATACCGCGCAGGAGCCACCATTTCCATTTGGATCTCGGCGTTCTCAGTGCTCAGCTGCAGCTCCCGGGACCGGGAGCACCTGAGCGTCCGTCCGGCCGGCCGGCCGCCATGCCGAGACCGAGAAGAGTGGCCACGAGCTCCAGCACAAGAGAAGGCAGCCACAGTGCTCTCTACAGCTCGCCGGCGCCGCGCCGCACCTGCCCAGCACGTCGTCGCCCTGCCTCATGGCGGCGTAGCTGAGCCTTACGCTCCTGAACCCGCCCATCTCCATGCGCGCCGCCCACCGCTGCAGCCGGTCGTGGCGCTCACGGCGGTGCGCGCCGTCACGGAGCAGCACGTCACGGATCTCCTCCCCGAGCACGGCGCGCTCCACCTCCGCCCGCTCCGCTGCCGGCCGCCGGTACGCCTCCGCCGCCGCGTCAAGGCTGTCGTACACCGCCGCGTAGTACCCTAGCGCCTCCACGAAGCGCTTCCGGAAGGAGACGCCGCCGTGGCTCGCCTCCTGCTCCGTCACCACCACCACCTCCGGTGACACCGCCTCCCGCGCCGCCGATAGGAACCTCGCTAGCGCCGGTGGCGGCGTATGGAGCTGTGGAGGAGACGTCGATAACGGCGGAGAGACGAAACCCATCGGCGTGGCGGGGCTGCTGTCGTCGTCGTCGTTGCACGCGCCGCCGCCGACGCTACTCGGTGGGCACGAGGTGGACGCCATCTGCTGTAGCCGCGCGATGCTCGCCGTCTGGTTGAAGCGGTGGCCGGCGCTGAAGGTGCACGCCGCGGGGTCGTCGGCGGCGGCCGCGAGGAGACGGTGTAGCTGCAGCGTGCACACGATCGCGCGCGCCTCGCCGGACCTCAGCCCGAGCACGCCGTGTAGGTCGGTGGGATCCAGTGCCTCGATTTGGCCGACGACGCGGTGCACCTGGAGTGCCACGTCGAGCGCCTCGGCCTCGTCGGTGAGCAGCTCTGATATGGTCGCGAGGAGGTCGCCGTCGTCGTGGACGATGGTGAGGCGTAGGTGCGGTGGGCCTCCTGGGCGACGGTGGAAGTCGTGTAGGAGCTTGATCCATTGGCATGGCTGCGCGGTAGGCCCCGCAAAGTCGATGATGTGGACATTCTGATCACCGTGAAAGTGAAACAATTTTGTTACTGTTATATATATATATTAATAAATTACTTCTGTTAAAAGTGGCAAATTTGACTCAATTTGGCCTAGTTTGGGTAGCTTAAGTTGTGTCTGCTCTGTTCTCGAATAGAAGTTGTTTTAGGAAAATGTTTAGTAAAAACTAAAAACTACTTTAGTGATATTTTTTATAATTTTTTTGAAGATGAGTGCGACAACTTCGACGTTAACATCTTCGACAACATAATGACATGAAGACTTTTGTTTCTAGATGGCGGGATCAAAGCAGAGATGATATCGTCGCTATAGAATAGTTTTCTTCGGTCTATTCTCCGTTTTGTTGTAGCTAGATCTGGTCACGATAAAAGACTACGAAGAATAATTTCCAGATCAATCTTCCTCGTTCTTCGGTGACATAAAGAAAAAGAAGGAAGACACCAGAAGAAAAGTTACTCAATTCCGCCTAAAAAAAGGGTGGTTATTGTATGTTGAGAATTTGTTATTAGGCCATTTGCCGAGTGTTTACTTTTCATTCATATTATAGAGTGTCTAACATATTATGTTTTAAGCTATTCAGAGTGTGGATACTATTTTGTAATCCACCGTGGTTGTAACGTATTGATGTACCAGGTAATTTTTTTGATGATTATCTTAGCAAATACTACTGTAGTTAGCTAGCACTATTTTCTTCATAAAAAATAGTGCCATCATAGTGATCCATTTTTAATACTAATTCCTGTTTTTTGTTAGATTTTATGTTTAGACTAGTAGCTCTGTTCGATCGGTTGTCTAGCACAGCACACAAAGCCAAGGCATGTGTAGAACCTTTTCGTTCCCCATAGCCTCAAGAATGGCTCGGTTGGCGACGGCGACGGCGGCCCTGGGGAAGGGGCTGAGCTCGAAGAAGCTACGGCGAGCAGCGCGGACGCAGCGCAGGTCGAGGTGGTCGGAGGGGTCGATGAGCGCGTCGGCGACGGCTGGGACCATGAGGCGGACGAGGCGGCGCGCCAGGGCGTCGCCCATTGGCATGGCGAGGCGCCGCAGCGGGCCATCTCCCATGGCGGCGGCGAGGCCGGTGGCGCGCACCAGGCACCGACCGGCGCGCTCGATGGCGCCCGCCTCCACGTGGCCCGCACACCGGCACAGGTCCTGCACCAGGTGCTCTTGCTGCGCCGGTGAGTACATTGGCACGCCGTCGTCGTTCAGTGTAGGAAGAGGTGGGTGCACGGCAGACGAAGATGGCGACGTCGTTGTATATATGTTGTATCTGGTCCTATTCATCTGCACTACTTCTTCAGGACAACTTTTTAGTGAACCAGCAATGTTTTTCTCTCACAACAAATCAGCATAAGCATTCAACATATCCCAAATTCCAGCGAAACGAACCAGGCGCGAGGCCCGATCGTTCACCTAAGCATAAGCTAGCTCGATCACCTACACCTTCACGCTACAGTTTGAGTTGTTGGACTGGGAGCAGGGAGTGCAAGTTCACGCTCGTGCCGTATTTATACTACACAGGTGACACGTAGGTACATGGGTGTCGATGCTTGTGGTGTGTATACGCATGCATGCATGCAAATACAATAATGCAAAGGCGGCGGTGTCGACGAGAACAAGAAATATACTAGGTTTTTTTTTCTTGGAGTTGATGATAGGGAATTTGGACGTAAGACCAGTCTCAATGGGTGTCATTTGAGTTTCATTCACATTAAATACGTTGGCACATAAACACTTTTGATGACGTGATAGTGTATTTAAGAAGAGAGAAGAAATAAGTGTCATGGGGATGACACTCTCAAGACACGATTATCAACTCTCTATGAGTTATGAAATTAAATGCCTATGAAACTCTAGAATGAAACTCTCCACTGAGAATGAGTGTTTCATTCGAGTTTCATTTCATTTTGTATGACATGGCAGTCTTGGATACAATATCATGAAACTCTCTATTGAGACTGACCTAATGAATTAAGTTTGTGGACTCAGATATATATGTATGCATCTGAGAAAACTAGGAGGGGTAGATGCAGACAAACAAGTAGCTTAGCATCGTCGTATCGTATAGTAGCAATGCTCTCGATCGGATATATTGGACTGTAGGATATCCTATAGCAGGGTGCTGGCATTGGAGATGAAGATAGCTAACCCCGTCTTGTGTTTTTCGTATCCGTTTTGGAAGCAACGGATAAGTTTACTTTGTGGTCATCCTCCTAGGACTATGGAGCTAAGACTAGTTTTGTCCTTGTACTACGTTGTTTCTAAGAAATATCCATACACCTCACCTGGCCGCTAATGTTTGGAACTTCCTGGATCCTGCTGCATGGTGATGTGTAAGTCAGGGACATTCAAATTCCTTGCATCTAATTAAAATTCACTTGCGTCTCAAGTTAGGCCACATTCAGAAAGGCTTTGGATTCTCATAGAAATATTTTTATCCAAATTTCCTTCAGAAGTATTTCTACTTCTGATGAATCAGAATCACTCTAATAATTATAAAATAGTTTAGCTAGCTCTCGCTGAATTGTTGAAACTATATATATATATATATATATATATATATATATATATATATATATATATATAGCTAGAATTATTTGAACCTTTTAAGGACAACAACTCACTGGATTATTCACAAACGTTTGGTTAGCTTCAAGAACAGAGAACAACATCAAGAATGCTCATGTACTTGACTTGGAACATTTAGAAAGAGCACAATCAAAAAACCTTTGAAGGATTGGCGCAATTGACACATGATCACCACCCTAAGTGCTGAGCCTAATAATCAAAGAATTAACAGGACTCATGACAAGAGCTAGTGGAGTTCTTGTAGTATTCCCAATGATCCTCCTTAGTTGTGTGTGTGTGTGTGTGTGTGTGTGTGTGTGTGTGTGTGTGTGTGCCCTTTGTTATGTAGCATCAATATGTAAGACTCCATTTTGCACTTCTTATTATGATATAGCAATGCTCTTGCTATTTATTTTTCCTGCAAAAACAATTCGGAGAAACAAGATTTTGGGTGCTTCGTCTTTGATCTAGTGCAAAAATGCGAATTGATTCCAAGTAGATTCTTCCTAAAATGTTTCTCTCTTTGTGACATTTCCATCCGCGTTTGGTAGGGTTTCAAATTATTGTAGAAACGTTTCAGATCCAAAATTCTTTTAGAAATGTTTTCCTGAGGAATATGGATCATTTCATGGAACCATTTGACTAGCTTGATGGATTATTCTTGAAACTAGAATTAGAAGAAATTAGAGTTTGGGTGTTTCTCTGGGCTAGTACACAAAAGAGATAATCGGCCCCAAGTGATTAACCTTAAATTATTTCTCTCTTTGTGGTGTTTGGTAGCAGTTATAGTGGATTTACTGAGAATCTAAATTGCTTCTCACTGCCAATTGTACTCTTATTCAATAATGCCTTGACATGTGTGTCTAGACGGTTCAATTCTTATATGATTTTGGCACATAATAAATATGAAAAACTTCCACCATAGAATCGTCGCCATGCTATGTATGTTGAGTGCAACATCAACTCCCATCAAAATATTGGTGTGATGTTGCGTGCAACATCGACTCCAACAACAATCTTGGACGGACACTCAATACCACAACCTAGAGAGGTCAGCTCCGCACATGTAGCCTGGACTTGTGTTGGTGTTGTGTCGGTGATTTCCACACCTCGGCCCGTGTAGCTCCGCCCTTTGGTACTTGCACCTTGCTAGGCTCACCCACAGAAGTAAGAGATAAGAGTGGATCTACGTGGATGTGGACTCCTTGGTGACAAGTTCCTTCATGGTATGATGACTCCTGGAGGAAAACTCCATAGTAAAGGCTGGCCTTGCTATTATTGGCGGGCTTCTCCCATTGTGGTGGCTTTTTGGCTCTTTCATGAGGCAACCATATCTACACTTTATGATTTTTTATGTTGTAGTAGCTAGACTGCTATGGTGTTGCCTTGGCGCTATAGCTAGTCTTTTACGAGGCAATTGTATATGATAACTCCCATAGATGTTGTAAGTTGATTGTGTGTTGTATGCTAAAATATGCAATTATTTGCAATGCTGCATAGGATGATTTTACATGCTACAAGTACTTTTCTTTTTCCCCCTAATCCCTCTGTCCTAAGAATATATTTTTTGTTTTTTATATATATTATTTTATTATATATCTAGATATATTGTATATTTAAGTTCATAGCAAAAACCATGTATCTAAAAGGATATCTTAGAACATCTCCAACGATTTTGCAAATGGGCTTGACATTCTTATTTTTTTTAAAAAAATCTAAAAATCTCCTATCCAACGGTTTGACAAATGAGTTTGGTGTTTTTGTTAACTTGGCAAAGACTAGGTGATATTTGGCATATATGCTAAACTATAGTTCGTTTGACAATCACCCCGCGCGCTACTCTCGCATGATATTTTCCCCTCGCGCGCACAATTTAGTTTTGCCAAGTGAATAATATAATGAGAAACCGTTGAAGATTGACTCTTTTTATCTTTGCCATATTCATTTGGTACTTGGCAAATTTCTAATTTTGCCAAACAAAAAACGCAAAATCATTGGAGATGCTCTTATAATTTAGAATAAGGATAGTACTTATTGGTCATGCGAACTCTCCGTGTTATGCATTTGGAGATTGAACGATGTTGCGCACAATATTGACAGCATAAAGACAATATACTTTAGTGGGAATATGATCTTTGTGCGCGTTCATAGAAGTAGATAAACGTTTATATGTATGAAAAACACATAGCGTGTGTCCTACGGTACTGCGAAAAGAAAATCATATTAATAATAAATAAAAGGCATAAAAGACAAAACGCAACGACATGTATTGTTTGGAAAAGTGTGTGTCGCAGCCCATCCCAACCCAACACAACGAAGGGACAGTTTTGGTCCATCGTTAACGTAAAGTGGCCACACAAAGTCTCAGTGTGGCCCGGCCCATTGGCCATTGCACGAGTGAGAGAAGAAGGAAGCACGTGGGGCTCTGATGACCACGCTGGTACAGCGCACGGCATGGTTCTCTCTTTAAAACACACACTTTATCACACATACAAAGTTGTCCTTGGACCTTGACTAGTTGTTTTTCATCAACATTTGAGACATCTTAATGGTTTTTTATCTAATAATATAACACTAGGAAAACTATTTTTACTAATGATTCTTTTAAGCTATATCATCAGTAGAAATAGGTTTTTAAAAAACAATACAAATACATTAAAAAATGCATATACTAGGCCCGAACCCCCTGGCCATGCCGGCCTATCACGTCGCATGATTTTTTTTGTCACATAAATCTGAATTTGTGTGTTCTCCTCAAGAATTCGATCCAACCCAAAAACTCAGTCACACCATTTCAGGTGCAAATGGAACCTGAATATGCAAGAAACTGTCCTACTACTGCTGTTGTATCTGCAGGTTCCATTCCATTCAGCTCCCTCGAACCTGCTTAAATTGAGCATGTCCTCTTTTCCATTCTTACCTCTCCTATCAGGTAGCAGCACTACTACACTATACTAGTACTACGTAACTACTACCCTAAGCATGGAGCCTAATTTGCTGATCCTACAAAGCCTAAATATCAAAAGGCAGTACACGTCCCCTCTTGGCTCTTGCAGACGCTGCCTGCATATATGCATGCCGAGATGGCCGAGCGGCGGTGCAGGCAATGCATGCAGATGGACTGCTGACACAAAAGAGAGGAAAAGCAAGCAGCAAGCTACGACCTGAGCAGAGCTAGTAGCTACCGGTACTACAAAGGAAAAGTCATGGCCTGTCTTGATGTGACACCTCCTCTGCTCCTGCCCTGCCTGCCTGCCTGCATGATGCCTGCAGCAGCGGCTATCAGGCAGGCTAGCAGCCTGGGGGTTGTTGATGGATGCAGCAGTGAGCAGGATGTCCGTGCCTCGCATCAGCTGCAACCGGCTTCTGCTCCGAATTATTGGTTCGTTAATCGGGCAGAGCTGAGATGAGGGAGTTTAGCAGCTTTACCGCTGAACGCATGATGATGAGCGTGCGATGTGACTACGGAGTAGGAGTATATATTTCTGGCACCCACATACTTCTCCTTAGACAGTTGTTGTATTTTTTAAGCAAGTTTAATAGATACAGCCCACTGCTGGCTGTAAAGGGTCTTACAGTCTTCTTACAGTCTACTCATACAGTGGTTCCTTCTTCACAGCTAATACATGCCTCACAATGTCTCTTCACATGTCTCTTTCATAATTTTTTTTGATTCTTGTGCCCAAGATGGCTTTAAGCTTAGAACAAGGCTAATAATACAACCAGTTGCTGGTTGTAAGATTTGCTTGTAGCCTACTCTCAGCCCACCCATATAATAGTTAAGTCTTCAGCATTAATATTGGGGTCACCTGTCACTCTCACAGACTTTCTTGGTTCTTGTGCCTGAGCCGGCTGTAAGCTTACAGCCCGCTTTGCTTCTCTTCTCCACGTCACCATTTAGCCGGCTTACAGCCTGCTACTATACTTGCTTTTACAGCCTGCTTCTCCTCTCTCTCCTCTTCTCTCTCCTCCACATCATTATTTAGCCAACTTACAACCACTTATAATACTTGCTCTTATTTCGTACTATACATAATAATATGGTAGATCTTTTATTTAGTATATGGATGTTTTACTAATTCTTCGAACTTGTCATTTCTTTCTTTAGTTTGGACGAGCAATCGGTTGCAAGTAACCCAAGTAACTATAGTTTTTCAAACGGGCCGAGAACGATGGGCCGACACGGGCACGACCCTATTAAGCACGGCACTAAAACGACCCGACACGGAATTCGTCGTGCCCGTGCTTGGCACGGCCCGATGCCGTGCCCGTGCCTGGGCCACACATTCGGCCCATGGGCCAGCACGCGGCATGACACAGAATGTGGCCTGGCACGCCTTAGGCACGGCTTCGAGCCATTGTAGCCGTTGGATCCCCCGACCCATGAGATTCTAGCCGTTGGATTAGCCTTTAGGGTCGCTGGTGTATATAAGCGTCTCGACTCCCCCCTCCCACCTCTCAGAAACCCTAATTCATTTGCCCCCTCGCCCCCGCCGCGGCGCCGCGCTCTCCTCTCGCTCTCTCTGGTTCCCCTCTCCGATTCTGACGGCGCGGGGCGGCTCCAACGGCGGGCGACGGCGATCCGCCGTCGTCCATAGCTCTTCTTCTCTCCCGACGGCAACTCTGGCTCTCCGACGATGCAGGTAAGAGCACTCATCTTCTTCTTCTTCTTCTCGCACTCCGGCAGCTCGGGCTCCGAAGATGCTTTCTCTTCCTCATCTTTTACTTGTTCTCTGTTCAGATCCCTTGAGGCCGCACCCCCAGCCTCGTCGCCATCACCATCGCCGGCGTCTAGGAGGTAAGATTCCGGAGTAAACCCTAACCCTAACCCAGCTTCTTCTCTGTTCTTGTTCTTTATTCCGTTGTAAATGATCTTTTTCTTGTTCTTCATCTAATGTTCTTGCACTTTGTGCAGGCCAGTGGCAATGTCTCCTCTGTCTCCTCGGCCCCCCTCCGAAGAGACAGTCGAGGCTGCCATGTCTGCCTACCATGAGGAGGCCGAGAGGTTGCGCGACCTCCCTGGAGAAGACGACGACGACGACATGGGCGATGAGGAGCTAGAAGAGCTCTTCGGCCATGGATCTGGAGGTGGAGGAGCTGCTGATCCAATCGATCTTGAAGGTGGTGGTGGTGATCAAGCAGCGGACCAAGGCGGAGAACAAGCTGAGAACGCTGACGACGATGTCACACGTCCTTCTACCTCAGATGTGTGGAACAACTTCAAGAAACTCTTCAAGAAGAATGCCAAAGGTAAGTTGATCAGGTATGCCGCTGCCTGCATCCATTGCAAGAAGCAGTACGTTGCTAGATCTGCAATTGGCACTGTGAGAGATCTCGAGTGTTTTGGATAATTGATGAAACCTAAGGTACTAACCTAGCTCTAAGTGTTTGAGTAGGTCTAGTACACTCATTGAAGATGATGACAAGTGATGGAGCAAGCAAAGGTCGTGGAGACCTAAAAGCTCACACTTGGAGAAGAAGAGAAGTGAAAAGATCCTAAGCAATTCAAGGCAAACGTATATGCTAAGGCTTTTCTTTTGGTGGTCAAGACACCAAGTGGGTGTGTTCACTTTTAGGATAGACAACCATACTATTAAGAGGGGAAATTCAATAGTGATTGCGGTTTGTCGATTGCCACTAGGTGTTATCTATAGTGCATGAGCATTTAGGACCTAGTGACATACACCATGCTCATTGTCAAGTAAAACATGCCAAGAAGTGTTCACTAAATAGGTATCTTAGTGCTTGGCAACTTAGAGCAAAGGTGGAAGAATCATAGAAGAGAAAAGGGCGTCGGACGCTGCAGCTGAGGGCGTCGGACGCTATCCGACGCGTCAGACGCGTCAGACGATGGCGTCGGACGCTGATGACTTTGACTCAGTGCGTCCGTCGGCCTCAGATAAGCAGCAGAAGAATTCCAGAAGGCATCGGACGCTGAGGCGCAGCATCCGTCGCAAAACGAGTGGAGCGTCCGTCGGGCTTCCAGTGGGCTCTGCAAGCGAGTGAAGCGAAGACTTGCGTCGGACGCTGGAAGATCAGTGCGTCGGACGCTGGCACGGAGCGTCCGTCGCCCTCACAGTAGCCCAATGGCTAGTTCTGACAGTGCGTCGGACGATGGCGACGGAGCATCCGTTGCCCCCGTTTCGAGCGTCCGTCGCCAACTTAACAGGGCAACGTTTTGAAGACTTTGAGGGAGTCTATAAATATTTGGTGGCCGGCTCTAGGGTTTCTCTCTCGCACATTTGAACATCTTGAGACTTCTTTGAGCTGAGCAAACTCCCTCCCACTCATCTCCATGCTTGGTTAGTGAATTTCTAAAAGAGATTGAGTGATCCAAGTGCATTTCGCATATAGCTTGCATCTAGTGGCACTTGGGAGACGTTCTCGCTGCGGATTTCTTGTTACTCTTGGTGATTGCCATCACCTAGATGGTTTGGAGCAGCGGAGGTAGATCGAGAAGCTTGGTGATTGTGCTTCGTCGACTACAAGGTGATTGTGAAGGGTTCTTGTGCCTTCCCCGCGGGAGATCGCAATTGGCAACTCTAGTGGATTGCTCGTGGCCTTTCAATAGCCTCATCTTGTGTTGGTTGTGCGGCACCCGGTGACGGGTTTGGCGTGTGAGGCCAATTAGCGCGTGAACCTCCAAGTGAGTGTCTTGCCACAACGGGGACTAGCTAGTTGGCAAACTAGTGAACCTCGGAAGAAAATCAAGTGTCAACCTTGTTGTCTCAATTGTGATTGATTGGTTTTCTTGGTGATCACTTGATTGGTTCATCCACTCCTCTCCACGGCGGTATAATCACCTTTCCCATCTTTGCATTACCTTACTCATACTTGTCTTAGTATATTAGGTTGTGCCTAGAGGACTACTAGAATTGAGTAGGCATTGTGTGATTCTAGACTTATTAGGATAGAAATTGTGGTTAGGTGGATTTGCATCCCCTTGTAGGCTAGTGCAAGTCAAGCTTTGCCTCATTAGTATCTAACTTGTTGTTGAGTTTGTTTTTACTTTTCAAATTAGGCTATTCACCCCCTCTATAGCCATCACTTAGGACCTTTCAAGTGGTATCAGAGCAAGTACACCGTTGATTTGAGGCTTAACAACCTACGGTGTGAAAGATGGCTCATATCAACAACATGAAGAAACCACCCAAGTTTGATGGCTCAAACTATGGCTATTGGAAAGTGAAGATGACCGTTCATATCAAGTCAATTAGCCAAAAAGTTTGGCTTGTGGTGGACAAGAAGTTTGAGGTAGTAAATGAGGCAGCTCCCACTCCTCAAGAGGAAGAAAAGTTGCAACACAATGATATTGCTCTACGTGCTATTCATGAGGCACTTGATGAAAAAGTGTTTGAGCAAATCAAGAATCTTGAGAGTGCTCATGAGGCTTGGAAGAAGCTAGAAGAATCATTTGAAGGCACCCAATCCGTCAAGAGTGTAAAGGCATACATCCTCAAAGAAAAGCTTGCAGGCTTCAAGATGGAGGATGATGAAAATGTGCCGGAGATGTTCCATAGGCTACAAGTGCTAGTCAATGATCTCACGACCCTTGGAGAGAAGGTTGAGGACAAGGACTTCTCTCACAAGTTCTTGAGAAGTCTCCCATCTCGGTTTGAGACTCTTGTGACCTTGATTGTGAGAGGTGGATTGGACACCGTGACTCCTAACCAAGTCTTGGGAGATGTGATGACACAAGATGCTTACCGGGACAACAAAGAAAAAGATGTCAAGAAAGAAGAAAAGAAAGATGAGAAGAAGAAGAACATAGCTTTCAAAGCTACTTCATCATACAAGAGCAAGGGCAAAGCCAAGGATGAAGAATCTAGTGAAGATGAAGGCTCAAGTGCTAGTGAGGTTGATGAAGAAGAAATGGCTCTCTTTGTGAGAAAGTTTGGAAGATTCATGAAGAAGAAAGGATATCATGCAAGAAGGAAGAGACCATCTTCCAAGAACTTTGATGAGCCAAGGAAGTGCTTCAAGTGTGGAAGCTTTGATCATCTCATTGCTCATTGTCCATACAATAGTGACAAGGATGATGATGATCACAAGAAGAGAGACAAGAAAGAGAAGAAGCCCACCTTTGACAAGAAGAAGAAGGGGTATTCTCACATAGTGACATGGGATAGTGACTCTTCATGTGATGATGATGATCAAGAGAAGAAGACCACTACCAAGAAGAAGGCTTTGGCAAGCATTGCAATGAGGGACAAGATCTCTCTATTTGACACTCTATCATCATGCTTTATGACTAAGTCCACTAAGGTACTTTCTCATGATGAGAGTGAGAGTGAGAGTGAGAGCGATAGTGATAGTGAGGAGCCCTCAAAGGAGGAACTCATGGACATGCTTGAGCAAGCTAAGGATTACATTGACAAGAAGAGGAAGGAGTGCAAGGAATTGCGCAAGGCCAATGTGGCTCTTGAGCAAAACCTTGATGAGGCCGTAGCATCTCATGAGAGACTAATGGAAGTCCATGAGAAGCTAGGGAAGTCTCACTCTAAGCTTGAAAGAGCTCATTCCTCCCTCCTTGACCAAAGTAAGAAGGAGATTGCTCAAACATGTGACATGAGAGTTACTTGTGATATTCTTGATGAATCTTTTTATACTCCTATCATTGTTGCTCCCACTAACCCCTCTTGTAGCACTACCACTTCTACTTCATCTACTAGTGATGGTTTCACTTGTGATGCCTCACTAATGGTGGAAAATAAAACCCTCAAGAAGGAGGTTACAAAGCTCAATCACTCCTTAGCTAAGGCTTATGGAGGTGAGGACCGCTTGCTTATGTGCTTGGGTAGCCAAAGAGGATCTCTCTACAAAGAGGGATTGGGCTATACCCCCAAGAAAGGTAAGGCCGCTTTTGCTTTTCACAAAACTCGTTTTGTGAAAAACACCGGTAGCTATTGCAAGAGTTACAAGCAAGTTGGTTACAATGAGCAAGCATGCAAGAACAAAAAGGCCAAGCAAGACATATCCTCTATTAGAGTTGATTCATTGTACATTCTTTCCAAGGGTACTAATGGTGTTCATGCCAAGTTTGTTGGTGCACCATGGATGGCTTCCAAGAAGTCCATTTGGGTACCAAAGTCCTTGGTAACTAACCTTGGAGGACTCAAGCAAGTTTGGGTACCTAAAAAGAATTGATTTCTCTTGTAGGTCAATTACAAAGCCGGAGGGAGGCATTGGGTGCTTGATAGTGGGTGCACTCAACACATGACCGGAGATGGAAGAATGTTCAACTTAATCAACCAAGATAGTGACCATGGATTTGATAGTATCACATTTGGTGATAATGGAAAAGGAAAGGTGAAAGTGCTTGGAAAGATTGCTATCTCAAATGATCTTAGCATTAGCAATGTGCTTCTAGTTGAAAGTCTTGAGTTCAACTTATTGTCGGTGGCTCAACTATGTGATCTCGGTTTCAAGTGCATATTTGGAGTGGAGGATGTGGAAATCATAAGTGTGGATGGCTCTAATATGATCTTCAAGGGTTTTCGGTATGAGAACCTATATCTTGTGGATTTCAATGCTAGTGAGACTCAACTCTCAACATGTCTCATCACCAAATCAAGCATGGGTTGGCTATGGCATAGAAGACTTGGACATGTTGGCATGAAGCAATTGAACAAGTTAGTCAAGCATGATCTAGTGAGAGGCTTGAAGGATGTCTCATTTGAAAAGGACAAGCTATGTAGTGCATGTCAAGCCAGAAAGCAAGTTGGCAACACTCATCTAAAGAAGAGCATCATGAGTACAAGCAAAGCTTTTGAGTTATTGCACATGGATCTCTTTGGGCCAACTACATATGCAAGCATTGGTGGAAACAAGTATGGATTTGTGATAGTTGATGACTTCACAAGATACACATGGGTATTCTTCTTGAGTGACAAGAGTGACACATTTGATATCTTCAAGTCATTTGTCAAGAGGTGCCAAAATGAATTTGAAACAACTATCAAGAGAGTTAGAAGTGACAATGGGAGTGAGTTCAAGAACACAAGAATTGATGAACTTTGTGATGACTTTGGAATCAACCATCAATTCTCTCCAAAGTACACTCCACAATCAAATGGGATAGTTGAAAGAAAGAATAGAACCTTGATTGACATGGCAAGATCAATGTTGAGTGAATACAATGTGAGTCATTCTTTTTGGGCCAAAGCTATCAACACGGCTTGCTACTCTAGCAACCGTCTCTATTGTCATGGGATGCTTGATAAGACTCCATATGAGCTATTGAATGGAAGAAAGCCAAACATTGCTTACTTTCGGGTATTTGGGTGCAAATGTTATATATTGAAGAAAGGCACAAGGCTAAGCAAGTTTGAGAAGAAATGTGATGAAGGCTTTCTACTTGGCTACTCTACATCTAGCAAGGCTTATAGAGTGTGGAACTTGTCTAGTGGAATTCTTGAGGATGTGCATGATGTGGAATTTGATGAAACACAAGGCTCTCAAGATGAACAAGAAAACTTGGATGATGTGAGAGGTGACAAATTGGTCAATGCAATGAAGGATATGGATATTGGTGACATTAGACCAAGACAAGTCCAAGATGAAGATGAAGATCAAGTAACCATTCCAAGTGACTATGCTAGTGAAGCTCAAGTTCAAGATCAAGATCAACAAGAGGCTAGTCCATCATCATCTCATCCGAATGCTCAAGATTACCACATGCAAGTGCTCCAACCTACCAACATTGCAAGAGACCATCCTCTAGATCAAGTTATTGGAGACATTCAAAGTGGTGTTCAAACAAGATCAAGATTGGCTTCATTTTCTGAGCATTACTCTTTTGTCTCATCATTTGAGCCAACCAAGATTGATGAAGCTTTGAAGGATGTGGATTGGATAAATGCTATGTATGAAGAGATTAACAACTTCACAAGAAATCAAGTTTGGGAACTAGTGGATAGACCAAGAAATCACAATGTCATTGGAACCAAATGGGTATTTAAGAACAAGCAAGATCAATATGGAATAGTGGTGAGAAACAAAGCAAGACTAGTAGCACAAGGGTACACTCAAGTAGAGGGTCTTGACTTTGGAGAAACATATGCTCTGGTGGCAAGATTAGAGGCAATAAGGATTCTATTAGCCTATGCTTGTGCACACAATATCAAGCTATACCAAATGGATGTCAAGAGTGCATTCTTGAATGGGTATATCAATGAGGAGGTATATGTTGAGCAACCACTCGAATTTGAAGATACTAAGAAGCCCAACCATATATTCAAGCTCAAGAAGGCTCTCTATGGATTGAAGCAAGCACCTAGAGCATGGTATAAGAGGTTGAAAAGTTTTCTCCTCTCTAAGGGATTCAAGATTGGTTTGGTTGACACCACCCTATTCACCAAGAATATTGGAAGTGACTTGTTTGTCTTGCAAATCTATGTGGATGGCATTATCTTTGGGTCTACAAATCAAGAATTTTGTGAAGAATTTGGTAAAATGATGGCAAATGAATTTGAGATATCCATGATTGGTGAACTTAGTTACTTTCTTGGACTTCAAATGAAGCAAATGAATAATGGCACATTTGTGAGTCAAAGCAAGTATATCAAGGACATGATGAAGAAGTTTGGATTAGAAGAGGCTAAAAGCATTAGTACTCCCATGGGGACTAATGGACACTTGGACAATGATACAGGTGGCATGATGGTGGATCAAACACTCTATCGGTCAATGATAGGAAGTTTACTCTATGTGACCACATCAAAACCGGATGTCATGTTTAGTGTATGCATGTGTGCTAGGTTTCAAGCATCTCCTAGAGAGAGTCATGTGAAGGCCACAAAGAGAATATTGAGATATCTAAAGCATACACAAGATGTTGGATTATGGTTTCCCAAGGGGTCAAGATTTGAACTAGTTGGATATTCGGACTCCGATTATGCGGGATGCAATGTTGATAGGAAGAGCACTAGTGGAACATGTCAACTATTGGGAAGATCACTAGTCTCATGGTCATCCAAGAAGCAAAATAGTGTGGCACTCTCTACCGCCGAAGCCGAATATATAAGTGTGGGGAGTTGTTGTGCACAACTATTATGGATGAAGGCCACCTTGAATGATTATGGAATCAAGTTCAAGAAGGTTACCTTTCTATGTGACAATGAAAGTGCGGTGAAGCTTACAAGCAATCCCATCCAACACTCTAGAACCAAGCACATAGATGTGAGACACCATTTCATAAGAGATCATCAACAAAAGGGTAACATTTTCATTGACAATGTGGGAACCGATGATCAATTAGCCGACATATTCACCAAGCCACTTGATGAGAAGAGGTTTTGAAAGTTGAGGAATGAGTTGAATATCTTGGATTTCTCCAACATGAGTTGATGCACCTCACATATGACATGGGTCTACTCCAAGATAGCAAGGTACAATTGATTGACATATGCATTCATCCTTTGCTAGACTTGTGTAGAGCATATAGGCATCATCCCTTGGTAAATTAGGCTCATTCATGAAAAACAAAAGTTTTCTATGGACATATGGTACCACTATAGCTTCTATGAGTTCTTTGATCTAGTGGTGGCATATGACATGTTGATAAGCTTGCAACCTCATATGATTAATCTAGAATGCTTATTCTTGTGCTTAACCAACATGGTGAAGATAACCATTGCAAGATGTGTGAAGAAGCTTGTCCATGGAGTAAACCGTGTTAAGTATATGGGACAAGTAATCTAGATTGAACTATAAAAGATTATTCACCCCACTCTCTTTCTAAATTGACTTGATCAATAAAACTTTCCTAAGTATCCTCATGTGATACATGTTACTACAAGTGGTTTACTTTCTGGTAATGTGTGACAAAGGGGGAGAAAATGTGATAAAATGATATCTTTGGTAAAGGGGGAGAAAATAGAAATAGAGGGAGAAATAAAGATTTTGAATAATTGAAAAATTAAAAATTGAGCACACAAGTAGGGGGAGCAAGCCTATGAACAAATTGTTGCATTTGGATGTGCATTCACACATATGCTTGCTTGCATTGTACTTTAATTCAATATGACTTGCTTGTGTGGTACATGCCTAGTATAATCTTGATTGATGAATTGATCACTAGCATGTATAGGTGTTAGCTAGAACCATAGATACAATCATGTCTTTCAATTGGTATCGAGCTAACCATGTTGCTAAGGATGGTATAATTGGCGCACTTCGATTGGTATCACGCTTCAAAGGTCCATTTCTTATACCTTAGCATCGTGTCATAGTTTGCAAGTAGTTTACCCCTCCCAAAAGATATATCTAAGCATATGTGCAAAGCTTTGACTCATAATCATAAGAAGTTGACATATGTAGGGGGAATAAAACACTTTCAAACCTTGTGAGAATTCAAAATCATATTTCCTATCATTTATATTGGGTTCTCATCAATTACCAAAAAGGGGGAGATTGAGAGATCTCGAGTGTTTTGGATAATTGATGAAACCTAAGGTACTAACTTAGCTCTAAGTGTTTGAGTAGGTCTAGTACACTCATTGAAGATGATGACAAGTGATGGAGCAAGCAAAGGTGGTGGAGACCTAGAAGCTCACACTTGGAGAAGAAGAGAAGTGAAAAGATCCTAAGCAATTCAAGGCAAAGGTATATGCTAGGGCTTTTCTTTTGGTGGTCAAGACACCAAGTGGGTGTGTTCACTTTTAGGATAGACAACCATACTATTAAGAGGGGAAATTCAATAGTGATTGTGGTTTGTCAATTGCCACTAGGTGTTATCTATAGTGCATGAGAATTTAGGACCTAGTGACATACACCATGCTAATTGTCAAGTAAAACATGCCAAGAAGTGTTCACTAAAGAGGTATCTTAGTGCTTGGCAACTTAGAGCAAAGGTGGAAGAATCAGAGAAGAGAAAAGGGCATCGGACGCTGCAGCTAAGGGCGTCGGACGCTGTCCGACGCGTCGGACGATGGCGTCGAACGCTGAGGACTTTGACTTGGATAAGCAGCAGAAGAATTCCAGAAGGCGTCGGACGCTGAGGCGCAGCGTCCGTCGCAAAATGAGTGGAGCGTCCGTCAGGTTTCCAGTGGGCTCTGCAAGCGAGTGAAGCGAAGACTTGCGTCGGACGCTGGAAGATCAGTGCGTCGGACGCTGGCACGGAGCGTCCGTCGCCCACACAGCAGCCCAACGGCTAGTTCTGACAGTGCGTCGGACGATGGCGACGGAGCGTCCGTCGCCCCCGTTTCGAGCGTCCGTCGCCAACTTAACAGGGCAACAGTTTGAAGACTTTGAGGGAGTCTATAAATATTTGGTGGCTGGCTCTAGGGTTTCTCTCTCGCACATTTGAACATCTTGAGACTCCTTTGAGCTGAGCAAACTCCCTCCCACTCATCTCCATGCTTGGTTAGTGAATTTCCAAAAGAGATTGAGTGATCCAAGTGCATTTCGCATATAGCTTGCATCTAGTGGCACTTGGGAGACGTTCTCGCTGCGGATTTCTTGTTACTCTTGGTGATTGCCATCACCTAGATGGTTTGGAGCAGCGGAGGTAGATCGAGAAGCTTGGTGATTGTGCTTCGTCGACTACAAGGTGATTGTGAGGGGTTCTTGTGCCTTCCCCGCGGGAGATCGCAATTGGCAACTCTAGTGGATTGCTCGTGGCGTTTCAATAGCCTCATCTTGTGTTGGTTGTGAGGCACCCGGTGACGGGTTTGGCGTGTGAGGCCAATTAGCGCGTGAACCTCCAAGTGAGTGTCTTGCCACAACGGGGACTAGCTAGTTGGAAAACTAGTGAACCTCGGAAGAAAATCAAGTGTCAACCTTGTTGTCTCAATTGTGATTGATTGGTTTTCTTGGTGATCACTTGATTGGTTCATCCACTCCTCTCCACGGTGGTATAATCACCTTTCCCATCTTTGCATTATCTTACTCATACTTGTCTTAGTATATTAGGTTGTGCCTAGAGGGCTACTAGAATTGAGTAGGCATTGTGTGATTCTAGACTTATTAGGATAGAAATTGTGGTTAGGTGGCTTTGCATCCCCTTGTAGGCTAGTGCAAGTCAAGCTTCGCCTCATTAGTATCTAACTTCTTGTTGAGTTTGTTTTTACTTTTCAAATTAGGCTATTCACCCCCCTCTAGCCATCACTTAGGACCTTTCACACTGGTAGCCTTCGTCGTCACAGAGATAAATGTTCTGTTAGGCGAGAGAAAACTAGGTATTTTAGTTAGTCTCAGATATCTTTTAATCCTGATGGTTCTATGCGTAGTTGGGAGTACTGTCCTATGCGTGCTCGTATTGAACTTTGTCGATTGGTTGCTAGGTTAGATGTTCCTATAAGCTTTGGTGAATCTGCTGCATTTGAGGAGTACATTTGTAATGCTCATAATCCTAAGTTTCAGTCTGTCTCTAAACAAACCACCACTAGAGACTTAGCCAAAATGTTTTCTGATAAAAAGGCTAAGATTGCTGAGCTACTTGCTTCTGATTCTGTTAATTGTGTGTGTTTAACCTCTGATATTTGGTCTGGCAAAGCTAAAGAGGATTACCTTAGTGTTGTTGCTCATTACATTAACCCTGATTGGCAACTAGAGAAGAGGGTGCTTGGTCTTGTGCTTATTGATTGTTCTCATAATGGGCAGAACATTTCTGATAGAGTAGCTTCTGTTCTTGCTGATTATGGTGTTGTTCAAAAAGTGTTTGCTGTTACTTTGGACAATGCTTCATCCAATGTTTCTGCCATGCAAAAACTTAGACCTGTTTTGTCTAATTATCTTGGTCTTGAGGTACCTGTTGAGGATCCAAGACATCTTGAAAATGACTCTGCTGTTAGTACTATGTTCTTGCATCAGCGTTGTGCATGCCATATAATAAACCTGATTGTTAAGGAGGCACTTATGTTTCTTAAACTTTTGATTGAAGTTTTTAGAATAGCAGTATCTTTTTTAAACTCATCTAATCAGAGAATTGCAGCACACAAAAGACTTTGCATTGCATCTGGTGTTAGCCTAGAAAGTTTCAGTTGGACATGGAAGTTAGATGGAACTCTACATATCTAATGCTTAAGGCTTTGCTTCCTCACAAAGAACCATTTAGTACTTTCATACATGCTAATTATCCTAGAGGTGAGAATAGTGAGTTGCTTCTAACTGATGAACATTGGAATGTTGCTCAAAAAGTGTTTGTATTTCTTGAACTGTTCTATGATGCTACTGTTGCATTGTATGGTGTTTATTATCCTACATATCCACTAATGCTTCATTATCTGGTTAAAATTGCTATACACTTTAACAATTATGCTAATGACATTCACATGAGACCTGTCATTCAACCTATGATAGACAAATATAATAAATATTGGAGGGACATACCTTTGTTGTATTCTTTTGCATTCATCTTGGATCCTAGAGCTAAAACAAAGGGTTTTGCAAAAGTGCTTAGAAAGTTGATGAGCCTTACAACTACAGATTACAGTGCTTACCAGGTTGGCACTAGAGCTAGACTAACTGATGTTTTCAACAAGTATGAGGAGAAATTTGGTGCTGTTAGGTTGAGGAGGACTGCCCCTCAAAACCTTTCTGGTAAGAAAAGGTTTGTTTGGGATAAAATTTATGATGATGATTCACCTACCTCATCTGCTGGTAATTCAGTGTTGCATTCCTCTCTTAATCTGTCTAGAGATACATCTGCTACTGCTTTGTTGCATGCTGCTACTTCTACTTCTTCTAATTCTTCTGAACTTGTCTCATACTTAGATTGTGATACTGTTAGCCAGTTGGATGATTCATTTGACATCTTGAAATAGTGGCATGAGCACAAACTGACATATCCAGTGCTATCCATCATGGCTAAAGATGTTTTAACTGCACCTGTGTCTACCATATCTTCAGAATCTACGTTTAGTATGACTGGCAGGATCATCAAAGAGCCGAGGAGGAGGCTGAAGCCGGAGACAGTGGAGTGGCTCACCTGTCTCAAGGACTGGGAGTTAGCAGAGGCAAGGATGCAGCACGCTGTGGAGGACCCTGAGCTGGAGGAAACATTTGAAGACCTTTATCTTGATTCTTGATTAGTGCCTCACCACCACCAGCAAAGGTAAATGACAAGTTAATACTCAATGTCTTTTGCTTTCTTGATCATTGCTGCATCTAATCTTTTGCAGCTCTAATTTTTTGCAGCTCATTAGCTGACCAGCTGGCAGTCTTGGGACTTGGGAGTTTGAAGCTTGAAGCTCTTGCAGTTGCATCATATCTTCTTTAGTTTAGCTTGAACTTGTCTCTTGGCTCTGTAAGTCTGTAATATGAAAACTTGGATCTGACAAGTGATGTAATAACATTGAACATTAAATTTTGATGGAGCATGACTGTACTCTTTTCCTGACTAGGGTTTTATCTCACAAGGGTGAGTTTTACCTAGCAGGTTTTTAATGAGGCAGCTATTGCACATGCTCCATTCCTCCAAATATATCTATTTTCTTATCTGTGTGTTGTTTTTGGTATTGATGTTAGTTGATGTTTTCTGAAATCTGAATAATTCTGGGTGCCAAAGTTGTGATTTGTGAATTGTGAACATGTGGTAGTGCCTGGGCCGACACGAGCACTGGTGTGCCGCCGTGTCTGCTGGCACGAACACACACAATTTTTTCTCATTAGTGTCGTGCCTGTTCTGGTAGTCAGGCACGGTGGCACTACCTGGCACGGCACGGCGTGCCGCCGTGCCGCATAGTGCCGTGCCAAAGCCGTGCTCGTGCCGTGTCGTGTTGGGCGGCCCATTTGGAAAACTATAGAAGTAACCAAACGCGTGCAATATCCTGAGCCTCTAGGTAAAAAGTCGTAGAGACACTAGTACAGAACCGACTTTTAACCCCGGTCTGTAAGGGCCTTTAGCCCTGGTGCCTGAACCGGGGCTAAGGATTTGGGACTAAATGTCCCCCCCTTTAGCCCCGGTTCGCAGGCCCGGGCTAAAGCTCGACCTTTAGCCCCGGTTGATAATACCAACCGGGGCTAAAGGGTGCGCCAGGTGGCGCAGGCGGGCCACTCGTGGCAGCACCCTTTAGCCCCGGTTGGTAATACCAACCGGGGCTAAAGACCTTTTTTTTTCTGATTTTGGTATTTCTTATTTTGGTTTTCCAATTAGATTAGGTATTTAAATGTGTATATTCTACGTTTCTAATACATGTATTCGCTGCTAATACATGTATTCACGCACTTATAAGTTACTTTCAAATATTAAACACAAATAAACTATGAAACTCTATAAGTATAATATATATATATATATATATATATATGCACATAAAATTTACATCATTATTCATTGTTACTTGACTTAAGACACGAACACTCTCGCCACTTAAATATCATACAAATGTTTGTGTTGATTTGGCTTGAGTGGGACGACCGGGTCGTAATAGAAGTCGCCTCCAGGTTTGACCACTTTTTCAAGAAAAAAATCCAGCAAATGTCTCTTGAATTCCTTTGAGACGGTCTTCTTTCAACACTTGTTGCTGCAACCATAGCGTCTTCAATTTGTATTATAAAGAAACAAGTGTTAATATACATAAGATTAAGTTAATAGAAACAAATAAATAAAATGGATGTATTATATATACATATCACATACTTTTAGATTCTCTGTAAGATTTCTTCTTGCATACACCGTGAGGTACTCGCAAACGTAGTATCCACACAGATTGTTGCCTTGTGGCTGCCTTAGAATCCACTGTAAGATATGAAAAGATTACCATCGTCATCATACACATATGTTAAAGCATGATAAGGTAACAGATTACGAGAGCTAGTAGAACTTACAGGTAACATACGAGGACCCTGTAGTGTCTCTTCTAGTTCCGGACGGTGTTTCGGGACGAACCAAGCCCAAACCCTGCTCAATAATTAGATCATTACTTAATTAACTCTTGCTGTAGTTAAAGAGCAGGAATCCATATTTAAAGATCAAAGTTACCCCTTGATAATGTCTATCATATCTTGGTAATCTCCCGGTGGTTTTCTCAATGAGTCAAAGATTATATATACACTTCTTCTCATATTGATGACTATAAGTATCCAGTGAAAACTGCATTTATTTATAGAGTCAACATATATATATCTTTATGCTCAATTGAGTAATAAGTAAGACAAATTGTGCAAACGATAACAACACTCACCCAAAGTTGTAGGGGAAGAGTATATATTGTCTGGTCTTTTGGTTGACGAAGAACCTCCGTAAATTCCGCTCCGTTTGAGGTATCCATTGATCACGGGGAGTGTTTGGATCCGAGAATATGATTGATGGATCAATGAAACCAATTTCCGTGTCTCCCTTATGTTTGAGCATTAACATCAAGAATCTGCATATATATGTTTGAGGATAGTTGGTTACTATACATATACATATGCTATAGTCCGATTACTAAAAGAAATGATCACTTACAGACAGTAGCAGCTCATCAGAGATTTGTCTAGAGCGTCCATGTGGCATAGTTGGTGGAGCTCACTATACGGAACAAATATAAGGTCATCGCCCCGGAAGTAATGTTCTTGTCTAATTCTGACGCAAATGCATTCGTCATCTGGTTTTTTGGTACATGCGTCCATGTACCACGAGTTTAACTTGCGCATTTGCATACCAAGATCCATGAGGGCCGATGGGTTGTATAGACTTCTGCCACGTACATAACTTCTCTTGAACTCATTGACTACATGGCATTTGCGATGAGTGCATTTCCGTAAAATTCATTCGCAGTTATATTAGCTCCTTTCAAGAAATCTTCCAGACCATCATAATTGAACTTGGGGCCACTATAGTCTTCTAGCACGCTCATGTTTGAACCATATTCATTCCCAACAACTAGCGGGGGCACTGATTGCTTCGATTGTTCCCCGAGCTGTGGGACACCCTTCCCTGCTCTTTTCTTCTCGATAATTATCTTTTCAAGAGTGCGGTCATAGTCCGATATTGGAGATTTCTTTTGAGCATCACGTAGCTTTCTCTTCTTTTCTTCCAACTTCTGCCTTAGAACTGATTGAGCTACGAAGAACGGCTGTGCAACTTATTTCTTTGCTTTACGGGCGTCTTCCATTTTCTGGAAATGTGCTTGCACATCGGACTTTACTGAAGCGTCTATTTCTTCGTCAGTCATCTCATATGGAAGTTTCTGAGGAATCTTAATAATAACTTTCCTTATAGCTTGCCTCTTTGGTTTTGGTTGGGCGGCCGACACCTTTGCTTTTGTGGCGGTCCTCTTCTTTGGCGATGGGGCGGCAGGTGTCGGTGTTGGAGACCGACCTGGCGACGTTGGAGACCGCCGTGGAGGCGATGGGGCCGGTGTCGGCGTTGGAGAACGTCGTGGAGGTTCTGGGGAGGAAGCCATGTCGTGCATTTCACCATCATCATCCCTCGCAACACTATGACCAGCAGGTGATGAATGTTGACTTAGGTCTCTAGGATGAGGAGGAGAAGGCGGCGACGGTACAATAGGAGGTGATGCCCCAGGAAAAATGATATAGCGCTTGCGCCAAAAAATAAATGTCTTCTCCGCTTGTCCTAAAGTTGTCTCCCCATCACCTCCTTCAATGTCAAGCGGAACATCGCGATGACCTTTTTCAACTCTATCCACCGAGACGCGAGCATATCCAGCCGGTACTTTTGACCCATGGCATATTGGTGTCTTCGTAGGGTCGATAGGAGATACAATACCGGTAGTCACCATGATTGTGGTAGCCCCCTCTGGAATGTGCAGCTCACATGGTGTATTTGGTTCTGTGATGTCATCCACGGGGAAGCGTAGCTTTGCGTCATCACCAGGTTGAGGCACTTCCGTGGAAGCACAACTGCTTTTGAACTGAGTTGATGGGCTGATGTTGACTTGCGGTACTGATCCAGTACTTTGCATTCGGCTCATTGCTAACTCCACTTGCTTTTTGATTTCCTCGGCCATTCTCGCTTCAAGTTTCTCTTCTCGCTCTTTTGCTTGAATAGCTGCTTCGCGGGCTTCACTAAGCATTTGCGACATGCTAAGTTTTATAGCTTCCTTATCTCTATCTGGTGACCATACTCCTTGGTCCCTCAAAGCTTTAGCTTCAACCAGTTTCCTTGCTGCTTCTATGAGTCCATTATACGTTAATCCCTCGGTCTGAGGGTCCCTGCCTCCCCCGTGACCAAAAACCCACCACTTACTGCGCTCAGCCCAATCATCTGCTTCTGGTTGGATTCCCCTAGCTTGAAGGTCCTCTTCTTCTTTTTCCCACTTAGGAATGGCAGTCTTGTAGCCACCTGATCCCATGTGATGATGGTATTGCTTTTCTCGAGCATTTTGTTGGTTCAGTTGCGCTCGTGCTTCGCCCTCTTCGGATGTCTTGAAAGATACAAAGTCATCCCAAAACGGTCTCAACTTGATGTAGGCCTTATTGTTGAAATCTGGAGTAAGGTTCTTCTTGATAAAATCATTATGCAATTTCTTATTCCAGGCCTGGAAATATGTTTCCATCCTCTTCATAGCCCAGTCCCTAACTCTCCCCTTCAAAGCTTCATCTTCTTTATCCAGCAAGAAATGTTGAAGGACTTCTTGCCAAATTAGTTCCTTGTCACGATCAGAGACAAAACTAATGTTAGGACGTCCTTTCCTTGGCCGCCATTCATGAGCACTGATCAGAAGCCTATCCCTTACAAGGTAACCACAGTTGGTGGAAAATCTATGTGCATGTGGTCCAAGTACTGTCCCTGTTTCCTCATCGAATTCCGTGATAATGTACCGACCCTCCAATGGCTTCTTCGGGCCTCGTACATTTTTTCTCTTCCCCGTAGTTGTCGTTGATGCAGACGGCTATGTATATGTAGACACACAAAACTTATAATATAATTATACAACTGTAATTATTTTGATTTTGTAGACATATATATTGTAGACATATATATACCTCGGCAACATTGTCTTGCGCGATATTTTCTTGCTCAACATCTGGCGCCAAGTACTGACTTACGTCATCTACTTGATTCGTGTCGTCGTCTACTTGATCAGTGCCATTGTTGATCATTGAAAACAAGAATTCCTCCATATCATTCGAGTCATCCATTTCTGTAACTATAAAAGCTAATAAGTGTGTAACACATACTTAGAGTATAACCACTTAGGGTAGACACTTAGGGGTTTAGCCACACTTGGGGTAGACACTTAGTCTTTGTGTGACTAATAAAAGGGTTTAGGCCCGGTAGACACTTAGAGTTAGGCACACTTGGGGTAGACACAGTGTCTTTGTGTGACTAATAAAAGGGTTTAGGGTAGACACTTAGGGGTTTAGGCACACTTGGGGTAGATGTACACTTAGTCTTTTGTGTGACTAATAAAAGGATTTAGGGTAGGGTAGACACTTAGAGTTAGGCACACTTGGGGTAGACACTAAGTGTGTGTGTAATAAAAGTGTTTAGGCCGGGTTTAGGGTAGACACTTATGATGTATATCTATAGGGTTTAGAAACTTAGGGGTTTAGGGTAGACACTAAGTATGTGTGTGTGTTTGTGATTGTGTGTGTCTGCAAACCGGCCCTAAACATGTGTGTGTGTGTGTGTAAACCCTAAACAAGTGTGTGTGTGTAAACCCTAAACAAGTGTGTAACACTTAGGGTAGACGCATATATATCAAATCGACACTTATGGTAATAATTTGCTAATAAAAGGGTACACACTTAGGGGTTTAGGGTAACACTAAGTAGTGTGTGTAATAAAAGTGTTTAGGGTTTAGGGTAGACACTTATGATGTATATCTATAGGGTTTAGAAATCCATCTAGTAATATAAATAATGGAAAGTCAATATTTCTCTAACAAATCCATCTATATATATCAAATCATATATATACATGTTTTCTAGCAATAATGGAATTAATAAGGTCAATATTTCTCTAACAAATCCATCTAGTAATCAATTTGCTAAGACTAAAATCAATTTGCTAAGACTAAAATATATAACTAAAACTCAATGTTTTAAATAGCGAGCTAAGGACAAGGTGTTTAGCGTTTTATAAACCGTAATGAGCGGACATTAGCGGAAAAATAGCGGTAAAATTGTGCATGAACGCAAATAGCCGCACAATTTTTTTCAAGCTATTTGGGGCTATAGCGACAAAAATAGCGGGCTATTTTTTTCCTTGCTAAAACTAAATCAATTTGCTAAGACTAAAATATATAACTAAAACTAAATCAATTTGCTAAGACTAAAATATATAACTAAAACTAAATCAATTTGCTAAGACTAACAAATCCATATCTAAATTCACCTTCTCTTTCTAATTTCTTTTTCTCTTTCTTCTTTCTTTCTTTCCTTTTCTTCTTTTTCTCTCTTTCTTCTTTCTTTCTTTCTTTTTCTCTGCTTCAACGCGGCACCGACTGCAGACTTCAACAGCGGGCTCGGGTGCGGGTGGCCGGAAAGGGCGCACGTGCGCGTGCGACGGACTCCGACGACGGCGCGCGGGCTCGGGCGCGGCGGTGGTGGTGGCGGCGCCAGCCGGAATTGCGTAGTGGTGGCGGGCCAAGGCGTCGCGAGGCGGCGAGCTAGGTGTCGCGGGGCCGGTGCGGGGGGCCGGTGTGGGGCTCCTCCGACGGCGCTCGGACGGCGGCGGCCAGGCTCCTCCGATCCGACGGTGTGGCGGTGGTTGGAGGAAGACGAGGTCGCGGCGTGGCCGGCGGTGGCGCGAGCCGAGCGAGGCGTCGCGAGGCGGCGAGGTGGTGCGGGGCCGGTGCAGGGCTCCTCCGACGACGCTCCGACGGCGTGGCGGCGATTGGAGGAAGAAGGGCCGTGGTGCGCGGTTGTACGTGTGCGAGAGATCGACGAAGACAGAGGGGAGGAGGAAGACAGATCGGCCGCGACCCTTATATAGGAAGGCCACCTTTAGCCGCGGTTGGTATTACCAACCGGGGCTAAAGGACCTTTAGCCCCGGTTCGTAATATCAACCGGGGCTAAAGCCATGTTTAGGCGTCAAACCAAATTTACTTTCCAGATTTCAGGGTTTTGGTATTTGTATATAGTTTAATATCTATATAAATTACTCTAGGTCTTATAAATTGCATAATAAATTAAATACATGCCACAATTTTTTTGAAAAATAACCATTAAATTTCCTTTTGCTTTATTATACACTAGAAAAATGTATAACATAAAATCTTTTACATTTTTTATAATATCAAATATAAATGTAACTAACCATTAGAATTTGGTTAATGCAAAAGTATATTGTTTAATTAAAAAAAATAAAATGCTGGGTTACCAACAGGAAATTAGTTTATGCATTATTTTAACGTTAAACTATTTGTGTTTCACCATTCATTGTCCAATTATGCGACCTTTAAGTGTACCCTTAAATAGAAAATTGTTAATGAGACACTAAATGACCCTATATGAAAAACTTTTGAATACAAAGGTTTTATAACTCATCAAGATCATTCATTTTAGAACTAAACTTTTTCACTGACAAATGTAGATCTTTATTAGTCACTAAATGACTACAAAAGAAGTATTAGTAAACATTAATTTGATCACTGACAAATGTAGATCTTTATTTATTTGACCAAAATGCCCAATACACATATCACTTGATCGACATCACACTGCTAAGCTAGCTACATCAAGCGGGCACATTAGTGATCTTCTTCTTGACATATGTCCCTTGGTCATGATCATGTCGTAACTATAGAGTGTCCTTAGCATTTAGAATTATGCTTGGGTCTTTGGTCACACTGAATGGCGCAATTCGGTCATCCCTTTCGTAAAGTTCTGACATGTCTGAGTTGTCCTCAATTCCCAAAATATTTCTTTTCCCTGAAAGAACTATGTGACGCTTGGGCTCATTGATGATTGATTTGTCATAGTTTTTTTCCTTTCTTTGATTTTGTAGACATGTGTTTTACATAGAACACCTGATTCACATCAGCAGCAAGGACGAATGGTTCATATTTGTACCCAATAGTGTCGAGGTCCACTGTTGTCATCCCATAATCCTTGTCAATTGTTACCCCGGCTCCGGTCATCTTCACCCATTGGCACTTAAACAAAGGGACTTTAAAATTAGGTGCATAGTATAGTTCCCAAATCTCAACTATGCGGCCATAATATGTTTGCATTTTTCCATTTGGGTCAATCGCATCTACGCGGACACCACTGTTTTGGTTGGTGCTCCTTTTATCTTGGTCTACCGTGTAAAATATATTTCCATTTATCTCGTAGGCTTTGTATGTGAGGATGTGCCATGATGGTTGTCTAGACAAGAAATACAGTTGGTCATCAATACTATCATCACCAACAAATTTTTTGCGCAACCAATCGCCGAAAGTTTTCATGTGTTCATGCATAACCCAAGCTTCATTCTTCCCTGAAAACTCGGATCGTAGGAACTTCTTGTGTACCTCGACATACGGCTCCACCACGGAGGAGTTTTGAAGAACTGTGTAGTGTGCTTTGTTGAAATAATCATCCCCCGTACCGATATATGTTTTCTTCCCTAGTGTCCCTTTCCCACTAAGTCTCCCCTCGTGTCTTGATTCAGGAACACCAATTGGGTCAAGGTCGGGAATATAGTCAACACAGAACTCAATGACCTCCTCTGTCCCGTAGCCCTTGACGATGCTTCCTTCTGGACGAGCACGTTGGTGAACATATTTTTTCAGGACTCCCATGAACCTTTCAAAGGGGAACATGTTGTGTGGGAACACAGGACCGAGAATACTAATCTCCTTGACCAGGTGAACTAGGAGGTGTTCCATGATATTAAAGAAGGATGGAGGGAAAACCAACTCAAAGCTTACAAGGCACCGGACCACATCATTCTGTAGAGCAGCTAGTTCCATTGGATCGATTACCTTATGAGAAATTGCATTGAGGAATGCACATAGCTTCACAGTGGCTAGACGTAAATGTGGAGGTAGAATTCCTCTTAACGCAACCGGAAGCAATTGCGTCATAAGCACGTGGCAGTCATGAGACTTTAAGTTTAGGAATTTTTTCTCTGACACATTTATTATATTCTTTATATTGGAGGAAAATCCAGATGGGACCTTGATGTTGCTTAGACATTCAAACATGCTTTCCTTCTCTTCTTTGCTAAGAGTGTAGCTAGCAGGCTTTAAATAATGACGTCCATCTTCTGTCTTCTCTGGATGCAGGTTGTCTCATTCTTTCATGTCTTGCAAGTCCTATCGTGCTTCAAGTGTATCTTTGCCTTTTCCATACACACCCATGAATCCTAGCAGGTTCACACAAACATTCTTTGTCAAGTGCATCACGTCGATCACGTGGCGGACCTCTAGGACATGTCAATAGGGTAGCTCCCAAAATATGGTCTTCTTCTTCCACATGGGTGCGCGTCCATTAGCATCTTTTGGAACTGGTACGGCCCCTTCTCCCTTTCCAAAGACTACTTGCACAACCTTGACCATATCAAGTACCTCCTCTCCAGTTTGGTTGTCAGGCTTGGTTCGTTTCACTTCTTCTTTACAATGCTTTCCTTTTTTTTTCTGGCTTGGTGATTCTTAGGAAGAAAACGACGATGGCCAAGGTACAGGACCTTTCGACATTTTTTCAGATATACACAGTCAAGGTCATCAAAACAGTGTGTGCATGCATTATATCCCTTGTTTGTCTGTCCTGAAAGATTACTTCGGGCAGGGCAATCATTGATTGTTACGTACAACAATGCTCGTAGGTCGAAGTGTTCCTGTTTGTACTCATCCCACACATGTACACCTGGTTTTCTCCATAAAAGTAGGAGTTCCTCAACTAAGGGCCTCAGGAAGACATCGATGTCGTTGCCAGGTTGCTTCGGGCCTTGGATCAGTAGCGGCATCATAATGAACTTCCGCTTCATGCATAACCATGGTGGAAGGTTGTAGATACATAGAGTAACAGGCCAAGTGCTATGACTACTGCTCTGCTCACTAAAAGGATTCATACCATCCGTACTCAAACCGAACCTTAAGTTTCTTGCGTCTTCTACAAACTCCGGGAATTCTCTGTCAGTTGCTCTCCACTAGGACCCATCAGCAGGGTGTCTCAACATGTTGTCTGTCTTACGGTCTTCTTTGTGCCATCGCAACAACTTTGCATGGACCTTGTTTCTGAACAGGCGTTTCAGGCGGGGTATTATAGGAGCATACCACATAACTTTGGCAGGGATTTTCTTCCTAGGACGCTCTTCGCCCTCAACATCGCCAAGGTCATCTCGCCTGATCTTATACCGCGACGCTTTACATACGGGGCATTCATCTAAATTCTCGTAGTCCTTGCCACGGTACAGGTTGCAGTCATTAGGACATGCATGTATCTTCAGGATTTCTAATCCCAGAGGGCAACACGACCTATTTTGCTTCGTACGTAGTGACAGGCAATTCATTAGGCTTCGGAAGCATCTTTTTATTAATCTTGAGTAATTGCCCAAATGCCTTGTCGGATATGCCATTTTTTGCCTTCCATTGTAGCAACTCCAGTGTTGTACCCAACTTATTTTTCCAATCTTCGGCGCTCGGGTATAGTAGTTTCTTGTGATCCTCTAGCATGCGGTCAAACTTAGCTTTCTCCTTTTAACTTTCACAACCTCTTTGTGCATCACGAATGACTTCACCAAGACCATCATCTTCAAAGAGTGTGTCCTCTGCCCCTGCCCCTGCCTCTTCTTCTTCTGCTTCATCCATTGCAGTATCATTGAAGTCACCATATTGAGCAATAATGTCGTCAGGGTCCAATTGTCTTCTTCGTCTTCTTCCATCATAATTCTGGTCTCTCCATGCTTGGTCCAACAAATATAGTTTGACATGAAACCCGACTTCAACAAATGTGAGTGAACAGTCCTTGAGCTAGAATATTCCTTCAAATTCTTGCACAAGGTGCATGGACAACACATGAAATTACCATTCCGCTTGTTTTCCTCATCCGCTCTTAAGAAACCATGCACGCCATCAAAGAACTCTTTGGAGCGATGATCAACATTGTACATCCAATCGCGTGTCATTGTCTGCATTATATGACCCAAAACATAATTAAATTTCTCATTTTGGTCAAAAAATGAAATTATAAAATACCGAACGAAAGGTCGTCTGCATTAAAATAACATGATCGAGATGGAACACCATCATGTGTCATTTCCGATTGATACAAATACTAATGTATGTTCTATGAAAGCCTCGACATAGCGTATGCTAAGACCACTAGCACTATACACAAAAAACCTAAAATGCACTTTAGTAGCATAATGATCTCCCGACCAATCCCAACTAAAGGAGACAAATCATTATTCTTCTGCTCAGCATCGACAGACTTCTTGAGCTGGCTCACTGCCTCATCAGCCTTCGTAGCCTTCGCGACGTGTGTAACATACTCTTCCTCCCAGTACCAGCCGCGACATCCAGTGCCATCCCACTGAAAATAGAAATAAAAAATCAACACTTTAATCAAAATCATCAGGAAATATAGGTACAAATTAACCATAACCATCAAATGTGACAAAATATATAACTCACATTGCGATCTGGACACTTATAGAAGATCCGACCGTTGTTGGGACCTGGCTTTCCCACTCGCTACTCTTTCACAGTCTTTTGCATACACTTGCCACAGGTAATGAGAGGGAGGTCTGGCCTTAGTCGCTTTGGAACCCGATCAGAGGCCGAGTGTCCCGAAGCAGTTGTCATCTACTCTCTATACTCATTTTTTAAACTAGATATTATAAATTCCTTATATTCTAAAAAAAGAAAATAAAACAACTAAAATTTACCATGTATACAACTAAAGTATTCTAGGTAGCTACCTTCTTCATCTAAATATATAATTATTTTGAGCTCAAGTGGCACATATATAAATCAAGAACAATCCACCATAAATTCATCATTTAATAATATCCTAATAAGAATCTATATATTTCTCAAACTAAGCTAAACTAATCTTGAAATGTGGAACATATAATACCCTAGAAATGAAAGGTGTATACTTAGAATACTAATTTTAGTTGTCTTGTTCAAAATATTCAAACAATGTCAAATGAATGAAACTTAAAATGGCAAAAAAGAGAAAATCATAAAGAAAAATCACATCTAGAATAAGAAACGATATATGTTGCCGCTAAAACATGAGAGGTTGAAGATAGTAACCTTTCAACGAGTCGATGGAGGCGTAGAAGAGATCAAATGAAGCAATGACCGAAGAGGAGATGAAGAACAATGAAGAACACCAAGAACAAGAGCAAGAACAGAGAGGGGAAGAAATGAGCTCTCGGGCTCGGGCAGGGGGAGGAAGAGAGTTCAAATAGGGGGGGACCTTTAGTCCCGGTCCATAGAAACAACCGGGACTAAAGGCCCCGAATTAGCCTCGGTTTGTGCCTTAAACCGGGGCTAAAGGTCTAACCCCGGTTGGTAATACCAACCGCGGCTAAAGGTGGACATTTAGCCCCGGTTGGTAACACCAACCGGAAAGTCCCCCCCCCCCTGACAATGTCTGACCAACGAACCGTTGGGAGGGGACTTTTAGTCTCGGTTGGTGTTACCAACCGGGGCTAAAGGTCCCTTTAGCCCCGGGCGCAATTTCCACCGGGGCGAAAGCCGTTTTTGGAAATCAACCAAAGGTGGTTTCTGTACTAGTGAGAGTTAGTCCACATGGCAGGGGCGAATCTAAGTGTTGTTATAGGGGTCAGCTGACCCCAATAACTTTTATACACCTGCAAATTACTCTTTCAAATAGAAAATTAACGTGTCTCTGACCCCGTTGCTTATTCCTTGACCTCGGTGACACCGTATCCTGGATCGCCCCTGCCAGAGGCCGGGTGCTTTAGAAACTCTATTTTTTTGGGGTGCTGGTCTATGGTGGGGTTTATATATGGAGCTGATTTTGATGAAGCAGTTCCAAACATATTTTAAATTTGACCAAATTTATAAGAAAGAATGTTAACTTCTATGGCACCAAATAATAAGTATATATACTATAAAAATATATTTTATTGTGTATCTAGTCTAAGAATATATTGACATTAATGCGCCAAATAAGTGTACTATTTTCTGAATTCCATATAAATTTATAAAACTTTTAACATAGGGCAACTTTAGGTGTTGATTTATTTTGAGAAATATACAGTACACATGAGAGCAGGGTGTACACCCGCGGCTAATACACATGAGAATATGTATAGATGACTGGGTGTACAAGGTATGCCTGCTGCCCTAGAAGTAGTGAGGTGGATCAGCTCCGATCCATTGCTCGGCATGCATGACAAAAGCACTTAATTTCAGCCCCGCAGACCAACTGCAGAACACAAGCATGGTATCCGTGACGAGACTGACGATGTATGGTGCGCTACTGTACGCTCCCAAGTCCATATATATATTCCCGTGAAATATTTCATATATATAGATGAGAGAGACACACACACACACACTCCTATCTAGTTGACACGCGTGCGTGTTCTGGTGTTCTTTCTTTTTTTTCGTAAACATGTGACAAAACACAAGCATTTCATTAAGAGGGCAGGAGGGTTACAGCAGTGATTCATGAATGTCTCGGTAGTGCAAGGTGCAAGCCGAGAATACATGAAACACCAAGATCAGATAGTATAATATATAGGAGGGTCGGAGTAGGTAGCTTTTCATTCATTCAATAATTTCATGGGCCAGTCATCATGGGCCATGCATGCATATGGGTAGTCAGTCAGCAGGTCAAAAAGGCAGGCAGGCGGTCTTCAAAACGAATTTATGTATATATGCATATATACTGTACGCCAAAACTAAGAGCTCCTGATATAGACATTCGTTCCGGCATGGAGGAACCAACACGCAAGTGTGTTGTGTGTAATAATGTGTTAGCAGTAGTTGCTTTTTTATGGATATGGAAATGCATTCCCGTACGTTTGTTTCTTGGGCATGCATGCTTCATGCTTGAACAAAAGGGTCATCCTGTTTGTGCAAAGTGAGGGAAGTAAGCTAGTTGTTGGCAGTAGCAGCAGCAACAACAGCATGCAGCTGGGTTTTGGGGGATGGGATACTAGCACTGTACTGTGCTGTGCTGTGTGGTGGTGTGTACTACCACTACCTGTCTGACTGCCTGCCGGCTGCCCACCATGCCTCGGCCGTCTCGTTGGGTCCTTTGTTTTGCTTGGCCACAACGACTCTTCATCTCAAACACACACTGCATCTGCATGCACATGGAGATCAGTATGGAGATGGCACAGCAGGCAGAGACCATGCATGCATGGAGAAGGATCCATGGAATTTAATCGAATTAAATACAGTATGTGTACAAATTCATTAAATAATAATGTAGTATAAGCAACCATAATGTATATGAACTATATGAGCAGTTTTTATGTCAGTAGGTAATGTTGTTGCTACAATATATAGGGATCTTTCATGGAGTGAGAGAGATAGAGGAGTAATGAGTAATATTTGTTTATTGTTTATAGGTACGTAGTCGTACCATTATTATGGATATCTTTTGCTACAGACTGTTACATGAACCACACTTACAATGTTTCGATCGGCTAGATATATTGTAGTGAACATTTAAGTGACTATGTCTTATTCGTTTGGTTTATCAGCCTAACTTATCAGGTATAGTGTTTTTATCTTATAATAAAATAGAAAAAAACAGTATTAGCCACTTTATCAACCGTGGAAGCGATAAGTTAAATAAAAATCAATTATGGTACCATTGTGATTGCTGAGAGACGGGAGCTGAGACCGGCCGGCAGAGGCAGGGTCGGAATTGAAATTGATGGGACGTTGGGTCACTGTAAAGATTCTCGGCGTGCAGTGCAGTGCATGCGTGTCCGGAGCCCGGAGACGACGACGTCGACAGCGCCTACGTACTCCTCATGCATCCACTACTTGAAAAGAGAAAAAGATCGAGATGCATGCATGGATGCGCACACGCAGACGCACGCACGCAGGATTGCAGTGGCAGCTGACTGAGTGAACACAAAACGACCCATCATGCATGCACATGCATGCATGCGTTGGCCGTTGCTCCTGAAAACAATACCAATGTTTCGCGCCAACTATTTGGTGGAGCAGTGCATGCTTATCGATCCACCAGTACCCAGTGCGTGCATTGACTGGAGCCGATCGCAGGGCTCCCGATCGCAGGGCAGCTCCACCAACCAAACGGTTTCTCTGGCAACAGCTTCACGGTAGGAAGCATTGACTGGAGCCGTTTTCTCCACCCCAAATATAAACTTAGCAAAATGTAGCTTCAGCCGGCTCCGTCTGACTCCCATGGGCCCCATGGCGGCTCTTGTCGAATTTTCCCATGGAGGTGGAGGCACGACGGAGAGGGGGGAGGGGGGGCACAACACGGTGACGGGCTGCAGCGCGCGCGGGGAGATCAATTGCGAGACTGGTGGTGGCCGGCACTGGGAGAGTCGACAGACCGACATAGTAAAGCCGCAGCCCGATGACGCGCGAGAAGGGGTGTCGCCGGGGAGGGCGCGGTGGTCGTCTGGCGCATGTTGAAGAGAAAGACGACACGAGGAGATAAGAAGTAACGGGAGGAAGAAGATAAGACAACGACGTCGTTTCTGGTTTGGAGGAGGAGTGAGAACCTAGAGAGAATAAGGGATCGATGGCAAAATAAAATAAAGGGAAAAGGAGAAACATAAAAAAGAGTATGTTGATTTTTTTATATTAATATATATATATATATATATATATATATATATATATATATATATATATATATATATATATATATATATATATATATATATACGGACAAGCTAGCTGTTTTAATCGACAAATGGTAAAAAAAAACGGTTTCATTCAGCCCCCAAGTGGTCACAACCGGATTTATTTTAGCTCAATCCGGGGCTGTACCAAAAAGGCTCTCAGTTGCGCACTGCTTTGCATTGCCCATGTACAAAAATAAACACATATATTCAAGGATTACATACAGTAATAAGGACCCCAAAGAATGAAAGCAATGTACAAGGGACGACGACTGTGCATGAAATGACGAAAAGAAAGGGACAAGGGTACCTAATAGTAACCACTGTTAAGGAAAACAGTGACCAGCGCAGAGGCACACACATGAACAGAGTTACAGAGAGCGAGGCCGTTCATGCGTGCGTGCGTGCGTGCAGCAATTTAAGCAGAGAAATAAAGCACATTATTACACATTCATGCTGCTCGTCGTTGCCCTGTGGCCGCCGGCCGGCCGGCCGGCCGGTGATTATGGGGACTGACGGACGGACGGATCATCAGCTGAAGGTAGCTAGCTAGTAGCGGACGATCGACAGCGCTGGGATGCATGGCCGGCCGGTCACCGGCCAGACAGTGCAATCCCCCAATCCGCCAATCATCGCAGCAAGTCTGGGGTCGTAGTACTGGCCGGGGAACGACTAGCAAGAAGGGGAACTCCTGCCGGCCCACCCACTCACGGTCTTGTTTGGATGCGCATGTATCCACCTCAAACGACATGGATTGATATGGATTGGAGTGTAAATTAGTTCAAATACACTCCAATTCATATGGATTGAAGAAGATACATGCGCATCCAAATAAAGCCTTGTTTGGATGCAAATGTATCTTTCTCAAACCACATGTGTTGGAGTGTATTTGAACTAATATACACTCTAATTCACTTCAATCCATGTGGTTTGAGCTTGATACATGCGTATCTAAATAAGACAGTAGTGCTCCGGCCGACGAGGCCGGAGAGGGAGAGAGGCCGCGACTTGATTGCATTGCATTGTATTGTGAGGTCTCGCGCATAGCACCGTGGGGGCCGCCCGGTGCAGTAGTGTCCGGGCGGCCGGGCCGGGTGTGTGGGGCTCAGGTACAGTCACACGGCGCGGCGCGGCGGTGCAGTGGTGCGTGTGCAGTGGTCATCGCCGCGCAGTGTACGCGCCTTTTGAGCTACAGTCTCACGCCGGCCGTGTCACAGCAGCCACAGCTAGCTAGCGTTAGCTACACTACTAGTCGTATACTTCATGGATCTGATCAGCTGTGGATGGACACACGTGTACGGTGCAATGTGAGTCACACACACTCGATCAGGCACGAGCCACGGCGGACGCCGTCGTGCGTGCATTGCAGTGTGTACATAGTGTGTGTTAATTGGCCACGTACGTACGTACGTGTACTTGGACATGTATATATGTATATATATGTCCGGGCCGGCCGCGGCCGGATCGGAGGATCCGATCCGATGGATCCCCGGCCGGCCGCCTCTCGTAGTCGTCGTAGGAATCTACTGCAGTAACAAACTGTGCAGAGAAAGATATGATGAAGGGTCGCCGGACGCCCGGACGGACGGACGGACGGACGGCCGGCCGGGTACACTAGCTAGTCGTACTGGCGTACGCGTACTGCTGACATAATTAAGAATGTAGAGAGCACTGTACGTGCTGTGTACATACCCGGCCCATGATAAAACGGCACACGTACGTACTGACCACACAGCACCCAGTACAGTACAGTGTACAGTGTATATCTCTAAGATCAACGATCGACCGATCTATCTGCCTGCTCTTCCTATATTTCAAATTATAAGTTGTTTTGGTGTTTTTATTCATCCATTTGGCTTTGTGTCTAGACATATTATTATATCTAGATGTGTAGTAAAATAGATGTAAAGAAAAATCAAAGTGACTTATATATGGAACGGAGGGAGTATAAATTAAAAGGGACAAATGACCGCAGTGTGAATACTGTAAAGACATAATTTCCATGTGCTGGTGGGGGTACTATACAGGGTCCTGAGTGGCGACATAATTGTATGAGTGTACTTGTACAAAATACTAGTCATCTACAGAACTATGCGTGGCACATTCATATCATCTACAGATCATGAGATGGACAAGTTGCAACCACACAATTCAAGATATGAAGAATGTGCTTCTATGCTATTTGCAAATAATTAAAATGAATGAATAACGGTCATGATGAACTTTAAACATATATAGATAGATTTTGGTTTTAAAGTATATCCATATTTTCATGGGTGTGTGTGTGTGGGGGGGGGGGGGGGGGGGGTGCATTATATTAGCTGAAGTGAGCCAAAATTTATCTGAATTTCACTACATTTTGTTCCTATTTTAATAGTAGCTGTAAGGATTTCTTTGGATAAAACCAAACACCATTATTGGGGCTTCTTGCACCTCTCATGCATTTTTGGGTGGCATATCTACACACACATGCATGGGATATGATTTCAGTCCAGTACATCTACACTCGGCTTTGATCATGTGGCTAGTAGGATGATGAAGTATAGTCTCATGTGAGATCAATTTGTATATATAAGATCAAAGAATGAAGCTCAAGTATTATTACACACTTCAAAAAGTATACATTCCATAATCCTAAATTTTATTATCATACTGATAAATTTTGAGACATCATAAAAATCACAAATACTCCCTCCGATCCCATTCTGTCTTATAAGGCGCACAGCCGCACATGCATATATCAAGGTTCAAACCTCAAAATATTCGGCTAACAATTTTTAATTATAGGCAAAATGTAATTTGGAATACTATGACATGGAAAACTATGTCTTATAATAAAAAGGGAATGGAGGGCATATGTTTATTAATTATATAATTATTATATTTAATAAAAACTAGGGATCCAAGTACGTATTTAAAGATAGCAATGGTACTAAACATATATCATACACTCCCTCTGTCTGCAAAAGAATAAATTTCTAGCATGTTTACAAATGGTTAGCAAACAAGAGAAACGACCCTATTACCCCCTATTAATTAAGCTTCTTAACCTTAACTGAACTCGTCACTTATCGAGAAGCTACAGTAGTGAGTTTTGGTGTTTTCAATAATATATTAAATGTTGTTGCACCCACTACATCAACCATAGAGCATGGCATCCAGAGGAATAAATGGGTATGCTGACCATTAGTTGGAATCTCTGAGAAAATAAATAAATAATAAATGGTTTGATGGATAGTTAAGGTTTAAAAACTATATTGCAGCTTCAGTAGGTATGGGAAAATAGTTTCAATTCATATATGTACTAGAACTTATGGATTGACCTTGTTATGGAATTAGTTAATACATAGAGTAATAACCTTAATATAAATAAAACTGGAAAAAGTATTGTAATACTACTAAGCAGTCTTGGTTTTGGCATAAAGCAAGCAGCAGCAAGAGTGGTGAACCAACGGACTGCATGAAAGACAGAAGCTAGCACGAAACAGTGAAAGTGCAAACTGATTCTCATGTAGTATTTGACTACCACATGCACGCATATATGTTGTCCATATTTTTGCATTACATACTCATCACTTCTAGTCAGCTGATAAGGAAAGCTCATGTTCTAACAGTATTTGACATAGGTCATACTGTTTGTGTGCAGCACTATATATATATTTATGCTGATTGCTCGATCCCTTCTTCGCTCCAAATTATAAGATGATTTGTTTATTCTAGATATATTGCTTTTTACTACTTCTCTCATTCTAAAATAAATGCACATCTCACATTTCAAGGAGTCAAGCAATCTTAGATCTGACTAAATATATAATAAAGTGTATTAATTTTTATGACATCAAATATATTAGATTAGATTAATCTCACCATATATTTCTATAATAAAACTATTTAGAGATACAAATAGTAATACTATTTTATATAAATTTATTTAAATTTAAGATTGGTTGACTCCTCAAAGTGTAATATGTGTATTTATTTTGGGACAAAGAGGATATGCATGTTTCTAGCTAGACATAGTGCAGAAAAGTCAAAGTGTAAAATAATTTATAATGGCGGGAGTAATATTTTTCTAAAAATAAAATCCAGACCAATTAAAGAACACTTCAGATAAAAACAGAATGATGAATTTGTGTGTGCATGAGTGCATCTCCTCTAGGACGGTGCACATAATTAATCTCAAGTAAATTCATATAATTAAATGCCCAAAAAATAAAGCTTGCGGACAGATATACATTAATACATAGAGTAATTAGTAACAGGAGAAACACTCCTAGCCTATGTATGTGTGCATTTCCTGTACCATTCAAATCCACCTTAGATTCACTGGCTCCCCAATATAATGGCTCATATCAGGTTTTGCACCCCGCTTTCCTACCGTCCAAAGGCTACTACAGTCTCTAAAAGCTGCACTGCATAAAGACATGTAAAAAACACCAGCAGCTAAATCCTCATGCATCGCTGTACAGTACTACTGGAGCTAGCTATAGCAAGCTCTGGACTCGATCTGGACTCTGGATTCAGTGTAGCAAGAACCAAGATGCCCCATATATCACAAGATTTTATCACATTTGAACAAAGTAAAGTAAAATAGTTGCTGCCCAGGCCAATCGATCAATCATTACTTCTAAAATTAAGATGCATATGGAACAATTAATCCACATCAAATACCATGAAATTCTTGCATTGCTAGCTCATTCATATCTCCTAGCTCGTTAAATAATAGTAGCTAGCTACACGACCATATGCATCATCCTCACAATAATGCAAACTAAAGATCCAATCCAACGAAGAATTGAAAGAGGTAGAGAAAGATCATCTTAATTTGGATGGATATATAAAAAGAAAAATTAAAAATGAAAGGCATTGCTTGCTTTGCTTGATGAGGGAAATCAAATACTTATTATGGGAAGCCATTGGGGAAGTACAAGTTGGATGGGCTCCCTCCTCGGCCGCCACCGCCGCTCCCTTTCCTGGCGTCGCCGGCCACCGCCGCCGCCATCTCCTGGCCCTGGTACATGAGCATGGAGTTCATGGTGAGGCTCACCAAGCTGTCGTCAGCAGCGTCGCCCGTCGGGAAGCTCCCGCCGCCGTCGCTTCCTCTTCCTCCCCCGGCGTCGCCGCCGGCGCCGTCGTCGCGCGTGGCCACCATCACCGCGGACTGCACGAGCTCGAGGCAGAGCCTGAGCTTATTGGGCTCGATGTGGGTGAGCCCGGGGACGGCACCCCTGAAGAGGAACTCGGAGGTGAGGCTACGGAGCACGTCGAGCGGGGTGACGCCGTCGAGCGTCCTGGCATTAGGGTCAGCGTGGTGGTCGAGGAGCACGGAGACCATGTCGGGGGACACCATCTCGGCGGCCAGGTGCAGCGCCGTCTTCCCGGACGGCCCGGCGCGGGAGTTGACGTCGGCGGCGCCGAGCTCCAGCAGCGCCTTGACGACGTCGCGGCCACAGTGCTGGACGGCGTAGTGCACGGCCAGGGCGTCGTCGAGGTCCAGCCCTTCGCCCATCACCATCAGCTTGACGAGCTCGATGTCGGCGGCGTCAAGGGCCCGCCGCATACGCCGGATCCTGTGGTCACGGTCGGCCGCCGACGACACCGCGTTGATGGGGAGGTAGTGGTGGGTGAGGAACGGCGAGCGCGGCCCGCCGCCGGTGGCGGAGACGACGGCGGCGGGGGACTTGGCGCGGATCTCCTCGATCTTCGCCACCACGTCGATGGGGAGGTGCTTGGCGAGGAGGTCCGCTGAGAGGCCCGACCGTGCCACCAGGTGCGAGCAGGTTGCCCAGAGCTCCTGCATCTCGAACTTGCGCGACGCCATTAGCACCTTCATCACGTCGTCCACCGACGCCTCCTTCACCATGCCCTCCAGCTGCTTCTGCACGCGCGCAGGCAGCAAGGGGAAAAAAAGGCAACAAATAAACAGGGTGAAAAATTAATCACTGTTAATTTGTAGTGTTACAATCAGGCAGGCAGGAATTAGCAGCATGCATAAAATGTAGCAGCGGCGGAAATCCTCAGGCCGGGCGGCCGGGCGGCCGCCGCACTGCACGTCTGCTGCTTCCAACACCGTACCAGTTGGATGCTGGATCAATCGCATCGCCGGCTGGTCGCCGCAGGCTCGCAGCATGCATGTGCTTGACTGCTGCACGTACTTGCATCGATCCTCGGCATGGCATGGCAGCCCGGCCAGCAGCTGCACAGTCAGCAGCGAGGAAGCAGCTGCAAGGTGTTTTGGAAATGATGCACGGCTGCGCTGTTAAGTTGTTGGGATTTGGGAGGGCCTGGGCCTGGATCGATCTCCAAGAAACCCTAGTAGAAATATATATATATATATATATATATATATATATATATATATATATATATATATATATATATATATATATATATATATATGCAATTGCAAATTTGCAATTGCAGGCCGGCCGGCGATTGAAATGAAATGCAAGGCGCGCGTGCAATGGGATGGAAGGGGAGGAAGGGACAGGAGACATGAACAAGGGCATGACAAGACCCTTCCTAGTAAAGATGAGTCAGAGAGAGGCAGGCACAGGGGGGCACGGCCGGCAGGGTGGAAGCGATCCATCCATGACAAGTGATGACAGGTGCAGTAGCGAAGCGGCAGAAAAGCAAGGGAGACTGTGAGAGACTAGAGACGACTCAGTCCCTCTGCTGCAACCTGCCTCCTGCTTGCCTTGCCTGCCACTGCACTGTACTATACTATACACTCCCCCCCATCCATCTCAGATTCCTCATCCATCCGTTCCACGCCGCACTAGCTCAAAAATTCGGACAAACAAAACTCGATTAGGATTTTGGGAATAAAAAGAGAAGAGAGAGGAGAAGAAGGCGATCGAGAAGAGAGTGGAGGGATTCTGCTGCTGGTTTGGTGATCTGGTCTGGTAGTCCTCCTCCATCTCCATATCCAGCGTGAATCGGAAAACCTAGCTTTGGGATCTAGTCGAGCTGGAGCTGGACTGGACACTGGAGAAGCTGATGCCTAGGTTCCCTTGCCTGAGTGAGTCCCGTGTGTTTCTTGCACAAAAGATGCGTGCTTGGCGCGCGGCTTGCTTTAATTTGTCGATGAGCTGAGCTTGACCTTCAATCATGGCGAATTATTCCCGATAATCTCAGTCAGGAGTTAGTATATATAGCTGCAGATCCCAAGAATTGAAGTGACAATTAACAGTATATAGGAAGGGAATAATCCCCATCCCGACGACACCCCACCTGGACGAGGAGAGCGAGCTGTTCGACGCCGAAGGACCGAGCAGCAGCGAGGGTATCAAGAGCGAGGTCAACGGCAGCGCCACATCGGGTGTGCCAGCAACCTCTAGCGCCGCATCCAGGGAGGGGCCCGCTCTTGGGCGCGGCGACGGAGGCCTGGCCGCTGTAGAGGAACTGGAGCACCAGCACCAGCACCTCGTAGCGGATGGAGCTGACGGGGATGACGAGCTCCGGCGTCGCGCTGGCCCCCCCGGTCCCGGCAGAGGAGCTAGGCGGCGGCGGCGGCTGGTGGTTGGGGTCGAGGCCGCAGAAGAGCTTGCGGAAGAAGAGGCTGCGCGCTGCTAGCACGCAGCGGTGCGCGTGCACTATCCTCCCTTCCACGCTGAACGCCACGTCGCTGAACGCTTGCCCGTTGATGAGCAGGTTCAGGTAGTCCAGTGACAGTGACTTGAGCGAGTCCTCCGAGCTCATGATCTCATGTGCCGATGTGCGTGCCTGCGCCCGGGCAGCTGGCCTGGAAGAACGTACTACTGGACGTACGGTCGGCGGCGGCGGCGGTATCGTACGTAAAAGGCAGCTAGGTCCGGCCGGCCAGCCGGCTTTGCTTTCTGGTGTGGGGCCGGACGCCGCGCCGGAGGCCCGGATGGAGCTAGAGGGATGGAGGGTAAAGGCCGGTTGTGGCCGGCCGGCGCGGATTTTGGGGAGATTTGGAGGGGAAAGCTAGCGGATGGAAAGAAGGAAAGGCAGCGCGCACGCACCGCGCGACGACGCAACTGTGTGTGGAGGGGAGAGGAAGACGATGGAAAAAGGCAGCTAGGGTGAAGTGAAGGCAAGGCGCTCTCGCTCGCTGTGAAAGAGACGGAGACGGAGATGGAGATGGATGGAGACGAGAGGCGTGCGCCGGCCCCGGGTAGGCTGCAGCTGCCTCCTATCACTACGCGTCGGTCCCCGTTGCGCTACAGGCTTTGGTTACAGATACACAGCGAGAGGGGTGCCCTACCCGTTGGCCATCCATCATGCATCGATGGATCGCTGTGGCTTTGTGGTTCCTCTCTGCTTGGTGCGGGGTGGGGACGCCGCTCTACAGTCTTTGTCTACAGTTTCATTGATGTATGCACCCTGCGCGCACATTGCCGATCCATCCAGCCCTCCTATCGTCTCCTCTCCACTCCTTCTCCCTTCCATGGGCATGCTGGGACAATAATGCATTGCATCGTGTATACGCTGAACATTATTCGGCTGATCATTTCTATGGCTGATAAATCGACTTATGTTGGTTTAATTTAATTGTTTAGTTGCGAGATAACAATATATATCATGACTAATAAGCCTAACGAATAAAAAGTGTTTTGAGATCGATTCATGTGTTTACATTGACAACGTGTGTTTTACTGTGCTAATGTGACGTGCACATATCTCAATGTTCGTTGGACGGTGATGGGGGAGAGTTTAGATGAGGAGGAGCTGGGGTAGGCAGGCAGGCAGCTGGCCTAGCCATTGACCCATCTAGCTAGGCTAGCTTAGCGCCAACAAATGAGCTAGACAAGCTAGCGTGGTGCCGGTGTACGATCCAAGTGCCACTGTGGCCGGCGTTTGCATCGCCTAGCTATAGCTTGGATCGTTACTGTACCGGCCGCCAGCAGAGAGTATCTTTTCTTTTTGGTGAGAAAAGTGAACGGGTTCGAGCTGAGTTAAAGTTGGGATATGTGGCCATATGTGTCGGGTACAAAGGAAAGGGGTACCCTAACCTGCGATAATCTAATGCTTAACATAGCAACCATTTTTAGGGTCAAATCCGATCAGCCGCCCCATCAGTGGGAGAAGGCCCATCAAACGAAGGTTTACCTCACCAACAACAGTGATCAGTCATGGGCCGGCCCATTACTGGAAAAACAGTAGGCAGGACACCCCTCCGCGTCGACCTCAGCAGACGGACAGGGGTCGAATGAACGACCCCTCCGCCTCGACCTCAACTGACGGACAGGGGTCGAACGAACGACCCCTCCGCCTCCGCCTCGACCTCAACCCCTCGAATGACGGACAGAGGGTCGATCGAATGACCCGTGCGCAGGAGGCTCGATTAGCTTACCTACTCCCAGTATGGGTAAGGAGAATCCAATGCGCCTACCTGCTCCCGCCTAACACCAAGAGCACCCTCTGCCACCATGAGTACCCGGACTCTCCGACGATCGTACGGCCACTGTGGCCATGCCTGGAGTACGGAGGCCAAAGGCACCCCCTTGAATATTGAATGGGGCAGCCCTCGACCGTGTTTTCAGGGATGTGTCGGGGTCACGTAGGCCTGGACGCCCCTCGACCCAGGGGCTCGACTGTCACCTCCAACCACTCCGGCATGGCTCCCGTCCAGTCCGCTCCGCATCGGCTGTGGAGCTCCTACCCATCTACAGAAGGCCAACCGTACTGCGCCATGCTGTACGGCGGTGTCCAGTCTGCTATCGCCATGCCCTGAAACACCGGAAGGACGGGGAGGCCACGCCGCTACAGCGGTCGACGTCCCACCGCAAGCATGGAGCCATGGACACACCTCCCATGCCGCTACAGTCTAGGACCCCTGTACTCCCGTGCCTCCCCTTGGTTTATAAAAGGGGACACTGGGATAGAGGAAGGAGAAAGGGGGAATCAGAACTCCACCTCCAAGCCGAGCAGTGGGTCCGATCTTCGGACATCTGCTCACACTCGCAACACCACTCCTTGCCTGCTTGATCAACATCCCAAGCAACCAAGCGACTCTCCTAGGATAACCCTGTTAGTCCTAGGTCTCAGCTCATCCTGAGCACCCCCGTGTAAACCTGCTTGTACCCCTCCTGTATGAGCACTTCGGTGCAAGATAATACAATCTATTCTCCCCCGCTGGACGTAGGGTCTTCTTTGCCCGAACCAGAATAAATCTTATGTTCTTCTTGCATCACATCTGGGAGAGGGAGCACGTAATATACAAAATTACTAGTTGGTGGTCTTGACCCCTGGGTCATAACACCGACAATATGCATGGGAGAGTTTGTGATTGGTCGAGGGGTTAGTTATTAGTCATGTGGTCATGCCGACCTGGTGCTGGATATGCAGGGATCGGCCGGTCAAATGCATGGTTATTTAGAGACATGACGCTGTAGTTATACAGTACAGGACTACTATGTAGAAATGCATGTGTGTGTGCGCGCGCGCGCGCTTCGTTCATTTTCAATAGTGGAAATCATAGTGCCATGCATGTCGGATTGACACTAGTGGCTAGGAATGTTGTCTAGAAACATGTATTGCACTGTTTATGTGAATGATAAAAAATGTAACAGTGACGTGTACGTCCTTACTTTGTATCAATTGAAGATTTTATGTGTGTGTATATATAATGATAGTAATAGTTTTGGATCAAATGACCTATATTATTATATATATAGTATATTTTTTATATATTCTAAAATAGATAGAAAAAACATATATTAAAGATTAGAGCAACAACACAGATTCACTCGTTAAACAAGTGAGAAAAGAACGGAGAAAATGATAATCTCATCGACTGCAACAACACTGGCGTTGATAAAAGATCCCAGGTGAAGGCCCAACCAACTAAGTGGCTAGGAGACACAGGGGTGGAAAGGACTCACTACCGTGAGCAGAGGTAAAAGTGGACACCATTATCTTCACGAAAGAACATCATATCATTACAATAAAAGATTGTTGAAGACATCAGCGGTGGTGCATGACGGCGAGGATCCAGTGGACAGTCGGTCGAACTCGATGTCGGAGACGAGGCAGAAGCTTGACTCTTGGACCTAGTAAGGGAATGCAACCGCCACTCGGCGAAGACAGTTGGCCTGTTCGTTTGACAGAATTATGCACTGTTTCGGTAGGATTATTCACTGCTGGCTGATTTTTTGTGAGAGAAAAACACTGTTCAGGCTGGATTTAAGCCGGCTGAAAAGCCAAGCGAATAGGCTGAGTGACAAGCGAAGGTCTAAGGCTAGGATGGCCGAACTGGTAGCCCGAAAGCCAAGGCAACAATGAGTACATCCAGATGATGGTCAGCAGACAACAACATTGGGAGAGGATCAGCAAGAACCGAAGCCCTAGCCAAATCCCTATCGCCTGCGGGCTACGGGTCATGAAAGGAGCATGGAGGGGTTGAACAGGCCAGAGGACAACAAGCAACTTTATTTTATTGGTGCATTTTTGCATTAGCTTTAGTCACAACTGAGGATACTAAGGCCAACGCCGACGAACAACTTAATGGTGAGGACAACCGTGGACCAACATTGGTGGTGCAAAGAGAACATACAAGTCCATTTTGGACAAACCCTTAATAAGACTAGAAACCACTGGTAGATATGAATAAAGAATGGGTCCGCACTCTTCTAGCCGCCAGCGGGTTCGATAGAGGAATTGATGAGGAGGTGAACCAAGGACGATGGAGAAAGAAACCCTAAGCAGGAGGCCATGAGCTATGAAGCAGACAAGCCAGGAGGACTAGAGCAAAGTATAATGACATAGTTACTACTTCTCTCATCCAAAAAGAATGAAATCCCAAGTTTGATACTCCCTCCATATTGTAAAAGTCATTTTAAACAAAGTTTTGATCAACCATTGAGAATATAAATCATGAATAACCTTTAAGTTGTTGAGTTTGAAAATGTAAAAACGGTACAAATAGATTTGTCTTTAAATATACTTCCATAAAAGTATGCATTTATCATTTTTAAATAAATATTTTTATAGAAATATGAAGTCAAAGTCATGCTTTAAAGACTATGTGTCCAAAACGACTACTATTACAATGCAATATGCAGGGAGTACAGGTTAGAGTTTTTCGTGTTTAACCTAATTTATAGGAAAATATTAATATTTATGTGTCCAAATAGATTTACTACAAAAATATATATTTCATAGTCAATCTAAGTATACTTATTTGACATAAAGAAAATAGTAGCACTTTTTTATAGAGGTGGTCAAAGTTAAAATTATTTAACTCATAAAGAAGTACAATGCAAATTATATTCTTTTCTAGGACGGAGAGAACTGTCATACGACCTAACGGCTGTCAGTGTCTAAAAATTCCAATCAGTCCTTTTCTCGATCTTCCTTTAATTTCCCATGAAGCATCTGCGCGTCTCTTCTTAATTTCATACCACAAGTTCTCCTGAAATATCATGGGTAGCCATGCACATCACTGACATCGAACATTTTTTTTTCTGTTGGTATTGTAGAGCACAATTCCTTTCCTCATTGTGGATCAACTTTATTCTCCGCAGTCGAGAATAAGGCACTACTTGGAAGAAACATATGCATGTTTGTCTAGAATAAGTAGTATTTATAAATGAAAATTATAATAATATATCTATATTTATATTGAATATTATTTACATATATTGATAATAATATAATAATTTTGAACCAAAAGACCTGTGTTAGCCCACTTTATATTTTAAAAATATTTCAATCCTATGAGTACTATGTTGAATATGTTCCAAATTAATAGTCCAAGACAAAGGCCGGACTTCTGACGGAGCGAAGCGGAGGCCCGTCGCCGGTAAGCTTGGGCCGGAGCGAACAATATGTCCGTCGCTAGGGTTCCACCGAGATCAAGTCATTCATTATTCTTGTAAGCCGTCGCACGGCGTTGTAACCGACTCTTAATAATAGTGAGGAGTGTTTGCTGGCTGGCGCCCGTGGTTTTTCCCCTTCGCATTAGAGGGGTTTTCCACGTTAAATCTTGTGTCTCCCTGTGGTTTGATATTGTGTTTCGCCGTATATTCGCCGTCATTCACAACATACTATGTACTGATAGGGAATCTATGTCGGGCTTGTTAAGGGCATGTTTGGTACTGTTCACAACAGAGCTGTTGTGAGCTGTTTTTTTTATCAGACACCTATTTTTAAAACAACTTAATGGGTAAAATTGATTTTCTTCCCCTCTCACAAAGACATGAAGTGAGATGAAGCTGAAAAAAGTAGCTTATCTCAACTCTCTCATGCAAAAAAATTATTTGTGAAGCTGTATTTTTCAAAATAGCTCGATATCACTTAGAAAATTGCTCATGAAACTAATTTTAATCCTATTCTAAATAGATTGTTTAGACTCTAAGTGTGTATCTAAATAGAAATCATAATCGTAATATTGGAAGGTGAGTGTGTGGAGATAGAAAAAATATAACGAAAGCAGCGTCGGCACAACTGTGAACCTAAACCCAACCCTCTCATCCGCCTCCCACGTGGGGCGACGCGGGGGGAAACCCCCCAAACCCTAGCACCGCTCCTTCCTCCCTCTCCCTCTGCCGCGCCGCCGCCAGAGCTGGCCGCCGGCATGGCTGGCCGCCCGGCCGGGATGGCGGCGGTGGGGCCTCCCTCCTTCTTTCAGTGGCGCGCGCGGCACTTGGCCGGCGGCCCTTCTCCTTGCGAGCAGCGTGGAGCTCGCCGGGGGAGGCCGTCGCGGCTGCGGCGGCGCCGGCTAGAGCCCGGGCCGGCACAGGGGACGGCGACGGGGGCTACCTCTCCTTCGCGCTCTCCCCCTCTCCTCTCTTACGACGAAACGACGGCGGCGGGATTCGTTGGTCCGGCGCCCGGGCTGCCGGATCCGGTGCCCAGGCGGCGGATCTGGCCGGACCTGTCCGATGAAGGCGGCAGCGACGGCGCAGCAGCGGTCAGGTTCACAGGCGCTAGGGGTGGCTCCCTCCTTGCCGCCCCTCCCTTTAATGGCCTGGCTGTTGCTGCAACGTCTACTTCGGCGACGGACGGGGCCCATAGGTCAAGTCAGGAGGCGGTGGTGTTGGCAAGGGCTACCGTGGTTGGGGCTTCGCGTCCGAATCCGGTGGCCCTAGGGCTGGGGCGGTGCCCACGGTGGGACGCTCGCCTTGCGTCTACTGGTGGCAGCAGTGATGGAGGCGGGTGTCAGGGCTGGCGGCGGCGGTCGGCAACGGCCTCGTCGTGTGGCAGGTGGATGCGCGCGCGGGGTATGGCTGTTTCTCGGCACGTCGTCTGGTCGGCGGGGGTGGCAGGCACAGCTTTGGCTACCGTGAGTAGCCGGCGTGCCAGTGCCCCCCCTGGTGAGGCTTCTGCAGGATGGCTGACGGCGACGGCGTTGGTGACGTGCTGGGACCCGACATCAGGGCTGGTGTTTGTGCTGGGGTAACTTGGGCGAAAGCCCAGTGACGGTGACGCCTGTGGGCGCCATGTTCCCTGTTTGGGGCGTCGTGGCCACATCATTTCCACGGGTGAAAACCCAATCCTCTTGGACGAGCGACAACGGTGCATTGGACGTCGTAACCTTCCTTAAGGCGTCGCTATGGAATCGACCCGATCCTGATGTCTCATGGTAGGGCGGGTGGCCATGGTCGAAAGTCGGAGCTGCTCTTGGGTTATGCTTGAGCTGGGCAACGATGACTGACTATGGCTTCCTGCTTCGGGAGCTCCGGTCTCTTATTTTGCTTGGGTCGTCGTGTACTCGTTTGTGTGCGTGGGTAGTCTTCATCGTCATGGCGTTTCACGCCACGTTGTCTGCCTTGTATATATTTGCTATCTGTTTATCAATCGAAGCCGGTAACACGGATCTTTCGAAAAAGACTGTGAATTCTGAATGGGCTCGGACCTCGACCAAATAGAAACAACCAACGGGACTCTCGGACGGTCGATCATAAAGGTAAGCACATGGCGTGACCAAAGAAAGGATGTACGGACATGGCACATGAAAAAATTTCCGAATGGGACTCTGGAAGGCATGAATACGCCTCTTTTGATTTCCTGTTTTTCGATTTCTTTTTCATTTTTTCTATTTTTTTCTTATACAAACTAAAAAATATATCTACAATCTTTCATCGGAGCTAATTTTCTCCCTCCTCCCTCTCATAGAGCCACTAGGAGCGAGCCGGTGAAGCTAGTTTTTTCAGCTTCACCGACTTGTACGGGCTCTATGAGAGGGAGAGGGAAGAGATGCCTATTAGCGTAAGATGTGTATCCACAAGCTACGAGCAATCCAGTAGAGATGTCTTTCATGAATCTCCCACAACGAAGGCTTGAGAAACCCTCACAATCCACTGATCGGAGTCGGAGACAATCACCAACTTTTGCTCAATAATCCCTGTACACCAAACCATCTAGAAGTTGACAAACTCCAAGAGTAATAAGAGAAATCCACCGCGATGCAAGCCCAAGTGCTACTAGATGCACCAATGCGATGTAAATGCACTAGCTTGCTCTCCCAACTCACTAGAATGATCAACAATCGAGCAAATATGGTGGTGAGTGTCTTAGCTCTAGGTGTAAAAAAAGTAAAGCAAATAGCCAAGAGTTCTTCCCACAAACCGGCCACCACGTTTAAATAGGGACCCAAAGACCAAAGAACCATTGGCCCCAACACCCTGCAAAGATCGAGGTCACCGAATACAACTATACAATGCACCAGACGCGTTCGGTGTATCGATGGCCGCCACGTGCATTCACCATTGATCCGTCCTCGTTAGATCCCAACGGATAACTCACTCATAACAAATAATTATGTTGCATCAGGTACCCTCAAGCAACTGACTTGCGCTGCACCCAGCATCTAGTCGTTTCCAATAAGAATCCAAAGAGAGTTTATCTTCACCGAACACGTCCGGTCCCTGATGACCGGACCGTGACAGCGTCCGGTGCTCTCAACAAGCATAACTTTTCTCATCCACCGGACGTGTGAACTGTATGAGCAACACGTCCGGTCCATGTGCATTCGGTTGTTTCCAGTAAGGTTCTAGAGATGACTCCGAGCCACCAGACGTGTTTGGTCAACACTAACCGGACTCACTCAGCGTATGGTGCTCACTCATCAGCAACTAGACTGAGTCTAGGGTTAGTCACCAGATGCGTCCGGTCCCACGGGGACTTGCATCTGGTGCTCACAGTGAATACTTCTTCATCTCTATTCTCTTCACCCTTTCTCACAAGTGCTAAACACAATATGTATCACTTTTGTTCATGTGTGTTAGAATTTTCACAAGTCTTTTTCAAAGGTGTTTACTTTGCACATTAGATCTAATGCCCACACAACCGAGTTAGAACACCTGGCGGCACTTGATAACCGAATCACTAAGATTTCTCCCCTCTTAATAGTATGACAATCGATCCTAAATACACCCACACCCTCTATGGTGTCTTAAGTACAAAAACAAAAAATCCTATCAAGCTATACCTTTGCCTTGATCTCTTTTTGTTTTTCTCGTTCTTCATTTCAAGTTGAAGCACTTGATCTTCCAAAAGTGATCTTCACCATCCATCACCATGATCGCTTGACTCCATCACTTGATGTTGCACCATCCTATCTCAAATCCACACTTAGAGACAATAGGTTAGTACTTTAAGGTTTCATCAATTACTCAAAACCAAACTAGGGCTTTTAGTCTCCCTGGTAGTCTTGCATGATTTGTGTCGCCAGCTGCCCATTTCCTGGTGTCCCCTCCTCAATAGCTCAGGTGGCCCCTCCCACACGTTCTCATGGCTTGGTGCACCCTCCCCGATCGACAGGCTATCATGGTAGGGCACCCCTCCATGGTGGGAGCCCATTTTGGCACGGTGCTCCTTACTAGGTCTCGACTAGCAATGGGCCCTTTCAACACAACAGATGCATAGGCGGCACCCTCCCAGCAACACCTCTTTTGGCATGACACTAAGCCCCTACCCGATGAGAGGCCCTCACACCTGGAGAGCTTCTCCCCCTCTCGCCCATCTCCTCCTCAAGAAATCCACCGTGGTCATGCGCATCGAGGTAGAGGGAGAAGAGAGGGAGAAATGGTAGCTGGAAAGGGGAAAATAACATCATTATGACTGACACATGGGTTCTAGAGAAGTAGGAGCTATAATTTGATGGTTGTTTTTAGGGTTGTGCTCAGAATAAAGGCCCCTCAAAAGTCAAGAAGCCCTCAAATCTAAAATAGGGACTCTGATTTGAGATCCTTGCAAGAGATGCTCTAAGAAAAACTTGTTCCTACTTTATTCAGATTGCATTAGCAAAATGGTCCTCCCTTAGGTTATAAAAATAATAACTTATTATGCCTTCGACTTTTTATCACACGCAATGTGAGGCTGCCTCCTAATCCCTCGCGTTGCCCCTACAATTATAGTGCCTTTTGTCCTTCCTGTGCAATAGCCTCACCAGTTGTAAGGAGGAATGGGGATCTCCCTCTGTTGTTTAAATCTAATAGTTTTTAGGGTTCTAGATTAGATTGAATAAAGGTTGTTCTATGAGTTGTCGGTTACCATCGCCTTCATTGATTGCTTACCAAATCTTTATTTATCGTAGAGATCTCTAGTGCGGGTGCGGCTCTAGGCATCCAATCGGGTGGTCTTCATGATGCTTCTATGTGGTACAGTCAATGAGATTGTAGGGTCAATAAGATTGGGGAGATAATCGAGTTCCCCGTTTGCATCTATGTGGTACCACTTAACTAGATTCCGATCACATGATGGTCGAGCAGATATATATCCAAGCTTCCATATCCACCTGTACTAGTACTGGCAACGGAAGATTGATTGTCCCTTGCTCATTTTAGACAATGGTGCGGTCGATGTTGTTATTTCAACATATTAAATGCATCTTGTGAACTAAAGTTCTCATGACATTGAATAATACGGTGTTTTCAAGTTTTGTGCATCTCATTAAGATAAGGGTGATCGGAGGGGTTATGCTCGCCTTTGGCTATCATATCATCGTCGTTATTGAGTTTGTTCCAATAGGTTGGAATTAGATACTCGTCAACATGGTTTAGAGGTGAAGATTGTTATTATGGAGGTTAACAAACCCTAGCGTTCAGTTGTATGTAAATAGTGATGTAATTGTGCTACCTTTATTAATAGAGTTTTATCCGTTCCCCTTCGAAAAAGAAAGTAATGAATTATTGGCATGATGATTAGGTCTTATAAAAAACATGACGTGCACGCGATCAGAGCTCGGAGAAACGGCTCAACAAAACGCAACGCAAATCAGTCGTAGCTTCTGACCCCTTTTTCCTTTTCATTTTATTACCTCCTGGTCCCCTCCCCCCACCCCATATCCTGCTGTTATATTAGAAAATTACAAGATGTACTACCACTCTTTTCGAGCACAGTAAACACAGATGCACGGTCTTCTACTGTTCACCAGTACTATACTCCCGTGCAGCCTTCTGTAAATGTACACAAAAGATATATACACACTATAGCCAGAGCATGCTTCCCACAGCTTAAGATCCGGTATGCTTTGACCGCGTCTCAACTGCACACAGAAGCTAGACCAACCAAAGCGTTTGCTGCTGCTGTACATGTACATGTGTGCTGGTTTCAAAAATTAACCGATGAACATTGGATGCATTTGAGGTTTTGGCAGATCAGACCCATTACAGCAGCATTTGGTGTCAACTGTACAGTGTGCTCCACCTGCTGTGAGCCGTGTGCTGAATAGTAGAGAGAGAGATATGGGGCGGCGACATACAAAGGCAGCAGCAGCAATGCATCATCTAGCTAAGCAAGCTAGGTTTTCTGTTTGGCCTCTCCGGTCTTCGTAGTGCCACTTCATTAATTAATGGTGCGTTTGGTATGTCGGAACGTTTCGGTTTCTGGTCTGAAACCCAGAATCACTTCCAAACGATGGAGTCTGGAATCGTTTCTCCAAGAATCATCGTGAAATGTTTCTGATTTTTACACTACTAAATGGAAACGGCAAACGACTGGTTTCACATGAGAATCACTTTGTTTCCTGTCTACATCCGTGCTAACAATTATATTTTATTTAAAAGTAATTTTTTTGGTGCAATAAATTAAAAGGGTTGTATTTAAGTTGTACTTTAACCACAAAAAATTGATTTTTTTAAAAAATATATTTTTATTTATAGGAGTTTTAAGAGAATATATATTTTCTTAGGGATTAGAATCTAGTTTACTAGTCACACGATCTCATAAAGTGATTCTGATTCATTATCTGAAACGTTTCTTGAGAGAATCTAGATCTAAAACGTTTGTACGAAAATTTAGATCCCTACCAAACGGATAAATGATTCTGATTCATCATGCGAAACGTTTAGAGAATCTGGAACTAAAACGTTTCTACGTGAATCTGGATCCCTACCGAACGCACCTTTAATGTGACCCGGCCGGTGTGTTGTACTCCAACCATTAATCTAATTGTTTTGATTTGCCAGCAACTTCAACGTCAAGTTGATGGAGTACAGTAGTACTGCTAGCTAGTAGTATATATTCCTAAATGTCATCGCAGCCTTTTATGTATTTTAAAGGGAGGGGGGAAATGTCATTACTCTGCACGGGATGGTATTAGATGGGACATTTGACGACTGAGTATATATCTCCGTGGACATGTTTGTTTGGCTGGACAGTTCTACCTGGCTCGTACGAGCTCAACAGGGTAGAAAGAGGCCGGTCCCGTAGATGCAACTTGCAGTTTGGTTCTATTTCTATGTGAAACTAGGCTTGATGAGGATCTTATTTGTTTTTACTGCACACCTAATCGTCTTTTTCGTTTGAACTTTTCAGCCTAGGTTATCAATTATGATAAAAATATTTTTTTTCTTACAACAAAACAACACCAGCAGGTTTATTAACCTTAGAAACCAACAGTCAAACAGGTTATCCTCATATTGCACATGGTAGAATTACCACCACCCTGTCGCCCTTGCTTGTTTCAATGGAAAAACATTAAAGAAATTGAACGAGTAAAAGAGATAGTATTTCAGAATGTGTTCTAAAGTCAAGATCACTATTGGCCTGCAAAAATACAAAGATTACTTATTGTTTGGCACATGAAGACTGGTATCTCTGTGGCCTCTCCTACCATGTGGCTACTGTGTCTTAAGAGCAACTCCAACAGTTTGGCATTTAGACTTGACATATTTAATTTTGTCAAAAAAACTAAAAAACTGCTTGCCAACAGTTTGGTATTTAAGCTTGGCATTTTTGTCAAAGTTGTAAATAGGAGTCCGCACTTGGCAATTTGGCGACCGTGAAAAGGACGAGGCAAAACCTAATGGACCGATATTTTTCACGGCGCGGCGACCTTTTTTTTCATGGCAAAACCTGGGCAACGGCCTTTTTTCACGGCAGAACCTGGGCGGCGGCCTTATTTTTTTTCCTTTTTTTCACGGTAGAACCTGGGCGGCGGCCTTTTTTCTTTTTCCTTTTTTTCTTCTTTTTTTTTCACGGCAGAACGTTGGGCGGTGGGGTTTTTTTTCCGCGACGAGATGCCAACGACCGGGTCCACTTGTCCATGATTTCCGTTTTTGCCAAGTTATTATGGGGAACTGTTGGAGATTGCATATTTTTTGCTTCGGCATATGAGTTGGCAAATTTCATGTTTTGTCAAACCAAAATTGTCAAACTGTTGGAGTTGCTCTAAGCATTAATTTGCACTCCGCATATATGAAGGATAGTGTGCTATCTCCTATGTACGTCTTCCTCAATAATAAGAAACTAGCAAGGCATAGAATCCAACTTTTCTGCAAGGCCCATAGACTTAACCAATCAAACACGACTTACAAATATGTTTTGGGCCGGGCCATACCAAGACTTTGGACAATCACTTACGATGGACCAATGACCCTTGAGTTGGGTTGGGCTGCCGCACTACTGTACCTTTCCAAACAAAACATGTTGCATGTTATCTATATCTATATCTATATCTATCTATATCTATACCTACCTAATAATAAAGAGGCAAAATTTCAGCCTCTTTTTTTCGTCCATCCATTCTTCCTTTAACTACCGGACAATGGAGAATGAGTACGATAACAAAATCTATTAGGTCTCAGAAACAATCGGATTTCCATATGAATCCTATTTTGATATAGCGAATGACGAAAGATAATGTCCGTCTATTTTTCAGATAAGAATTGCATTAGGACTAGGACTCGCAAGTGATAAAATTTTAGTCACTTATTTGATTTTGAATTCTTTTTGGGTTGTACAAATCTATTCGTCTCCTATGGAATCCAAAACCAGATATGGAATCCAACTCGCCATGACTCATCATTCTATAAACAATCAATTTCGCACCCTAAATTATCCCGACCCCCATTGAGCTGACGTCAAGTTGCAAGCACGTGTCGTGACAATGAGGTGTCGTGAAGTCACGAGCAAGGGCACGGGATAGTGACGGCAAGGCGATGGCGAGAGGATGGCGAGTCGCGAGCACGAGCCACGACAGCGAGGTACCATGGAGTCATGAACGTAGGCGTTGGGCAGCGACGACGCAGTGGTGTTGAGTCGTGAGCACGGACCACGACAGCGAGGCATCATCGAGTCGCGGACGCGGGCGCTCCGTGGCTCTTCCTTGCGCATGAGGGCAGGGCTCGTCGGTGGATTCACATGCGCAGGCACGCCATAAGTGGAGGAGAGAAACACGGAGGCGAATGTTTGACGGATGCCGATCATCGTTGCCATTTGTGCCCGCATTAGACACGCGGCGGCAGTGCATATCATAGGCACGGAGGTGGTGTCCTCATAAATTTTTAGGGGAAGCCGAGGGATCACGGGTGTGTCGTGCTTATTAACATTCAATTTTTTTTTCTCCCGTTGCAACGCACGGGTATGTTTGCTAGTCTTTATTTATTTACTTAAAAATACAAAGCGTACATGAATGCAGAACATCTCCAATAGTTCCAAACAAATAATCCAAGTGGCTAAAGAAAGGTTGGAAACCTATATATTTCTTAGATTTCTCCAAGAGTTTTTAAAAACCCGTTTCTAATATAGAAGGGATTTCTGATGCTCTAATATTAGAAAGAGTTGTCGATGCTCTATATTTTGAACCCGTTTCATATGAAACGGAGTTGTTGATTCAATAGTTTTTTAATAATGGAAAGAGTTTCTGGCTTCATTCTTATTGAAGAGGAGTCAGACCAACTTGATACAACCTTTCAACAACTCTAGTTAAACAAAGTTGTTATGAGAAAACCAACTCAAAACCTAATTCTAAACAAAAAAAAGGTCACCCATAGGATGCAAAGAGACTTATCGCCACGGTCTCTAAAGTTCAACAAGCCTCCACCATAAGCGCTTGTTGATTCTCAAACCATTGTGATTGGGCCCCGACTTAAAGCCAATAGGCTGCAAAAGCGAATTGGGTCCATAATTGTCAACAAAACTTTTTTAGATTCAAATCCACAAAGTTATTGTAGGCGCCTTATTGAGATGTAGATGACCTAGGAACCTATCACAACACAACAAAAAAATATGAATGTGCACACAGATAATGCCATAAATATGCTTAGAAGGTCGATTCGACATACGATGCAGCTAGCTAGCGCCCGAACATCCCCGGGATGTGTCCGGACATAGTTCCTAACCTCTAACACTATTTGATTCCACTCGACTATAACTAGCCAAAAAAACGATTGGAGCGCTAACCGCAGTGCACAAAGGGTGGGTGCGAGCGACACGGGTGGTGTTGATGGCGTAGAGCATGGGAGGGTGTGTAGCAACGGTGGTGTAGAGGGTGGTTGTGAGTGCAACGACAACAATGACTAAGGAGAGGGACGGGTATCCAAACACCCACTAGCATTTGATATTATCTGTGGCGGGGCCAAGGTCTGGCCACCCTGGACCGGTGCCCGGGCTCACTTGGTAAACATGCATGCACATCAAGCATGCATATATAGTCGATGGAGCTCTGTAGGGGCAGAACAAATGCAGTACAGACTTTCTTTACTTTGTTGTAGACGGTAGTTAGTGGTAGATGTATTAGCTTAATATCTTGGTTATCTATTTTTACTTTTATATACGATGCTCTATTTTATGTGTTAGGTCCTAATTGACAAGATTCCGGATCCGGCTTTTCATGGCTCCTTGCAACGAGCTTTCCTAAATAAGAATCTAAAAAAACAACTCCTTAAAAGATGCTCACATGCGCTTGATCCATTTTTTATAGAGCCGGAGGGGAAAAATAGCTTCTCAATTCCTCCCCACTAACCTAATACTCTATCCATAACGTCTTATAATTTGAAACTGGCAAAGTATAAATTATTAGAAAACTATCACTGGAGCTATTTTTGTCAAATGTTTTTCAAAACAGCTTAGCTCCATCAAAAAGCTACTCCACGGCTCCACCTGTGAAACCAGAGCCATCTTAGTAGTTACAACCATGCCAAACGGATCCTTAATTAGTATTACGTTGTGGTGTCTCGTTCGATCAGGCTCCAAAAATTCTTGGCTCCGGGCTCTTGCCTCTGGCATTCGATGTTATAAATCAACAAAGTTATTGTAGACACCATATTGGGAGGCACATGACCTAGACACCTCACTACAACGTAAGAATACCTGTTGACCCATCACTGCTCCTCGGTGTGGTGGTTGAAGTTGAGGCCCATGGGCGCTCGCACTCGATCGTGATCACGGCCCGGGTCCTGGGAGCCCCTGGACGGCTGCACTTGCACCTGTCCAGCCTTCACGTACGCACATGTTTGTTCTGTTCCTCGCATCAATCACTCACACATTCTAAAAAACAATAACTCAATCACCTGTAATTTTTTTATATAGAGTAATAATCGAGGAATAATGTACTACTACAGCACACATTTCATAATTCATTTGATAGTACTTATTCTATATGATAAATATTAGTATTTTTATATAACTTTAGTCAACCTCTAAGTCGTTGACTTTTCAAAAAATAAGAATTGTATGATTTTAAAGACATAGCATTATATCTTACCGGAACTACAACCTTAGTACATACCATGTCAACCATCTGAGAGGTTGTATAAATAATAGATAAATAAATTTTTAAATCTAGTAACTTAAAATGAATATTTGAGCCTCCAAAATATTTTAAATAAAGAGTTTCTATTACAAAGTTGTAAACGTATCGAGATTTGTAATTTTATATAAACGTTGGGTTTATATGACTTCATATGAAAAAGTTATGGGTTTTTTTTATGAAATAAATAGCTAGAGAGACCATCTGACATGTGGCCCTCTCACCATGTGTCGGCAAAACCATAAAAAACACAATTTGAAATGGTCGAGGGATGTATTTTGCATGGTTTTAAAAGTTATAAGATGTGTGTTTGTTGTCTAGTCTTGAAGTTGAAAGAGATTTTAAAAATTTAGAGCATTTTTCTTTAATTTATCAGTTATGGTATAGTGTTTTCTCTCACAACAAAATACTAGTTAAAATCAGCTTATCATCTATAGAAGAAACCATCAGCTGAACTGACCCTCTGTGACTAGTTTAGATTGATGAATCGGACTTTACTCAAAAACAAACAAAAAAATCAGTCAAGCCAGCTTCATGCATGATAGGTCTCTGGCACTTTCATTCACTCTTTATTATAAGTCTTTATTGACAAATACGACTACTCTACTTTCAGCTCAGGATCCTAAAACTCCATGTTTGCCATGTACACGGAATATTAGATCTTGTTTGATACTCATATATCTACCTTAATCCACGTGTTTTTAAATAGTTTGATATGTAATTTAGTTTAAATTTTATACCTGGCCGGTCTAGAGGGATCGTCACGTCGAGTTTGCTAGAGGTCCTCAAAGTCCTAGGACCGTCCGGCGCTGGGTGTGTTGTGTCTCTGTCCATGTACGTCATATATCCACCTTAATCCATATGTGTTGGAATAGTTTGATGTGTAATTTAGTTTAAATTTTACACCTGGTCTAGAGGGGTCGTCGCGATTAGAGGTCCTCAAAATCCTAGGACCGACCGGCCGGCGCTGGGTGTTGTGTCTGTGTCCAAGACATGGTGCGAAACCGATGTACACGTACACCAGGTAGGAATGAAGAAAATGGCACGATCAGTGTTTTATGCGCCATTGATTGGACGGCCCAAACGCATGCATGCATGGAGTGCAATATAAAGCAGTGAGCTGCCATGAGCACGATGGACGGATCGAGAGATTCCTCCTAGTCCTAGTGCACACACAGGCCGGGGCAGAGGCAGGATTTTATTTGGTCCCATGCATGGCTGGGGCTGGCTTGGTAGCGTTTCTATATATGTTCTTGTCGTCCCTACAAATAATAATGGCGTCGAATCGAGACATCATCTGCAGAGGCACAGCTCGTGGACGGCACACGGCCGGTGTCAGTTTCGCCATTTTGACAATTTTGGTTTGACAAAACATGGAATTTGTCAACTCTGAAATAGATATGACAAAACAAAAAATATGGAATCTCCAACAGTTCCCCATAATGATTTGGCAAAAACGAAAATTATGAATCAGTGGACCTGCTGGCTAGTGTTCCGCCGTGAAAAAAAAGGAAGGAAAAAAAAGGCCGACGCCCACGGTTCTGCCGTGAAAAAAAAAGAAGGAAAAAAAATTGTCTCCCCCTTTTCAAGGTCGTCAAATTGCCAAGTGTGGGCTCCTATTTGCAACTTTGACAAAAATGTCAAACCCAAATATCAAACTGTTGGCCACCAGTTTTTTAGGTTTTTTTTGACAAAATTAGATATGTCAAGTCTAAATGTCAAACTGTTGAAGTTGTTCTTTGCTTGCGACGATGCCGCTACCCAAACAACCGTACGTCGTTGGGCGTTCGCTCGCTTTTGAGCGAGCTGCGCTGGAGACGACCGACGAGATAGAGTCCAGGCCGCAGACAGGACCGCGGCGAAGCACTCATAGCATTTCTTACAGGCGCGGCGGAGGATTGCTAGCTGGTTCTGCTCACCGCCGCTCCGCCTCCGCGGGCACCCACCCACCTGATGAGTGAAAGATAATATAATTGGTGAAACATTAGATATATTGCATTGGGTCTCATGAGCTGATTATATAGGTACATAGGACTAACACCTCTTGTGATACTATTCCTATTACTCTAACATCCACCGCAGTCACAGCGGGAGCGTTACAGACAGTGAGACTGGAGAAGAAGTTGATAAGCTAACGTCCCCATAACAGTCGATGTGTCGCGTATGCTGTGGCTGGAGAAGAAACCAATGAGTCCTCGGCAAGATGATAGCCCCTTAGTGCCGAAGTAGCCGAGGTCGAGGTGGACGTGGTCGAAGCCATGGAGGAGGTGCGGATCCGAGGCGTCAATAGAGGCACACGAGTGCACAAAATCAGCAGCTTCTTGCTGACATGTTCAGCATAACGATGAGCCGACTAGATGGCGAAGGTAGATGGTGCAGCTTAGACGTGTCAACAAACTCACATGCATCTTCCTTCAGCAACACCAGTGGCGGTGTCCGCGAGCTTGCGGCAGTCAGCGCAGACTTGGATCGAGAGCCAGCGTGACGAGAACCGGCAAAACGAGTGGAGCTACCGCCTGAAAAGGGTGGCGACACCAGCGGTGATGGCGTGACCACGAGCGTCGGCACTGCAGCTTGGGAGGGCGCAATGACAACCTCATCCTCAGGAGTGTTGACGACGATGCAGCAACAAACGATAGGGCGACGCAATCCGATCTCTGATCGGGAAAAGAAAAATCCATGCGACGAAGATCAGGAAGATGTCGACGATGACAGTCTGACGACGAACCCGGGAACGTGGCGGCGGCGGCCCGACGATTAACCTGGGGACGTGGCAACGGCGGCCTGACGACAAGTCCGGGGATGTGGCGGCGGCGGCCCGACGACAAACCTGGGACAAGGCGACGACGACGAACCCGGGACGAGGTGGCGACAACGATGGGAGATCCCGATCTGCTGCGCGACAGAGGGGCGCGCGACAGAAGCGGCGGCGGCTAGGGTTAGGATCTAAACCTAGACGAAAAATACCATGAAAGATAATATAATTGGTGGAATATTAGATATATTGCATTGAGTCTTATGGGCTGATTATATAGGGTACATAGTACTAACACATGTTATGGCTAGAAATATGGTACTATTCCTATTACTTTAAAAATGAGGACGCGGCGCCGTACGTCCAGCGGCAGCAGCAGCAGCTCGGATCGGCTCGGCGACGGCGTCGCCGTCGACATCGCCATCGCCGTCTTCGCCGATGTACGTCCAGCTAGCCGACATCGACATCGCCGTCTTCGTTGCAGTCGTCCAGCAAGCCGAGCCGCCGCGCGCTGCCAGGCCACTGCATGCTCGGTGCAACGATGGACTTGCACCGGCCTCTTCTGTCTGCACTGCATGCACCTCCCAAAGTCCGGCCCAACACGACTGCAACGAATTGCATTGCATCACCGCAGCGGCACCGCTCTCCCGACCCACCGCTGTTGGTCCGCACACGCCCACGACCCACCGGCCTATTTTTTTCTCTCTCTCAATCGTTTTTTGTATTAAGAGGAAAGAAGGGTTGAAACACATCTGGGCTTTACGAGTTTCCATAATCGCCCATAGCCCAGACGCAACCCGGCCGATGATACATCCTAGGCGAATACTCGATCCCTGAGTTAAACTTCCTAATAAGCCTGTTGCTCCTGCTCGTACCCAAAGCTCAGCCTGTGCTAGCTTGATCGTCACTAGCAACGGTGGCACTTGGGTGCTTTCACGCATCCTAAATAAATTCCCTGACCTATATATAAGGTCATTTGTTTTTTGGGACCAACAAAATATTGTTATTTGGTTTCTCATGGTCGGTCTCTAGCTCTAAGAAGAAGAACACGTACGTACGTACGTACATGCTAGCAGTAGCAATTTCCAGGGCACACGTGGTTCTTGTGTCACGCTAAATGAGTGATCCTGTAGCACGAGGGAGAAGGGTGACGTACGGACCCACCACCGTACCAGGCGGCCATGAAACGCCCCGGATAGATGTTCGTGGCCATAGTTGGTCATCGGCCCTAGCTCCACTCCAGTAACAACCACGAACGACATTCTCGCGACCCACACCTGCACGCCAACGGCCAACCGCCAAGTTTACCCATCCATCGACCCATCGCCATCCGTACCGACCGACCCATAGTAGAGGATGAAACAACAAAAGAAAAAGGACACGTACGGGTACGGTACGGGACTTTGAGGCGACCGACCGAGCACGACGTCGTCGCAGCCCGGGACTCTCAGCACTGTCTCCCGTCCATAAACCCCCCGGCCGTTTCAGTGCACGCCACGCGACGACCTGCGTTGTTCGGGATCGAATAGCACCGAGATCCTCATCCGCCGGCGCGATGAAGATGGCCGTGCTCGCCGCGCTCGCAGCCGCCGCACTCCTGTCCTTCCCGCTGGACTCCTCCCGGCGCGACGGCGACGGCGTGGCGATGCTGGAGATACGCGGCGGCGGGCGCTTGGAACTGGTCCCCGTGGACGCCGGCGCCGCGGGGCCCGAGAGCCTGGCGTTCGACCCCGCAGGCGGCGGCCCGTACGCGGGCGTCTCGGACGGGCGCGTCGTCCGGTGGGTCCCCGACGAGCGGCGGTGGGAAGACCACTCGTCGTCCTGCGCGCCGGAACTGTACGTATACATACGCCTTGCTTTGCTTAATTTGCTAGTAGAAGAGTAGTAGTGCTCCGATAGATGGATAGATGAATATAGCTTTCGAGCTCTCGTTTGTTCCCCGTTCTTTTTTTTTTAAGTAGTACGCACGCACGTAGACCCTTATCTCTATGAGCACTTTTGAAGGACTGAGCCGACAAATCTTGAAGTTCACGAAGTCACCACAGTCGCTGTCAACGGGAACGTCGCCTACCACTTAATGCGTAGCGTCGAAAAATCTTAGAATAAATCCTAGGTGGGAGCCCCGAACCAATGACCTTTGCCATTGCACCGTGAACTAGATCCTTCCTACCCGTCCGAGTAATAATAATAAAACAAAAGAAAAGAAAAACAAATCGCATGCAAAGTCGCAGAAGAGAGGATAATGCGTGCGTCGAGAGCCAGAAACAGACAGACAGACAGTTGCGTACCAACCGGTGCAAAGTGGCCGCGCGCGACGGGGCCAAGCACCGCAATCCCCATCGGCCATCGCCTCTTTCCGGCCTCGATCACGCACGAGCACGGCCACGGACTCACGGTGCTCAGTGACAGCTGCTCCGGACTCTCAACATTCAACAGATTCACCTGCATGCGGCCTACTACAGAGCTACGGCAGTACGGATTCTGTACGCCGCCATGGACGACCGCGGCGAAAACGTGGGAGGAGGAAGGCTGCCTGGGAGACACGTATGCATGGTATGTAGGTGGTGGGCAAGGCAAGGGCATTCAAATTGGCCACCCATGCTAAGAGGGTAGCAGAGGTGGGGGGTTGCAACGGCGAGACAGCAACAGAACAGGTACGATCGAGCCGTCGTCGGACTCGGACGGGACACCCGGCCGTTCCATCCCTCCCCAGAGCGGCCGGCCATTGGTGATTCATTCGTGGATAGGGCAGCAGGCAGCCACGCGCATTTACACGCACTGCACTGCTTCGTGGAGCCGTCACAAATTCACCACACGACGCCGCCCCATGCCTCCTCCTCCTCCGCGGCTGACCTGTAAGTTTCCATGTTCCATCCATCGCCGCCGCCGCCGCCGCTGTCCTCTGCCTCAACACCACCGTGCGTGCGTGCGTGCGTGCGTGCAGTTAACGGACGGCTGACGGTTGGGAACCAACGCTCAGGTTTTAGGTGTAAATGACACGATTTTTTTTTTGATCCAGTAAATGACACGATTTGACACCACTTGCAGCGCCAAACTCTCTATTCGTCGTGGATTTTCCATCACTTGGATGCCATCCATTTCCCATCAAACGGTTGGGAAAGCTCTTCACTTTATTAGTGCTAGCCTGGATGTAAATCGCAGCAGCCATGCATCGGCTGGAGTAGGATAGTATAGTATAGTTAGCAGGATTTTCTTTTTATTTTTTCTGTGCAGTAGCTTATCTTTTTTAAAAACTTTTTCAACGATTGCATGACTTTACAGTGTGCAGGATATGTCGCTCAAATGATTTATTAGTGTATGAAATATATTTTTTTATTTTTTTAGGACGAGTGATTTTGAATTTAAATTCTCGTGATGTTACAAAAGTATTTGTAGATCAATCAATATATTATTTTTAGAAATAATATATAATTTAAGACTAATTTATAAATTAATCAGAAATTATATAAACTATATGTTTTAAGAAGAAGTGGTATGTAACAGTAGATAATTTGAGGCGATCTATTCACACAAAATGATTTTAAATGTAAAAGCCATGTGCTATAAAGTTGCCGATATTTCAGAGGACTGTAATTTTGTATAAATTTAATATTTTCCAAGCTCATATGTAAGCGTTTAAAAATAAAAAAGATAAGCTGCATAGTAGTAGGAAAAAAAAGAGGAATTTTTGCAAACTATTCTTGCTCGGTACGGGAACTGGGCTTTAGATATGCTGCTATTTGCATCCCGTCTAGCTAGCATTAATGAAGTGAATAGCTTATTGACCGTCAGATAGGAAACAGATGTGGCATCCGGGTGATGAAAAGTCCACGGAGCTCACTACTCACCTATCATGATATCTTTAAAGATAATTTGCAAATAGCTAGCTAGACAGAGCTTATAAATAATAATAATAATAATAATAATAATAATAATAATAATAATAATAATAATAATAATAATAATAATAATAATAATAATAATAATAATAATAATAATAATAATAAAAGAACACCCTAATGGAGAATTATATGAGCTGTGAGAGTTATTTCTAGAAGATTATGCTAGACTAGCTATTGGTGTCGCTAGCTACTTGATTTTTCTTATTGATGATAGGCAATAGGATTCTCCCTAGATTATTAGCTACTCCGTATTAATTTGGACATGTTGATGACGTCTCCGTCCATCATGGCAGCTCTCTGTTGCACTCCATGCGCTGCGCTAGGCCGTTGAAATAATTGACTCATAAATAAAAACACTCAACTGATGGTGATCGTGCCATCTACCCAAATTTTATTCCATGCTGAAAATGACTGTAGACCTCATGCTGTAGTACCGTACCCCTGTGTGTTTTTTTTATGTTTTGTTTTTGCGACGAGTACCGTACCTCTGTTAATAAGGTTCAAAGCGACCGTGACATGTCAATAAATTGTAGTACTTATCTTTCTTTTTGTGTGTGGTGGAGTTCAATTCTACGTCTCCGAAAAAAAATACGGAACACATTTTTTTTCTCATCAAAAGGCCAAAACACTTGTGTGACACGTGACGTGCTGCGTGCAGGCTGGACAGCTGCAGGGGATCCCAGGACCCGGCCCGTGAGCACGAGTGTGGGCGCCCACTGGGCCTCAAGTTCAACGAGGACACCGGAGACCTCTACGTGGCGGACGCCTACCACGGCCTGCGCGTGGTGTCGCCGGGCGACAAGGTGTCTCGGCCGGTGGCGCCGCAGCACTGGTATCCAAACACCACCACCAACGGCCGCGCCTTCAGCTTCGCGAACGGCGTCGAGCTGGACCCAACCACAGGCGCCGTCTACTTCACCGAGACAAGCACGAGGTACCAGAGACGGGAGTTCCTACGCATCGTCATCTCCGGCGACACCACGGGGAGGCTGCTACGCTACGATCCTCAGAGCAACAAGGTGGAGGTGCTGCTCGACGGCCTGGCGTTTCCGAACGGCCTCGCGATGAGCAGGGACGGCACGCACCTGCTGGTGGCGGAGACGACGACGGGGAGGATCCTCCGGTACTGGCTCCGGACGGCGGTCGTAGAGGAGGTGGCAAGGCTGCCGTGGTTCCCGGACAATGTGAGGATGAGCCCTCGCGGAGGATTCTGGGTTGGGATCCATGCACGGAGGGGCAAGCTCGCCGAGTGGTGCATCTCCTACCCGTGGCTCCGCCGGCTGCTCCTGTCCCTGCCGCCCCGCCATGTCCAGCGAGCCTCGTGGTTGCTCAGTCGCCTTGGACGGCAGGTCATCGCGCTGAGGATGAGTGAGGTGGATGGGAAGGTGATGGAGATGGTTAGTGTTCATGGCGAGCTTCAGAAGGTGTTTAGGTCTGTTAGTGAAGTCGAGGAGAGGAATGGTAGCCTCTGGATTGGCTCTGTCTTGTCGCCGTTTCTTGGTGTGTACAAGTTGTAGTACAAGCATTTACATGGTGTGTGTAGGTGTTATTATACGATTAAATATGGATTGGGGATATGTTACTAGTAGTAGTAGTTTATTGGAGGAAAACATACATCATATCATCGCATATCTATATATGTGTGTGTATTATATAGATGCTACTTTAGTATAGAAAAGTGAAAAGGTGTCTTTGCGTAGAGGAAAACATACATCATATATCTTCTATCACTACATCTGTTCATCATTTGGGCAGAGGATAAATGTGTCTTTGCATCGATGGACTGAAGACAGAAGTACAACAGGCCTCTGTAACACGACGTGTTCTTCAGTCTACTTCTGTCTCAGCAACGAAGACACTGCATCTGTCAGCAAGTCCTCCGTTGTAACTGAACCCAACTCTATTCATTTGTAACTTTTAAGTGACACATAAACCAGGGATCCTGCTAGTAACAATATGCCTCACATCCATTATTGTTATTGAACAAAGCAGCAGGAGAAGACAAACAGCTTCTTCCCTGGGGGAAAAGAACCAAAAGAAGACCGTTCCAACGACAATTCTTCAGAGTTCTGCGGCTCTTGTCCTCTCAACATAGTTGATGTATTCGCAAGGAGTTTACCTTGTGGGCTGAATGGTTCAATCGTGGAGATTGTGCACACCAATTCAGTGACACAACCAAGTCAATCTGTCAACATGACCGAGACAAGGGATCCTCAGGATTGAGTGCAAGCATAGAGCTGTACGTGGACCTTAATCAGAACAGAATCTTAATTCAGATAACAGAAACTAGCACATGGTCCATAATCAAATGTCAAAGTTGTGGACCTACAATAATCACACACCGTATACATAGTGTTCCATGTCCATCACACCACGAGATGAAAAATAATATTACGATCCAAAGCTTGACGAACAAATCCAGAAGTAATATATCAAGAAAAAAAAACGATCGAATAAGAGTGAACATGCAGGATTATATATGGACTTGACCTTAACAGTAGTTTGGACTGATTATGATGGACTGACATTATATTGCCAGTTAGCCGATGCTGGGGGTCTTCAAGACTGCACCATGTTCGTCGATGAAAATACGGACACGCTTGGGGTTGAAGCCCGGAAGGATGTGGCTTCCCAGTGGGTGTACCTCCGGTGCGGCATCAGGATAGCAGTCTGTATAGATCTGCCTAAACGCTTCTGTGGCCGGCATGCCCACGCACTCTGGCCATGAGGTTTTCCGTTGTTGAGGCTGCACTGATCCAGAGTTCACCTACAAGTTCACGGAATCAGTTGGAATCTTAGCTTTGTGCTAGACTAGTAGCTAGGATGAGAATAATGGCGGAGAAAGTACACGGTGCTCTGGCCTAAGGAGTTCACCTGCATTGACGTTTCGGCATATACCTGTCGTTCTGCTTGCCTGCTGGACGACGACGTCCCAGCTGAAGCTGAATGATTGTTGATTGAGTGGCCAAAAGCTGGACGGACCATCTGATTCACGGTAGTAGTTTCCATCTCATTGAGCCAGCCAATGAGTTCATCTGCAGTAGGTCTTTTGTGTTGGTCGTCATCCACGCAGAGTTGAGATATTTCAATGCATCTCCTCAATTGTGGGTTGTTATCTGTCAATAGTGAATTTTGGCTCTGCTGCAACAGTCAAACTAATGTTACTGGCATCTGTTATGAATCAAAATCAGTGCAAGAGCTACTAAATGTTTCTTTTCGAAGAGCTTTAACTGGGGAAAGATAAAAAATATTAATATTTATGTTACAAAATCAATATAATTGGATATATCATTCAAAATATTTTCATGATAAATTTATTTGGAGATACAAATATTATACATATTTTGTACAAATTTAGTCAAACTTACGACAAAAAAAAAACGTTACTGGGAGAGTACATAAACATGATCATTCCCCTGTATGACCTATGTATATGTATTTGCTCAATTACAAATAAATTTATTTCGATGTTGAGCGTCCCTCTATTTTTTTAACTTTCCTACTCCAGTTGGTAGTAATTTTAACAAAGGACAACTTAGGTGAAAAAGAATTGGTTAGTGATTGCAATGAAACCATGTATTCAACATCGTTTTTTTGGTTTTATTAGCATTTTAGAATTATTTGGAGAATTACTACCGGGTTAACTCTTCCTATATAAATGTATAAACCATATACATGCTTGGGGTCTAGTTAATAGGCACAAGGAAAGGGGAAACAAGATTGATCTTGTGGGGCTTGCAACTCTTATTTGGGCTATATGGTGCACCCATAAGTGTTTTGCTTTTGAGAAAAAAATATTTCTTTATTTATGTAGCCTGTTTTTAGGGTTTGTGGTTTATACGCTGTTGTAGTGTGAGAACACAAGGAGATTATCCACTACTGTGGGGAACTTTCAAGGTCATCGCTTGTCGTTTTGGCAAGAATGAATTTGGATCCTCTAGTAGACTTTGCTCACGACTTTCTTTTCTGGCGTCCTCTTTTTCCTTCTTTTTATCAGCAATCATTAAGAAATGTTTATACAATCATACACCATCTTTTAAAAGGATTCAATGGTTGTATGTTCCGGTGAGTACCCACCAAGTTGCTGCTTTTGTCCATCTTTTAAAAGGTCTCAATGGACTACTCGCTTGATTGTTTGTGGCTGATACTGTTTTTAGTTATTTGTTTTGTTGTGAGAGAAAAACATTGTACCATAGTTGATAAGCAGACGGATAAACCAAGCGAACAAGGCCCATCCGTGGTTGTTCTAGTCATAGTCTTTTCTTTTAGAACAGTTAGAGATCAAGGAAGGTGCCAGTGAATTGAGACTCATCTGTAATTGCTTTAGCCATGAAGGTCCTTAAGTTATTGGGTAGTTAGTGTTATTGCTTTGCGAAGTGCTTAGATTAGTTACATCGAGTGCTTTGATGGTTTCTCTAGACTTAGTCTTAGCTAGTGTTTTGTGAGGTTTGCACACCTCCATTCTCGGTGCTTGCGTGTACCATTGTTTATACGCTAGGGGTTTGTAGTCTTATGTGACCCTCCAATGTGTGGAGTGCCACATTGTTTTAGCCGGAAACACGATGCTAAAAACCGCGAGGAGCGGTCCAGGAGAAGGCCATCCCATAGACCTGTGATTGCTTTAAGCTTCCGCATTTAATTGTACTTTGTGTGTGCTTTACATTCGTAGTCTAGTTTGCTAGGTTAATGATAGAATTGGAAGCTAAGGGTGTAAAACGTTTTGTGATAGAGTTAACAACACTTAATTTAAAAACCTATAGTTTCATAGGTTTTAATAAGCTGAATTAGAGGAATAGTTTAGTTTTAGAAAGCCTAATTTAACAAACCCCCCCCCCCCCCCCCCCTAGCGTCGTGGTTCCTTCATCATTATTATCAAGTCTACTTCTCTTGACAATTGTACGGATAATGTTGAATACATATAATATATCAAAGGAAGATGCAAAAGTGATCAAGAAACTTTTCCTTACTATACCTCTTCAAAAGCAGATAAACTATTACTTCCCTTTAATAGTGTTCTGATTATGACGCCCAAACTATATATGTCAGACTTGAATGATATCTCTCCCTTTTTTATTTGTTCTGGTGAAATATATCCCCTGTATGTCATATAGTATAATAATAAGTTTAAGCACTCTGGCATACAACAATGTAATATATCTATATCTATCTCTATATCTATCTAATCATAAAGAGACAAATTTTCTGGCTCTTTTTTTTTCCTCCATCCATTTTTTTAATATGTCTCTCTTTAACTACTTGGCAATAAAGTCCGGAATTTTATATATAACCCGTACTAATATACGAGTTAAAATAGCTCTCCACTCACAACCACACGCCCTTCAGTGCGCGGGAAACGCGCAGTACCACCGAATGCGGCGTGTACCTGAAAAATCTGGGATAAATCCCAGCAAATGATGAGACGCCAGGGTTTGAACCCTGGTGGGTAGCATCCCACTGGACAGTCCTATCATTGGACCATAGGCCCATTCGCACAAATAGAGTTTCTTAATATAACCTTAAAAGTTAGGAGTTCTAATTGTAATTCAAATAGATCGAGCTCTAAATCATATATCCTATTATGAAACAAGTAAGACTTCCAAGTAACATGAAAAATAATTCTAATCAAATAGAAATATAATGATAAGTATAGAAATTAAGAAACGAAAATGAATTATAATCAAAATAAAATAGGATAATATGAATAGAAATTAAGCAACTTTATGTTGTCGTTACTAATAGAAAACAAAACAACTCTAAATCAGAAGTAAAAGGACACCACGTTGGCAACCATGACTAAGCATATATAATAAACAAACAAGTAGGATATTTTCATATGTGAATCTTATCATGACTATGCATGACTATGCATGAGTCAACGACAACATCAAAATCGAGAGAGGGTATATTTGCTAGTATTTAATAATGTATTAAAGAACAACCAAGTTCTCTTACTTACAGTGTTCCGTGGAAATTTCGAGTGAATGTTCTGGATTTTTCACCTTCAAAGCATCTTGATAATCCAAAGTCTGCTATTTTTGGAACCATGCCGTCCAGCAAAATATTTGCAGGTTTAAGATCCAAATGATTCATACGTTTTTCGTTGTGAAGATACTGCAAACCACAACAAATTCCCTTAATCATCTGATAAGTTGTATCCCATTCACGTCGTCCGCGAGATGCATCTGTCAAAGTATGTCAAAGAGAGCTCTCAATCAAAGAATTTTAAAAGAACTGCAATGCTCTCGTAGTCTATGGTGGGCAAAAACCTTGATTTATGGCAAAAAGAAAAAAAAGGAAGGGAGCATAGAATTTAAGACTGCTCCAATCGAATATCATATCGTGGACTACGCTGATGCTCTATAAGCCTTGTTATTACCTAATGAAAAACATGTCAACAGATGTGTTCTAAAAAGGAAGCCTCACATTAAGTCAATAATGTCATTGCATTAAAATTACAGCTGAACTAAAAAAATGTTAATTAGTAAACACACAAAATTTCAAGAAAACCATGATTCCAGAGTTAGCACATCTCTCCAGGGGCAGACGCAAGGCAAGGCAGATGCTGCCTGCGCGCTGCAGCACCCCCTAAGCCCACGAATGCTTTAGCAATCCATGCATGTTTAACAAGTCTAAGAGTATCTCCAAAACATTAGTCAAATCATTTTCTAAAGATAAATTTGGCTATGATGAAAGAAAAAACGTTTTCAACAGACTTTGCAAATGACTCTTCAAATTTAGTAGCTCTCCATCTCACTTCATTCGCTCTCTACTTTTTTTTTGAAGGAAAAGGAGAGGTCGGAATTTCATTAAAAGGTAACCAATGTGATTACAAACAAGAGCAAAGAGGAGGGAGGAAGGAAACACCCAGGAAGACAAAACAAAAAAACGAAGCAAAAAAAAACTAAAGCGAAGCCAAAACTATACAAGCTCTATCCAAGATTCAATATCCGGGAAGTATTTCTTTTTGGCCCTCCAAAGAAGCTGTCTGAAGGTGCTCTTGAAAATTTCTAAGCAGCGCATGCTGCTGGCTGGAATCCCTCTGAAAATAACATCATTCCTAACCTTCCAAATACTCCAGCACATGATGATGGCTATTTCCATGAAGAAACTGACATTAGCCTGAAGCCTAAAACTCTCAAATCTTTGAAAAGGGTCAGGTGCGCTGATCATTGTTAGGCCAATAAGCCCCCAATAAAATTTAGTGAAATTACATTCCAAGAAGAGATGAGCAACTGTTTCCTCAATGGCTTCAGAGCATAACACATAGTGGAAAGAGGGGATATACATGTTCTTCCTCTTTAAGATATTTCGGGTACTGAGCATGTCCTGAATCAGTAGCCAGAAGAAAACCTTATGCTTGTGTTGACACGACGATCTCCAAATCCAATTGAAAATTGGATGAGCCGAGCTGAACCCATATAGGTGAGAGTAAGCTTTTTTGGATGTAAAGAGGGGGGAGCCCCAAATTTAAATGCCAGACATCAGTTCTATCAGAAATATGATGATTTTGAAGGATGGCTTCAAACTGATGCAGTTGATTAAAAGCCTCAACAGTCAAAGGAAGATTAAAGAGACTGAAAGTTGTATTAACAGAGGTAGCACACTTGAGGGAGATGTTGGGTTTCTTGGCAAAAGAGAACAGCTCTGGAAAAGCAAGTTTCAGCAGTTGCCCATTCCAGCAATCATCCCATAGCAAACACGAAGTCCCATCAACAGCTATGACTAAAGTCATCCCCTTATATTTATCAATAAACTTCAAAATATCCCTCCACCAAAAGGATCCCTTCTTCACATGATTGGGAAGTCTACCATTTCTGTAGAATTTTTCCCAAACAAGGTGCACCCATGGAATGTCTGCTCTATTAAAAAAATTGTGAAGGTGTTTCAGGAGGAGAGCCTCATTTTGAGTTTTCAAGTCAAGAACACCTAAACCCCCATCTTCTTTTGGTCTGGTAACCATTGACCAGGCAGCCTTGGCATTAATTCTCTACTATTTTCATCTGAGTCTCTCCATAAGCAGTGCTTTCTAAACTTGTCCACATGTTCTCTAACAGTGGTGTGGAGAAGGAAGGTGCCCATGAAGAAGGTGGGCAAAGAGGTGAAGACTGAGTTTGCAATTTGGAGCTTACCAGCTTGAGGAAGAAAGAGAGAAGTGCTTGCTAATCTTCTTTCACATCTAGTGACCAGAGGCAACAAATCTTCCACTTTTGGCTTAGTGAGCCCAAGGGGCAACCCAAGGTAAGTAAAAGGGAAATTACCAACAGAACAACCAAAAGTGGCAGCTAGATTCTGGATTTTTTCCTCTGAAAGGTTGATTGGGATCATCATAGATTTTGCAAAATTAACTCTAAGACCAGTGGAGGCAGTAAAAGTGTTAAGAAGAGCCTTCAAAATGAAAAGTTGTCTCCCACATCTCTCCATTATTATGAGAGTATCATTAGGATATTGGAGAATTGAAAAGTCATTAGTGGATTGCAAAGGGATTGGCAACTTGATATGACCCAAATCTTTTGCTCTGTTGATGATTGACTGTAAAAGGTCAGCAGCTAAGACAAAGAGGAGAGGGGAGAGTGGGTCGCTCTCTACTTTTGGATAACCTATATCACTAGTCATATAGCTTCTTGGTTTATAGAGTATGTTGGAGTGTTCTACTGTTTTTTTATCAAATTTATTTTACAAAGTAGCTAAATCAGTAAATTTAGCTAGTATTTTTGGCTAATCTCTTGGAGATGCTCTGAGGCTTCGTTTGGAGACCCTCGTATCCATCTCAATCCCACATCAACACAGATGGATTGAAGTGAAGAAACAAGTATTCAAACAAAACTCTAGGAGCAGTTGTGAACTTAAATTCAAATGATTTACCACCAATCACACTAGAATAGAAGCATATGACAGATCTAGCTCCACCCTTGTGCCCTCCCTCTGTCTCATTGGGAAGACACTAGCTTGCTGTATAAGATATCCCTCATGCGCCAATAAATTGGAAATTGGAGGCCTGTGAGGTTCTCTGGCACTGTTCATCGATTTGACATTTTTTTATTTTTTAAATTTTAAATTTTTTATTTTTAGTTTTTATTATAATTTTCAATTTTCAAATTTATTTTTTTTCATTTTCTTTTATTTTTAGTTTCGAAGCAAGCGATAAAGAGTCGGTAGTATTTCTATTTTTAATCTTTTGTTTTATACATATATGATCCTACGCATCGGAGTGCATGCGGTGTGGAAGTCTATATCAATTATAGCAATAAAAAACATGTAGTCTTTCTATCAGACCAATATAGTTTTATATTGAACTGTTAGAGGTGTTTTTTAAGCTTTTTTAGTTTCTACTTCCAAAAACTTTTATTATTTTTTAGTTTTAAATTTATTTAAGCTTTTTTATTCTCTTATTTTTCTCATTTATTTTTTAATCTTTTATTTTATACAAGCAACATCACATGCCGTAAAGTGCGTGTAGTATAGTGATTTATATCAATCAAAACAATAAAGAGTTTGTAATATTTCTATCAGGCCCGTGCATCTTTATATTGGTTGTTATTAGACCATAATAACAATTTTGAGTGTTTATCCATGCTATTGTACATATATTGTTTCAGTATATACAAAAAAAACTAAGTCGCTTTAACGCTTGCAACAAGTGCTTAGCAAGAGCCGGCGCGGCGGAGCGCTGAAGAATCATGGCCCTATTGGTTTTGGTGATTAACGAAAATTAGCAATTATTATGGCTAACGTGTGTTTTGCAGAGGCTATGAGTAGCCTAGCCATAGTGATCAACATGAATGGGCATCAATGGGTGTCACCTAGCCCCCAAGATGGATATCATTTCGGATTTCAAAGAGACATAATAAAGACCCTAGAATGATAGGCTAAGTGTCATAAGGTGATGAAGGGCACTTAGAAATAGATAGGGCTTCTTTTTGATCTTTGACCATACTATTAAGAGGGGTTGAGACTAGTAACTTGACTTAGGAAAGCTTCATGAACTAGGTGTGGTGCACACTTGTATTCCTTAGCTCTAAGCAAGCCTATTGTGACCGTAAGATAGCCTAGAACAACTTTCATATTCATCGCGGCGAAAAACGAAGTTGAGAGGCCTGTTTTCTGGGCGACGGGCGCTCCTGACGGAGGCGTCGGACGCTGTCCGTCGCGTCGGACAAAGGCGTCGGACGCTGGGTGGTTGAGTCCACAGAGTCCGTCGGCCTTCCAGTTGCCGTGTTTTCTGGCTAAGTTTTTCAGGGTCCGACGGACGTTGTCCCGTCCGTCGGCCAGGCGTCGGACGCTCCGTCGGCCTTCCAGTGAGGGTGTTTTTTCAGCCCGAGTCAGAGTGTAGCGTCGGACGCTGGGAAATCCTGTCAGAACTAGCCGTTGGGCAGGGCGACGGACCGTCCGTCGCCTAGGCGTCGGAGCGTCCGTCGCCAACTTAAAGAGCCAGCCCGAGGCAGTTTCCTTGAGGGCTATTTATAGCTCCTCACACTTCTCTCCTACCTTGCCTTTGCTCATTTCATTTGCTGTGTTGTTTGAGAAGATTGGGAAGAGAGCAAGAGCCCTAGAGAGAGAGAGTGATTTGTGAATCCATCCATCCTCTCCTCTAGTTCATCCAAGAGTTCAAGTGTGCATCCTCTAGTTGTGAAGCTTGAGTGAGTAAAACGAAGATCGAGGCTTGTTACTCTTGGTGATCGACATCACCTAGACGGTCCGGTGGTGCTTGGAGGAAGGTGATCGCCGGAGGATTGTCGGTGGCCCTTCTTCATCGACGTTGTGGGCGATTCACCGAGACGGAGTGGCGAAGAATCAGCCCGTAGAGAGCACTCATCCCTTGCGCGGGATTGAGGGGGAGCTATACCTTGCGAGGTGCTCCAACGAGGACTAGGGGGAGTGTTGACTCCTCGATACCTCGGCAAAACATCACCGTGTCAAGCATCTCTTTCCCTAGCTCTTTCTTACCGCATTACTTTCCGCACTTGTCTTTCAATTCATACTAGAATTGTGTAAGAAGTTTTCGGTTTCTATTGACTTGCTACCGCTTTCTAGCTAGGACACACAAGCGGTAGGCACTAGGGGGTTAATTGGCTCTTTATAAGTTTAATTCTTGTCTTGAAATTAAAAAGAGCCCAATTCACCTTCCCTTCTTGGGTATCTTAATCCTTTCAAGCGCGCCCCTCTGTGCTAGTATATAGAATGTATGAAAGAGAAACCAGTACATGAGCATGAGACATTGCTAGTTGCTAGAATGTATGAAAGAGAAACCAGTACATGAGCACGAGACATGGCATTGTACTAGTTGTATGTATAGATAGGACATAGTAAATGAAAGAGTAGCAGCACATAGAATAGATCGAAGTGTTGCAGTCATACCTTCGAGATACTCTTCGAGACTTTTATTAGGTATATACTCAAGGCAGAGAGACCTATGTAGGTTACCGACAAAAATGTGTTCCCCTTTGTGACTGACCACTTCTTTTGATGTACCAAAGCAATAGCCTAAAATTCTCACTATATTTTTGTGTTTAACCTTCATCAAATTAAGAACCTCTTGCTTGAAATTTTTGTCAGAAGTGTCATCTGGCATACCATAAAGTTTCTTCACAGCTACCAATTTTTTGTTTGGAAGAATTCCCTATTTTATTACAACACAATATTTCATTAGAAATAGCGCCAAGCATGCAGTTAGTTTCACAGGCTGTATTTTTTTATAAAAAAAAAGATAGCTATCCAAAATTTAATCCTACCTTGTAGACAATTCCGAATCCACCAGAACCGATCACTCTATCGGTAGAGAAATTATCTGTAATTCTTTCCAAAAGCTCGTATGGTAGCGAGATTGGATTGGCCTTCTCATCGATCAAAATGTGCTCCAATTTTTTGAGTTCCTGATCACCCATTTCTGCAATCCATAATGCACACAACATATAATTTTTAATTTGTATCCATGTAGTTTGTACTTAATTTGTAGAGGTTTATATAGATAGATATCAAGCAGGACGACCAACCCTCTATAGGTTAAGAAAAGGCACCGAAGAGTTTTTGAGAAATTAAATGCATGGATTTGTCAACAAATTCGTATAATTCACATGTGTTGAGTGGATTGAAGTTACAATTTAACTAAATCCTACCCGTGAATTGAGATGAATACGATAACGTTAAAAAAAAAGTCTAACCTGAACGGATGTGCTGGGAAGATGTACGGTGTACTGCTGGCGGGCTGCTGCTGCTAGCTGTTCAATTCAGAGAAGATGAACAGCAGCTTTGGTCGGTCGGTCGGTCTCCTTGGCTAGCTGCAGCTGGAGGCCGGTGAATCGAAGAACCTACCCCCGTCGTCGTGTTTAAGAAGGTGCAGATCACGCTATGAAACCACATATGAAATTGCAAGTTTCACCAACAAAGGTTAGTTATTTAATTAATTATATTAGATGGCAGCATGTAGGCAAGAGTCGACCCTTGACCCAGTAAAAAAATAATATATGCTTGCCTGCTCCTGTCCGCGTCATCCATCATGTGACCACTAACTGGCCTGTTCGTTTGGCAGGATTATGCACTGTTCCGACAGGATTATTCACTGCTGGCTGATTTCTTGTGAGAGAAAAACACTATTCCGACTGGATTTAAGCCGGCTGAAAAGCGACGAACAGGCTGACATCGATATCCACACAGAATGAGTCTGGACCCATTTTCTTCGAGATATTCTTTCTGATCCTACAGGCTACAACCCTATTCGGATTGTGAACCGAAGTGTCCCTAGCGTGTCACACGCTTAGAAAATCATCTCGTGCGGTAGACTTATTATGAAGCTTTCGAAGCATGCATATTCCCTCCGACTCTTGGTCCATAGCCGCAGTTGCAGTGTTCCACAACGACCAAGAGGGGACGATAGCGCATATATAGGGCCGGCACATTCTAACCTTCCCCGTCACCCATCCTAGCTATGTTGCTGCTGCTGGTAGCAGTGGATCTCATCCACTCAAGCTGCTGCTGTTACTAATGTGTGTGCCTTTTTTTTTCTCCATTTTTCAACGCGGTGTTGCTTGTCTGATCTGTATATGGACTATGAACTGTGATCTGTGAACTGTATGTATTGAAGTTTGATTGCTGTCCTTGCTGATTTGTTGTAATAATTTGGGTTTCGGGGATCTGTGGGTTTTAGTTTCGGGGATGGATTTCTACTCGAATTTGTGTTCGGAACGGGATCGGGTTTTCGGGTTTCGATTTTAGGTGAGACACTCTGTCAGCATTTGTCGGAATCTACAGCCTTCTCAATGGACCGAGGCGGTGGATGTTGAAGACTGGTTGTGGTCGGGAGAACATAGCTTAGTGTTCTCAACATTACGATGCATTTGGAAGCAAAGGAACGATGCGATTTTTACAAGCTCCAGACACACGGCGATGCAGGGGTTTGCTGTGACCAGAGATGATTGCTCCTTTTGAACTAGTGCTGGGGTCGCAAATAATTTAGTGTGTAATTAGCTTTTCCATTTCTAACCCGGTGTAGCGGTCTTGCATGCGGGTGCGTCACTCGCGCATTATGTTGTAAACTTTATCTCTTTCTTATTAATATAATGTCGGGTAACAGGATCTTTCAAAAAAAGAATTCGCTTTGTTGCCACTCTCAGTGTATGGCGAGTAAATCTGCAGAAGCGGTTCGTGCATCCAGCAAAAAAAAAAAATCAACGGACGACGCCATATGCATCCCGGACGGACCGGCCGGCCACACTAGTACACTACACATGTATATATTTGTATAAATGGTATCAAATCAAACGCGCTATACGATGAATCAGCTATAATAAACTGCATTGCTAATTTGTAGATGTACGACTCCTGTATAGCAGTAGCTAGCTACTACTTGCGTCACGTCAGGGAGCAGTACCCTTAGCTAGTTGCTAGCTAGCTAATGTTTTCTCCTGCAGCTGGCCGGGCTTCGTGTGTAGCTAGCCGTACGTGTTGGGGGTAATAAGCTTGCTTCGAGTTCCACACGAGAGGGATTATCAATGAGCAACCCAGTCTTGGAAAAGATATACAGTCTTATTGCGGATGAGACAGCAAACCAGCTTGGTGTGCATACACAGGTACGGATATACTCTCTCTCTCGATGCCCCGAAAGAATCAAATTTTAAAATCTATGTCAGTCAATCTTTTCTTTAACTTTATAAAAAATAAATAAAACAACATATATAACTTAAAATAAGTATCATGTAAAAAATATATATTTAGATAAATCTAATGATACTAATTTGATACCATAACTTTTAATACTCTAGTCTAGAAATTTTGTTAAAGTTTTAAAAAAATTAACTTAGAACAAATCTAAAAATCTATTAGCATGTGATTTTGTTTGACACAATAAACGAGCTCGCAGCATGCATATGCATATGCTAGTACGTGCCTCGTACAAGTCGCAATGCGAATAGCTATATCGACAATTTCACAAAACTGAATTTATTTGAAAAAAAAAAATGTCAACCAGTAGATCACACTCTGCACGAGGACAGTCGAGCCTGCACTCTCGACGTGAGTCCGCCCGGACGTAGGCTCGGCCGCTTATGTGCACGCTCCATCGGAATCCCGTGATTATGGGTGACGAGATTAGTTCTCCCGTCATTAGGGGAATATGGAGTGATTTTTTTTTATTTTCCTGAATTTTTTACTTTATTATTAAGTAATTCATAAAATTGAAAAATCAATGGTTAGGATTGATTTGACATATTAGCTCCTTGGAGGTAAAGTTTGTACCTTAGGATTGCCCATATTTTGATTCATCCAACAATTTCATTCATTTTAGTTTGCTACTATAATTCATTGTTTTTTGTGCCGGTGGTGTCTGTCTGAATGAACCGGCCCTAAGTTTTAAATCCAAATCAAACTGCAGCTACGGTTCCTCCATCATGAGCTCAGCAGCATGCGAGGTGCCCTGGAAGATGTTGCCGATATGGAACATCTTGGACCTGTTGACAACTACACGAATTGAAAGTGTGATATCAGTGGAAGTTCGTTTACAGGATGAAACCTCTGGATGATTATCATTCAAGGCAGTTGTTCCTTCGAAGAATTTTTGTATCAGCAGATAGATGCCCCGAGCCATTTGAAGGACTATCTGAGAAAATTCTTCAGAAATGCGGCGGTCTGCCACTAGCAATCATCACTGTAGCCAGCCTTTTGGCTAGTCAACAAACCAGGTCAATAGAGCAGTGGAAGTATGTCCTCAACTCTATACGGCACAATCTAGAAGGGATGAGGCAGATACTGAACCTTAGCTACATTCACCTTCCACATCCTCTCAAATCATGCTTATTGTATATCGGTATGTATCCAGAGGATTACGAGATTCAGAGGGAGGAGCTGGTCACCCAATGTGTAGCCGAAGGTTTCATCAGTGGAGTAGTAGATGGGAGTGAAGCAGTGGAGGTGGCTGGGAGTTTCTTGAACGAACTTGTGAACAGGAGCATGATCATCCAGCGTATAAAATATGGCGGTAAAGGGGAGCATATCAGCTACAGAGTGCACGACATGGTTCTGGACCTGATTCTGTGCAAGTCCACAGAAGAGAACTTCTTGTGTGCAATACAAAACCTACAGGCAGCCAGCAACACACAGCAGAAGAAGGCTCGCCGATTCTCCCTGCAGTTTCATGACAGAAACGTAGGAGCAGTTGAGAGCGCAGGCCGCATCATCAACCTGCCACATGTTCGATCACTGATAGTTTTCGGATGGCCTGCTCCTACCCTTTCGCTGCTTGAGCTCAAATTTCTCCGAGTTCTGCACATCGTGCTTGCCACAGATGATCTGGACCTCACCCTGATCTGCAAATTGTTTCAACTCAGATATCTATGCATCCGTGGAAATGGAAAACACAAAGGGCTGCAGCTACCCATAGAAATCAGCGGGCTAAAGCATCTACAAGTGTTGGATGTGATTTCAGGCTTGTCCGACTCGGGTATTCCACGGGATGTTATCTTTCTGCCTGCTCTGTTACGTTTGCAGTTTCCTCTAACTGCAGTTTATCCCGATGGCATTGGCAACATGAGGTGTCTGCACACTCTGCTACTATTTGATGCAAGCAAGCAGTCGGTGGCAAACATGTTGGCACTGGGTGAGTTGCTGAACCTAAGGGTGCTTGATTTGTGGATCAATGATCCAAACTTTGCCGCTAAAGAAGCAGAGATGGATGCTCTAATGTCCTCCCTGGAGAAGCTGATCAGTTCTTGCAACCTCAAGTCTCTGTCTATCCTTGCACGGGACAATGTGGGTCGTCACAGCAGATGGAGCTCTCTGCGCTTCTCTTGCTCTCATGCCCAGCTCGAGCAACTCTACCTATATGTTTGGTGCCCGAGGATGCCTGCGTGGGTCTGTCAGCTTCGCGCTCTCAGCGTCCTCAAGATCAATGTCGTGGAGCTATGCAAGGATGATGTCGCTGTTCTTGCAGGGCTGCCTGCGCTGTCTCGTCTTATTCTGGACGTCAGAAACAGAAATGTTCCTGGCCGCCAAGTATTCAGTTCTGATACATCGTTCAGGCTCTCCTTGGTTACCTGAGAATTCCCTACGATGCTGAAGCTGGGGTTGTCTTCGAGGCAGGGTCAGTGTCTCAGGTAGAGACTCTCCGGTTTCCCTTGAGGGCGGACGATGTGAAGCGATGGGGCGTCAGGATCAGTGGCATTCAGCACCTGCCGAATCTTAAGCAGGTGCTCGTGGATTTACGATATGGCGACTGTGACGAATCAGAAAAGCCTGTTATAAGGGCAGCAGTTCGGAGCGCTTTTGATGCCCATTCAGCACCCTCGAGCATTTAGTTCGACTTCTATTGACTGCAAGTACGATTAAACTAGCGCATGTGGCTAGTAGTGACAGACCTTACAAACTGTATATCTATTTTTATCTTATCTTGACCTTAATTACAAACTTTATATTATTATTATTATTATTGACTTACTACCATCACTCTTCTTTCTTTCACTATATATTATTATATCTGTCTGACAGTAACACAAATTTGAGGCCCTGCCCTGCCCCCCCCCCCCCCCCCCCCCCCCTAATATGACGTTTTTATTTGTTTTTGCTGCACACCTCTAGCTCTAGCCTACTAAACATAGCACTAAATAATCCTTTACCTGAATTTGGTTTATATAGAGCTCTTTTGTAGTACAAGCATCTACAAAAATATGGATTGGGTACATGTTACTAGTAGTTTATTAGAGGAAAACAGACATCATATCATCACATCCTATATATGCCTGTGTATAGATGCCACTTTCTGCAAGGAGCTGCATCTGTCAGCGAGTCATCTTTTCTAACTGAACCCAACTCTATTCATTTGTAACTTATAATAAGTGACACATAAACCAGGGATCCTGCTAGTAATAAAAGGCAGCAGGAGAAGTTGAACAGGGCTCACGAGCATGACTTGTGGGGAAAAAGAACCAAAATAAGATGGTTCCAACAATTCTTCAGAGTTCTGCGGCTCTTGTCCTCTCAATAGGGTTGATGTATTCGTAAGGAGTTCAAAGGCATTCTTTTTACAGACGTAGTGGGCTGAATGGTTCAATCCTGGAGATTGTGCTGCTCACCAATTCAGTGGCACAACCAAGTCAATCTGTCAACATGACAGAGAGAATGGAAAATGAACTATAACGGTGCAGTTCAGTGGATACAGCTATGCCTTTTTCTTCTCCAAAATCACTGTAGTGGCAGCAGCAGCAGCTGCATATTTCTGCAGCCGAGCACCCTGATAGTGCTGCAGGAACAAGCTGCTAACAACTCTCAGTTAATCAAGTCTGTATTGGCAAGCACTCCAACAATGGAAAGCACAGAAAAGAATCAGCGCCGGTGGCCCTCCTTATCTGCTTCTAATCAGAATCGTATTACAGATGGGGACAACTGACAATCTTGAGTTTAGGATGACTTGGATGCGCCTCGATGGTCATAATCAGCTCAGACAATGCGCTTCCTCTCCTGGGTGGCACCTTTCCACCACGGCCACCAATTTCTAGAAATATCTCTTTGAGGCCCAACAGGTGCCCAATGCCAGAAAGTGTTTCAACGATTTCTTTGAAGCGGAGCTTGATCCTCTCAAGCTTCGGCATCGCCACAGCCTCAAAGGTCAGCCGTGGTGTTCCACACCAGTACTTGAAATACTTGAGGGCTGGGAACTCCATGCCATGGATTCTGATACTTTCTCTAGGTGATGCTTGGGTGCGCAATCCTAGGTTTGTAAGGGCAGGCAACCGTGCAAGGACTAGGAAACCGTCAATTGACAGTTCTGTAACCGCAATCTTTAAGACTTGGAGCTTATGGAGCTCACCAATCCATTCGGGGAATTTGGAGAACCACCAATATGTCATTTCTAGTGTTTGGAGATGGCAGGGAGAAGGGTGTAATGAACTCAAACCACTGCCACAAATGCCCGGCCAGTACAAGTATAGATGTTTGAGGTTGTGCAGCATCTCAAGAGAAGAGCACAAAACATCAACACATAATGCTATATTGGAGGTAGATGTTCCAGAGTTGCAGAGATTGAGATCTCTTAGATTGGTGAGTTGGCCAAGACCCCTGACGTTATCAATCGAGTTCTCTCCAAGGTCAAAGGAATGCAGAGTTACTAGAGACTTCATATTGCCAATCCCATCAGGTAATCTGGTACTTTCTGGAATTATGAGATGACTCAAGCGAGGCAAATAAATGATATCAGGTGGAATAACAAGTGATCCCCATTCTATGTCCAGGGTCTCCAACTGTTGTAGCTCCCCAATTTGTGCAGGTAATTGTAACTGTGCATCAATGTTGGCTTCAATCTTCAGATATCTCAGTTGAAACAATTTGCATACGCCAGTTAAATCTAATTTCATCTCGTTGGAAACATTTGAGAACTCAACATTTAAAACTCGAAGAAAACTGAACTCTTGAAAAGGATGCATCTGCAAGAAATTGTATGCTCCAAAGGCTGCAAGAGATCGAACATGTGATAGATCTGTGGCTGGAGATTTGATGCTATGTTTTCCATTATCGTATTGAATGGAGAGTCGACGGACAGTATTGTGCAGGCATAATGAGACATTGGATGCATCATTTATTGTCATAAAATTCTCTTCTGCACACTCACTTAAGATAAGATCCAGCATCATATCGTGTACCTTACAAGATAACACCTCGTTTTGGTAGTTAACATCACTTGGTAGAATCATGCTCCTATTAACTAGCTCATTGAAATAATTACTTGCAACATCTTCTGCATCTTGTCCCTGCACCTTACTAACAAAACCTTCAGCTATCCATTGCGGGACCACATCTTTCTTCCTAATCGTGTAATCCTCTGGATAAATGCCAAGATAAAGAAAGCAGGCCTTGAGATAATAAGGAAGGTTCTTGTAGCTAAGTTGCAATATCTGTCTCATACCATCCAATGCAGAGCATTTCCCAAACTTATTGCCCAAAGAATTCCTCACGTGTTCCCACTGTTCAACTCTTGTGGTTGCTTGATTAGCTAAAAGGCCAGAAATACTAACAATGGCAAGTGGCAAACCACTACATCTGTCTAAAATTTCTGTTGAAACTTCTCTAAGTTGTTCGGGGAAGGCATCCTCAGAACCAAATATTCTTTTAAAAAATAATCTTTTAGATAGTTGGTTATCTAGTGGCTCCATCTTATAAACATACTCATTGCGATAACTGCAACAAGCAACAGCTACAGTTTCAATGCGTGTAGTTGTTATAACTCTACTAGCCTGCTCATTTTTGGGGAGGGCACATCTAAGAATATCCCATGCTGATTCATCCCATATATCATCAAGTACGACAAAATACCTGCACATAAATTCATCCAAAGCATATGATTTCAACTAGGCTAATAGAAAGTTCTTCATAAGCCGAGAAATAAGAGAAAGACAATACTATGTTGATAGTTAATTCTAAACAGTATGAGTGCCAGACTACTCATTTAATATTAGGTCATACTAAGGAGCATAAAGGAACACTATTTGGAAGTAACCTAATGTTGTATACTGAAAACACCACACTAAATGATACTCACTCCATTCCAAATTATAAGACGTTTTGGCTTTTCTAGATACATTGTTTTTACTATGTATCTAGACATAGTGTATATCTAAGTGCATGGAAAAATCTATGCATCTCGAAAAGCCAAAGTGTATTATAATTTGGGATGGAGGAAGTATTTAGGAAGCATATATTGGATCACAAGATTGCATGAAACATTTTAAAAACATAAACTTAAGTACCTTTTGTCTTGTAGATGTTCTCTAAGAACATTAATGAGGTTCTGCACCTCGCAAGGTTGAGAAGGTGGTTGTTGCCCAAGCTGTGAAAACATATTAGTGAGAATCCTTGTCATGTCTGGTCTTTGTGAGACTGATACAAATGCCTGACAATCAAATTTCTCTCCAATCCTTTTGTACACCTCATTGGCCAAAGTGGTCTTACCAAGACCGCCAATTCCTACAATAGATATGACCATCAACTGTTGATCTTCATCTAGCAGCCACTTGACCAGCTGATTCCTTGGACCATCAATGCCCTCAAGGCCATCTTCGTCAGCATAAAGTGCGTGGAGGCGAGGGTCAACAGGCACATATTTAGATCTAGAGGTGCTCACATCGATCTTGTACCTTTTGCGACGATGACTCACCTCCATGACACGAGTCTTGATCTGTTGTATTTCATTGGAAATACGAATTTTGGTTCTCACCATATTGATATGCTGAATGATCTTCTGAATGAAACCAGCTGCGGTACCGTCCTGGCTGGCATGGCGAATGACCTCATCAATCCAGTCCTCAATATCATAGGCCATCTCCCTCACTTGGCTCTTCCAATCCTTGGTCAGAGGATCGAGCTCCTCCTTGTCCGCTAGAATCTCCAGGAAGGCATTCATGGTGCTGAGTTCATCCCTGATGAATGACAACTCCTTGGACATGTTGCTGAACTTGAGACACTCTTCATCCATGAGGATATTAAGCTTATTCAGAAGGGAATTCATAACTCCCAGACGCTCACCAAGGCCTGCTCTACTCCACTCCTGCAGACATATGTGTATCTCAATCTAGGCTCACAAATAGATATGCATGCAGAAGCTTGATTTAGTGTGGACACGGGACACAAATACAGGAATAGGAAAAAGAAATGATGCAAGAGAATCTGCTCAAATATTCCCTGGTTTCTTTCTATATGCTCTGGCAGCTGCAAGATATCGATGTAGTGGATTTGGGCATACGACTAAGCAGGAACAGTAGTTTAAAGAAACCGCATCAAAGATATGGCTTCCCTTCGTCCTGCGTGTCCGAGGCAACTAAAAAAAATCAACTTTTGAAGGAATTTGTTTACATGAGTTTCATCGAGATGCTTATACCAAATCTAATCTAAGGATTTTAAAGTGCTAGTATCGGGAGAAGAACGAAGAGTGCCCCGTAGGTGTGAGATGACTTTTAGATTGGGAAGCAACAGCTATCTTTCCTCTCGTTTGTTTTCAAATTTCCCCATGCGGAGACGAGTAGCAAGCGCGGTAGAAGAGCAGTAGATTAGTATAGGCGAAGAGGAGTAGTAGAGTATTGGACTGAATTTCTTACTGAAACAAATCGAGCGTCTCGGGCTCCGTCGGCCGCCGACCGCCGACCGCCACCGCGGGGCAACTCCCCACCCTCGTCCCGGACTAGATCTACGGCTCACCCCCACCTTGTTAGCAGCAAAGGGGGAGGGGACAGAGGAATCGGAGTACAGGCAGGAAACAGACGCTGATGAGAACTCAGTAGATAGTTTTGATACAAGTTGATTCAGACCCCTCTCTCGTGAAGAGGAAAAAGTCAACCTTTCTTTCCCTCCTTGCCCATTTTTTTAAAACCGGGCATATGTTCTTTGTAGCTGTTTCTCTAAGTGATTTTCTTTTTATATATATACTCCCTCTTTTTCAATTTATAATTCGTTCGACTTTTTATCCTAACTTTGACTATTCGTCTTATTCAAAAATTTCATGCAAACATAGTCAAATTTAAGTCATTCATGTAGACTATTTAATAAATAAGTAAGTCACATGAAAAAAAATGATATTTTACACAAAAACTTGAATAAGATGAGTGGTCAAATTTATGGTTGAAAAATTCAAACGAACTATAATTTAAAACGGATTAAGTATTTATTTTGGCTGAATGTCCGAAAAATCATAGTAAATTAAAGAAAAATCATATAATAGAAAATACAGTTTTATTGGCATCTACGTGAGTAGATCTACGTACACAATAAACATATGACATGGTATAATTTACTACAAAATTTTTGCTAGCTTTATAGCTATGTTTTTCCTGTAATTAATTCATAACTGCTGGTCGTAGTGATTTTTTAAGGTGAACTAATCATTTTATTGTTGAGATATAGTAAAAATTCCATGATCATTGGATCATGTATAACTGAGTTATAAACTTATTCAAATTTATTCTTATTAAATAGTTTTTATATGATTAAAAGTGTATAAAAATAGAAAGTGTATAAACTTATTCATGTTTATGCTCTTGGACCTCGGAGGTCATCCCTTAACGTTTTCACTACAGCCCAAAGGTATTGCTCGAGAAATGGACCGCCTTACGCAAACGGGCCTACCTTCATGTGACCCAGTCTGCAGGAGGGATATGCTTAGAGCACGTACATCGCAGGCGCTTACGGCGGCGCTAGCATGCAGTTTTTGCTTTTTGGTGCCACGGTGGAGCCTCATAGGGCGCTTCAGTTTGCGTCCGCTGCCAAGTTAAGCGTCCGGCGCATCTGCTCAATTATCTAGAAAAGCAACAGTTACAGTATATATTAGTATCAAAATTAACTTATTCCATTGTAGGTTAGGGCGCTTGTATAAAAACAAATTAGCTTCTTTTCTTTAAGCGTCTGTACAAGCGTCTCGGTGCTGTACATGGCCTTAGAGATGGCTGTCTCGCCCGAGCTTTCTTGGAGTGGCCTATAAGGATGTCCTCTTCATTTTTCGCCCTTCCCTTTCGACTCCTGACAAAAAAAAAAATCTAAACGTTCTCATGCATTTGTTTTTACTCTCAAGCTATAAATTAGAAATCTTCTCATCTTTAACTTTGAGAACCGTTCATTTTACCTGTTTGACCAATTTTGGATGATGGTTTTGTTATAGTAACGATGTTTTTGTCTTATTTATTTTGGCTAAATCTTTGAAAAAATCATAATAAATCACAAAAAATAGAAAATAGAAAATACAATTTTGTTTGACTCCACTGAGTAGATCTTTACAGTGAACATATATTATGGTATGCTATAATATAGTTTTTTTTATTGTACATGGATTTTTTGTTGGTCAGATTTATATTATGGCTATCAAAAAAAATATACTAGAGCGTACCATATTATATGTTTACTGTATAGATCTACTCATGTGAAGTCCAAAAAAAAATTGAATTATATATATATTTTTTATGATTTTCTATGACTTACTAAGTTTTTTCAAAAAATTAGCCAAAATAAATATAAAGGAAAAAGACAAAATCTCTATCACTGTTGCGAAACCACCACCGTTGAAAACCAATCAGGGAGGTAACACAAACAGTTTTCAAATTGGAGAAGAAAATATTTATGATAAACGTACGGACGCAAATTAGAGTCTATTTAAATATAATCTTAGAGTAGTTTTTTTTAATCTGGATTTCTATTCATTACTCAACGGCTAACAAATCGTTAGCAATGATCACAGGTACACTTTTCAGACTTGGAGTTGTTGGTGATCACCTCCTCACTCTCATTACACAAATACCCCAGAGTGGCCAGCTCGTGAGCTTCCCTATATTACAATTCCTACCAACACACACTTAAAAACACAAAGGAAATTTGAAGCCAACGGAGACGTAATTTCATCAACTGAATGTTTTTAATCTACTAGGAGGAACCGTGGGTGTGCCGATGACGAAGGTCATCCGAGTCCCCCACACAAACGCAAAACGAGCCAGGTACTCCGGCCTCTTGTGCTGTGGGACGGACACGTGCACGACAGTCGACAGCACGACCACGGACCACGGCACAGCTTGAGCACACGACACCGCCACGCACGGAGCCTCCGTCACCGCTCTCGCGTGCTCGCCGGAGTCGCCGTGCTGCCTGCTCCGGTGTCAGCCAGCCCACCGGGATGCGCTCGGATCCGTGCCGCCTACGAAACCGGATCAAGATATATACGAGGCCGTATCCTAGTCATCCACTCATCATCCTCTGCAGGTGCTGGCTGCCTTGTCGGACTCCTCTCCTTTTCCATTCCAAATCACTCACCATTTCCCACATCCACCGTCAATTTAGCACAAGATCCCCGCCGCCGCCGCCCGTCCCCTCCTAAACCCCGCGACGACCCTGAGCAGAGCCCGAGCCCCCGGCGACCCAACCATGGCCTTCTCCTCCGCTAAACCCTACTGTTCCACCAAACCCCCCACCCCCTTCACCAACCTCTCCCCTCCCCCCTCCCCCCCCCCTCCTTCCGCGCCGCCGCCGCCCCGCGCTCCGCCCATGGCCTCTCCGCCGCCGGCGGCGGCAAGGCGACCCGCAGCACCGTCCGCCTCCGCGCGTTCGCTCAGCGCATCCGAGCGTCGCAGCAGCAGCGGCGGCCCGAGTACGTGCCGAACCGCATCGACGACCCAAACTACGTGCGCATCTTCGACACGACGCTACGCGACGGGGAGCAATCGCCGGGAGCCACGATGACGAGCGCCGAGAAGCTGGTGGTGGCGCGGCAGCTGGCCCGTCTCGGCGTCGACATCATCGAGGCCGGGTTCCCGGCCTCCTCCCCCGACGACCTCGACGCCGTGCGCTCCATCGCCATCGAGGTCGGCAACCCGCCCTCCCCGGCGCCGACGACGCCCACGTGCACGTGCCCGTCATCTGCGGCCTCTCGCGCTGTAATAAGAGGGATATTGATGCTGCATGGGAGGCTGTCAGGCACGCGCGCAGGCCTAGGATACATACCTTCATTGCTACCAGTGAGATCCATATGCAGCATAAGCTTAGGAAGACGCCTGAGCAGGTTGTTGCTATTGCTAAGGAGATGGTGGCGTATGCTCGTAGCCTTGGCTGCCCTGATGTTGAGTTCAGCCCTGAGGATGCCGGCAGGTATGGCGGCTCTTTACAGCTTTATTATACAGTATTACGGTTGGGGAACACTAGTACTTGTGAATTTTGTTGATTGTTCAATGTTCGTAGCTGTTGTTTCAATAGTATGCATAAGGAGTAAAGCTCCAAGTATTCGGTGCATCAAACTGTAATCTGGTCTGAAACTTGCATCCCATGTAACTCAAAGGTCTCAAAATCATCCAGTAATTTATTGCGCAGTTTGCACCAAAGGGTCAATTTTAGTTTAACATAGTCCACCACTTGGCGGGGGAAAAAATATGCTGAGTAAAATCTACATTTTGGAAGCAATCTTATTAGTACATAAACAGAGCAATAGCTTCTTACTACTGAAATTTTGCTGCTATGTTCGGTCTTAAGTAGGCTTGCAAGCTTATCGGTGCATCCAAATTATTCTGGACAATTTACTTGTAATAAATGGAATGCGAAATTTTAGTTCATCCTGGGATGCCCTTAAAGTTTTGTACTATTTCACAAACAAAGGATCATTTATCCCCTGATGTGCTTAAGGCTGTGGCCTGATAGATTTCACTTTGCCAATTACCATCCAGGTCAAATCGAGAGTTCCTGTATCATATACTGGAGGAAGTCATAAAAGCTGGGGCAACCACTCTTAATATCCCAGACACTGTCGGATACACTCTTCCTTATGAATTTGGGAAGTTAATTGCTGACATAAAGGCAAACACTCCTGGAATTGAAAATGCCATCATTTCCACTCATTGCCAGAATGACCTTGGTCTTGCAACTGCCAACACATTAGCAGTACTACCTTTTTCCTTATTTGTTTCTATTTTATATAATTTATAATCATTTGTCTACTCTTTAACCAGGTTACTAATTTAACTTACCTTTAGGGCACTCGTGCAGGAGCACGACAGCTAGAGGTGACTATTAATGGTATTGGTGAAAGAGCTGGAAATGCTTCATTGGAAGAGGTGAGCTCATGCAGTTTGCCATATTATATACTGATATACCTTACAAAACAGTGTATGATGGATTTTAGAAAGGAATCTGAATTGTCTTGATAGAGTGTTTTTACATGCCTAATATTTCTGATCCCCTGTTCAGGTTGTCATGGCAATTAAATGTCGTGGGGAGCTCTTAGAGGGTCTATATACAGGAATCAATTCCCAACATATTACTTTGACAAGCAAAATGGTACAATAATTGTATTTTTTGTTTGTTTTCTTTTCTACCTCTTTTGGATTTTCAGATGACTGAAATTTCTGGCACAAATGCTCTAATTATTCTAGGTACAAGAACACAGTGGACTTCATGTGCAACCACATAAAGCTATTGTTGGTGCCAATGCCTTTGCTCATGAAAGTGGAATTCATCAGGTAACATATTCAGTCTCCTTGCTACCATCAACTTTTTGGAATTGTAGTTGTGGTGGGTTGATTGTATTTTAAATCCTTACCATTGATCCTTTTCACCTCTTCGGTAATTGGTTCTCAACTTTTAGATAATTATTTTCACCATTGTGATGGATCAATCATGATTTCACATTGCATCATTGTTCTGAACCAATGAGATATATAATTTTTTTGAACTGATGATACCAATGATGTTTGATTTAACTATTTTTAATAAACTGTGTTGGTTATAGATTGGAATGGTTCTTCATGTTCACTTTTCTTTTGTTTTATTTTTTACAGGATGGGATGCTTAAATATAAAGGAACATATGAAATAATATCGCCTGATGATATTGGTTTAACACGTTCAAATGAATTTGGTATTGTTCTTGGGAAACTCAGGTATTATGAAATCTACCATCCCTTCTTGATGCCATTTTGTCCAATATTTTGCTGTGATGCCTCTCAATTGGATTTCTCTTATCAACTTTCTACTTTTTACTTTTGCCTAATTTAGTATGCATCCTCAACTAAAGAGCCACAAATGCTTATATTCTGAATGCTTATGTATTTGGCTACCTGTTGGTGACATTCATATAGGTAGTGTTACAAAAGTATTTGGTAGTATGGTAATGATATAAACCATTACACTTAAGTCAGGTCATAGACATATACATTCTAATTCTGTAATTATGCAATGATGTACTATTTCTTAAACTTGAACCTTGATCGTTTTATGTGGCAAATATTTGGTCTTCCATTATTCTATTTATCATGTTTATGCTTCTAGGATTGTTGGCTTGATATAGTTTTCTACTCCACTTCTAGCTTAGCTGAGCTAGATATTCTAAATTACAATTGGACTGGCATAAAATGGTAAAATAAGCCAAATTTTAGAATCTCATCCATACTAATGTACTAATGCTTTCTTTTCTTGTTGTCCAGCGGAAGGCATGCAGTGAGATCTAAGCTAGTGGAGGTACAGCTTGAATATTGCTTTGGTTTTCTTGCTTCAAGCCCACAGCTAGAGGTCTTTCACTTCAGTTTTTATTGTTACTGAATGGCAACCTTGTTTTTTCCAAACTTGTAGCTTGGATATGAAATCAGTGACAAGGAATTTGAAGATTTCTTTAAACGCTACAAAGAGGTCGCGGAGAAGAAAAAGGTGACTCCTGGCTTAAGTATACTTTGTTTATTGCTTGTGTGATACTTTCTATCCTTCAATTATTGTCTTTCTAAAAATTAGATGCATTTAATTAATAACTTTCACCTTTTTATTTGCCATCTCTCTCTCTCTCTCTCTCTCTCTCTGCATTTATTGAATCGTTACATTTGCATTGAAGACTGCTTGCTCTCATGCTCAATTTATTCATCATATCTTTATTATGATCTGTAGCTGTAATTTCTGACATGCTATGCATTGAAACTCACCATTTAGTTCACCATTTGCAGCGTGTAACTGATGAAGACATAGAAGCGTTATTGTCAGATGAGATATTCCAGCCTAAGGTTATTTGGTCCCTTGCTGATGTACAGGTATAACTGAGCTGCAGTTAATGGAACTTTGGTTAATAGAAACATGATATTCTAAGCTTGAAATGATATGCATCCCTTGCAGGCAACATGTGGAACACTTGGCTTATCTACAGCAACTGTGAAACTGATAGCACCAGATGGAGAGGAGAAAATAGCATGTTCAGTTGGAACAGGTCCAGTTGACGCAGCTTACAAGGCTGTTGACCAAATAATACAGGTTAGATGCTTTTGGGATCTTGATCTGCCTTGCATTGGTACACAATATCTAACAAGATGGAATATTGATCCATTATGTTTTTGTTTATGAAAATATTTGTATCTGGTGAACCTGTAGTTTATTACCATCATTATAAACCTACTAAAATGCAGTGTATCTATAGCAAAGTTGTGTATCTATAGCGGATGAATTTCATGTGAAAGGATACACTGGTTCGATGTTAAAAGCAAAGTCGTGTATCTATAGCGGCATGACTTGATATAATATCATAATGATTTATCTGGTTATATTTTAGCAGCTTGAGAAAGAAATGAAAGTGTCACTTGAGCTACTTGGAAAGGTTCCAATGGCCATTTCAATGCTGTGGTATCATGCAATGTGGCATGAGATAGATATTCTATTAACAATGCGTTCCAACTTTGGCTTGAGAATTTTGAGTAGAAAATAACTGGGGTGTCAAAAAAAAGTTTGTCAACATGGGTTGCCACTAACTGGTGCATCCAGGATTGGGTCCTAATGCATCAACTCGATTATTTTGTTTCATTGATTATTGTTGGATCAGAACCAAGAGAAATCTAATAGGACTTGCTATCTGCAGATTCCAACTGTTCTCCGAGAATATGGTATGACTTCAGTCACAGAAGGCATTGACGCTATCGCGACAACTCGAGTTGTTGTAACTGGAGATGTGACCAACAACTTCAAACATGCCTTGACTGGCCACTCTTTCAACCGCTCCTTCAGGTTATAGTCCATCCAAATCCGTTTTCATTTCTTCCATGCTTGTGTCATTCCCTTCTCTTAACAAATATCAATATTTTCTGACTTCAGCGGGAGCGGGGCAGCAATGGACATCGTCGTGTCCAGCGTCAGAGCTTACCTGAGTGCCCTGAACAAGATGTGCAGCTTTGCTGGTGCTGCAAAAGCCAGCAACGAGGTACCTGAGAGCGCAAGGGTTCAAAGCACAGAGTGAGCTTGGCAGTCGTTTTGGTTCTCATGTGGGCTTGGCGATGCAAGAGCTTGAGCAACACTGTTATAGAGTGACATTTCGTTTCAGTAATAGGCTGTTCAATATGGGGGTTTCCCCTTGTCAGTGTGGTGATTGTGCTGTTCTTTTTTTTGGGGATGATAGTCCTTTCAGCTTAGAACGTGAAGGAAATTTTGGCCCTATGTAGTGTACAATTTGTATCTTATATATGAACCATACTTCCAATAATGAAATAATATTAGGGTCCATCTACCCACCCATACATCTACTACCCCAAATGGCCAAATTTGATGGGTTTCCCCCCCTGAACATCCGACGTGCTGGAGGTTAAAACTCTCTTTTTCTTTCATTTGTTATCCGACTCAGCTCACCTTCCACATAATTTCCTCCCCTTCATCTATCAAATAAATGTCATTTTCCATGATCACAGAATATTTTGTTGAGACGATGTGTTTAGATAAAGTGATAGATTTGATAAGGCTAGCCGTTGTGTTCGTTTTTCTTTTCCATTTGTCTTTTTAAAATCACATGTATATATACAATATATACACTCACATATACTTATAAAGTCCTGTAGATGAAAACGGTCAGGGAAAAGACAAAAACATTTATGTTTTCATTTATTATTTTGACGAAAGTGAAACAAATTTTTTTTTGCCAGAAACAAATGTCTCTACGTTCTGTTGTGGTAGGGTCAAGCTCAACCGCTCAAGCAAAATTTTGTACGCCGGAGCCTGTACGGAGCGCTGTCCCGGCCGATTCCGATTGCCCAAAGGACTAAAGATGAGCAACGGGTACGGGCCATAATGGCCCGCGTGCCACCGTGTCGTGCCTGCACAGGCCACCGTGTCTGCTCGCCAACCCACACCCGATCCGTGGGCCCAAATTCGGGCCGTGCCAGCCCGGTGAGCACGGGGCCCAACGAACATCGGGTCAGTCCGTAGCCTGTTTTTTTTTAATAAACCCTTATTTAACTTCATTTTAAGATGACAAGTTCAGAATCACATTCATTTGAAGTTCAACATAATTCACAAGTTCACAGAATCACATTCATTTTAAGATGAAGTTCAGAATCACATTCATTTGAAGTTCAACATAATTCACAAATCACAAGTTCACAAATTCACATTCATTTTAAGATGACAAGATCACAGAATCACAAGTTCACAGATTCAAGAGAGGAATTTTGGCTTAAAATTGAGCTGTTCGTGCAATGCCGCCTCATTAAAAACTTTTCCAGCCTTGAAAGGAAAAGAGTACGGCCAACTCATTTAAATTTAAATGTTCAAATGTTATTACAAAGTACAAACTAAGAGCTGCAGCTCAAATGTATCAGACTCTCAGTCACTCCAAGTCTCACAACTCTAACTCAATGCCTCACTGCTCAGTGCTCCTTGTCCTCAAGCTTGTTCCTCATCAAGGTACTGGTTCTTGTGATAGTCTTTCAACTTCTTGTCCTCCACAGTATGCTGGCCCTTCTCTTCACCTAGCTTCCAGTCTTTGACGCAGACCAACATCTCCACACCGTCGGCTCCCAATCGGCGTCGGCGCTCTTCAATGATCCTGCCACTAAGACTAAAGGTAGACTCCGAAGAAACATTTAAGACAGGAACAAACATAATATCTTTAGCCATTGCAGAGAGAACTGGATAGGTCAGTTTATGCTCATGCCACCAGTTAAGGACATCAAAATCATCATCATAGACCACAACATTGTCACTGTCAAGGTAAATAGTGAGCTCAGACAGACCAGGAGGCACAAGAGATGATCCAGCACTAGCACTAGAAGGACCAGAAGAAGAAACTGATCCTCCAAATATTTTGCCCCATGCTTGCTTTCTCTTACCTGTCAGTCCAGATGGATGGTTGGTCCTAGCTGGCCTAGCTACACCAAGCTTAGATTCATACTTGTCACATAGTTTATGCAACTCAGACTTAACCTCAGCAAGATAATCAATGTAACTAATATAGTTACACTGAGACATCAACTCAAGCACATTTTGCAAACCTCTGATCTTAGCCCTTGGGTCCAAAACAAAAGCAAATGAATACAACAGAGGTATTTTTTTTCAGTATTTAAGAATTTTTTTTCATTGGCACAACAATTTCAGCAAGATTAGAATCATCTTCATAGTCATGCAAGTGGGTAGCAAGCAAAAGAATGTGATGCAGTACCAAAGGACTAGTAGGGTAATAAACACCAGAAAGAGCACATGTTGAATCATAGAACAATTCAAGAAACTGCAATATTCTTTCAACAATGTACCAGTGTTGTTCATTCAAAATTGGATAACCAAACTGAGCATTTATGAAAATAGAAAAGACAGATCTATATGACATCAAATGTTTCAGCATAAGGTAGGTTGAGTTCCATCTAACATCCATATCCAAACAAAATTTACGAGGACGCATTCCCTTAGCAACACAATACTCCTTGAATTGAGCAATGCGTTGATTAGATGAATTTAGAAAATTAATTGCACTTCTAAAAGACTCCAGGCAAGGTTTAAGCCTTTTCAAACCAGATTTAACAATCAAATTAAGAACATGGAAAGCACAGCGCTGATGCACAACATAATACAACTTTTTACTAGGATCTTTAGGATCAATATCATACCCCAAGTAACCATCAAGCATACAGGACAATCCAAGCATAGCAGTTGTATTAGCAGATGCATTATCAAGACTAATAGAGAATACTTTGTCAAGCAGACCCCAATCTCTAACCACATTTACTATTCTTTCAGCAATGTTAACACCATTGTGGCTCACTTCAATTAGTTTAAAACCAATAATAGATTTCTTAAGTTCCCAATCAGAAGTGATGTAGTGAGCCACAACAGTGATATAGTCCTCTTTAGCATTACCAGACCAGATATCAAAAGTCAAACAAACTGAAGACACAACAGACAAAACATCAATTTTAAGTTTAAGCAATTTTTCATTGTAAAGCCTAGACAGATCTCTAGATGTGGTGAATCTAGAGACTCTCTTATATCTAGGATTGTGAGCATGCTGAATGTAATCATCCCAAGCCTCATTGTCAGCTATAGATAGAGGCAGATCCAATCTAGCAATCAAACGACAGAGCTCAGCCCTAGCAACATCAGGCTCATACTCCCAGTTTCTATAAGATCCATCAGGGTTTAAAGCAAGCCTACTTTGAACAGCATTAGACCTATCAGTTTTCTTTTTACATGCAATAGCATGTCTTTTTAAATGCCCAGTACCATTAGCAGATTTAGCAGGCAAACGAGTACGACACATCTTGCAAACAGCAACAACAACATTCTCGCCATCAACCGTCTCTTTGACTTCATCGAAGTCAGCCCAGACAGGAGACCGACGCTTACCAGCGGTGGTGGACGAAGCAAGTGAAGCTGCGTCGCTAGAGGACGGTGCTGCCTCACTGGCAACAAAATCATCTTGGTTGGTAGGAGCAGCACTCCTACCGAACAAGAGATGAGCAGCATCTCCCATGTCGTCTTGGTCGTCGGGGATCTGGCCCAAGGCCCTCAGCTCATCGTTGATGGTAGGACCATCAGAGCCGGCCATGGCCACCAGCTACAACATTCTTCTCCTCTCACAGTCGGCATCGTTCCTCAATGGATCCAGCGGCACCAGCTAGACGCCGGCGACCTGCAAAGATCAGAGGGGGAGATAGATCAGAGGGGGAGACAGAGAGATTGTATTAGATCTAGATTAGGGTTCTTGTTCTTACCTGCATGGAGCCGGAGCCCGGCGCCGGAGAGATAGAGAAGAAGACGAGCAGCGGCACCTCCCCAAACGATGAGATCGACCGGTGGACGGTGGTGAAGAATGAGAGATCAGAGGGAGTAGAGGACTACACAGGCAAGATCCAGCGGTGGAGACCTCCAAGATCTCCAAGCAGAGCCAGATCCGGCACTGTTCCTCAACGGATCCAGCAGTGGAGATCTCCAAGATCTTGAAGCAAAGCCAGATCCGGCACCGTTCCTCAACGGATCCAGCGGCACCAGCTAGAGGCCGGCGACCTGCAAAGAACATAGGGGGAGAGAGATCAGTCATCGGAGGGAGATCAAAGGAGGAGAACATAGGGGGCTAGGGTTAGGGTTCTTGTTCATCTTACCTGCATGGAGCCGGAGCTCGGCGCCGGAGAGATGGAGAAGAAGACGAGCGGCGACACCTCCCCAAAAGACGAGATCGACCTCAAAGATCTCCAAGCAGAGCCAGATCCGGCGCCAGCGGTGGAGGTCTCCAAGACTCCAAGGAGTCCAAGCAGGTGAACGACGTCGAGTCGAGGTCGCGCGGTGACGGCGAGCGAGCGGTGGCCGGTGGCAGTGGCGGAAGACTGCGGCGGCGGCGGCGACTCGGCGGCAGAGGCGCAGAGCGTTAGGGTTAGAGTTACGGGTGTGGGGGGGAGGAGCGGCGACGGGGAATGAGGGAGGGGGCGCGAGGCGGTAGCAAGGAGGCTTATATTGCCTCCCTAGCTACCGGGCCTTTAACCGGGCCGCCTAAGCTAACCGGACCGGGCCGTGCCGCCCGGCGTGCCTAGGAGGCAACCCAAGTCCGGTCCGCTGTGGGCTTCGGGCCGGCCCGGGCACGGTAGGGGTACGGACCGGGCCGTTCTCGGACCGGGCTTTTCAATCGTGCTTCGACCCGGGCCGAAAGCCCGTGGGCTGCATGCTCAACTTTAGTTTGGACTTGCCGATCTGTTGGTACATATAACTACTGTGCCATCAGCAACCGCGCATCGTTTCCTATCACGAGTTAGTTCACACGATCGACACCTGACCGCCGGCCCGTTCATCTCCTCCGATCCGCCTCCGGTGCATTGAGCGACATCAAGATGGATGGCGACGGCGACGGCGCCGGTGCCAGCACCTCCGGCGACGACGTTTCCTCGATGGCCACCGACAAGGTGCCTCTTGCAGTTTCGGATCCCGAGCTGCCGCTGCGGCCGCAGCCGAACGCATCGCCGGCGACGGGCTCTTCGGAGAACGACCTCGCTATCTTGCGACAGTTCGCTCACGTGTTTTCAAGGATCCCTCGTTCTCCATGGGCCCCATCGGAGGCGGCGTTATTCGGCGGCCCAAACACAACAGGGCATAGTGCCATCTTCCTCGAGACTCACGACGGTGATAGGGTAGGCTACCTGCGACGCGGCGACGTGGACATCGACGTCGCTGCTGCCGGAACGGACGACGACGGCGACGACGAAGATGACGATGACGATGACGATGACGCGTATGACGGGTTCGGCTTCAGCTACAGCGCCGTCCCGGCGTCCGGCGTGGCCATAGCATGTTTGCCGGAGACGACGGTGGGGGGAGGCGAGGGCGAGGGCGAGGAGAGGGAGAGAGGTGAGTGTGCGGTGTGCCTCGGCGAGTACGAAGCCGGCGACGCGCTGAGGATGATGCCGTGCGCACACTGCTTCCACGAGCGCTGCATCTTTGAGTGGCTCAGTGCCAGCCGCCTCTGCCTGCTCTGCCGCTTCGCGCTGCCGCCTGAAGACGAGGAGGACACAGAGACGGTCTTCGCACTGCCGCCTGAGGACGAGGAGGACACGGAGACGGACGACGAGACGTGGAGTAGGACTTACGATTACGAGGATGACAAAGATGAGGCCGGCTAGCTGACGACGAGTCCATGGCGGGCAGCGACGGCAGCAGCGCATTGGAGTACCTACCAGGCTACCAGCCTACAATTCATGTTTGTAACAACGTGATGGCGATAAACCCGGTATATAACCAGACAACAAATTTTAGAAAATTGTGATATCCACATGTAATACCTACCACTGCTAAAATGGTGAATTTCTGTTAGAGGCCGTTTGGATTCCTTCATTTGGAGTAATTGAAATCTACTTTAATAAATTAAGCTATTTGACTTGGAATTTGACATTCCATCATTTTTCAAAATTCACATTTAAGCCTATCTCAAATTCATAGGGTGAGAGATGGAAATTGGTTCTATAGATTACCATCCCATATTTCTATTTGCAACTTATAACGTGTTGTTCAAACTTCACCTCCTACGATAGAAATACAACAAATAAGTTTGTCTCTCATATAGTGAACAATAATATGCAATTATAATCCATATACAATCATATTAGCTTAATTAATATGTTTCTAAATTATGATTATTAAAATGAATTCAATTCCAGGGATCCAAATGGGGCCTAGTATTTTTAAGTAGTAGCAAAATATTACCACTAGTCATGGCACATGAGAATCCTTATTAATTGAAAGACATTTAGAGCATCTGCAAGAGTTTGTCAAATTCTACTTGGCAAATTATATGATTTGCCAACTCCTGAAACAATATGCCAAGTAAAAAAATAGGCTCTCTCAAAGAGCTTGCTATTTTGGACTTGCCAAAGTAACTCTTCTCGCTGACACTTTTATAAAGTGAACACAATAAAGAATTTTTGTTTATTAGAAGACCCTTCCACTTCAATCTCTCAATGGATGTGAAGTAGTGTACGCGCGCGCATATATGCGCGTCGGGAAGAAAGATTTGTCAAGTTTCTATTTTTGCCATGTTAGGATACCAAAAATTATGGATGCCAGGTTAATTTAGCAAACTCTTGGAGATGCCCTTAGTAGAGTAAATTTACATTAAATTTTGAATACCAAAAATATAAGTTGATGAAGATGAACTCAGCGACCCTTATTAGAAGACATTTAGTAGTGTAAATGACCCTTATTAGAAGACATTTAGTAGTGTAAATTAACTGTAAATTTTGAATACCAAAATATAAGTTGATGAAGATAAACTCATCGACGCGGCTGAGGGTGAACATGTGGAAGATAGTAGAATGGCATGTGCCGAGGCCTCTAGGGTCATGAGCGCCTACTATGGAGTATGGCGCTGAGAGCATCTCCAAGAGTACTCAAAATATCTTTCTAATCTTTGTTTTTTAGGTAGATGATAAAAAAAAACTTATCCAACAACTCTTAATTCATCCTTCTAATCTTTTAGAACTTAGAAAAAGTCACCATGTTTTGTGTAAAGTTACGCACTTTAGAGTCGCGTGTATCTTCTCTCCTACTCTAGACGTTTCTATCGGGCAATCTTAAGGTAGAAGGGTGAAAAAAAAATAAAAAGTAAAAATGATTCATATAAAAATGCATGAGAGAGAAAGAATATATAATAGTGGTTAGGATAATTTAAAAATAGTACATGATTTTTGATGTAAAACTATCTTCTATATTTTAGGAGTGGATTATTAGAAACTCTTAGAGATAGCTTATTCATTCCAATATATTTTTTAGAAGTTGTAAAACTCTATGTTTTATAAACAAAATATTAGGTACTCTTTAGGTTTATTTTAAAAATAAGTTCTTGAAGATCAGCTCAAGTAAACGAGATACCACATCTATTTTCTTTCTACACACCCCACCCAAATAGTCAATTTCCAAAGAATTGAGTTGAGCCCTTGGAGTGCATTTTCGCATGATCTTATACTATGGCAATGACAATCATGCATAGTGGTGATTGTTCCGACACAAGGAGGCCCTTTGAGAGTAGCTGGAGGGGTTATGTCTAGCTCAGATGTTATCTACAATATGGTGGAGTGGTTGCAGACACTATAAGCTTCTAGAGAGTTGTGATGCATTGGCTAGGTCATGGAGGACATGGATAGCTTAGTGGTGGCCCAAGACGGTGCTTGTGTATTGGCCTGTTGGCTTGCAATGGAGTATGATGGCTAAGCAACACGGTAGGGGTTATATTAGTACTATCAACATGATGTCTGTGTCTTTCTATGACGGTGGTAATGTGGTGATCAACATGTAGAGTGGTGCTTCTAGAGTGGCGATGGACATGCAATCCTCTTGTTGCTTCTCTAGTATGATACAATGGTGTATAATTGTCATGTGACAATGTTATATGGTGCATGTTGAGGCCTCAATTCAACTGGACATCGTTGTTGTTTTATTTCTATCATTGTTTCTGGTTGTTAACTTAGCTTGGTTGTTTTTAGTCCTTTATAAGAGTAGCTTTAGCAAACCTATACTTGGGGTCTCACCAACTCTTAGGGTTGAAGGGAAAATATCTTATTCTAGTAAAACCACTACGTGGTCCCTCAAAAATAGGAGGTCCTCGGATCAACCCCAAACCCTTATTTCCATGACTAGCTCTAAGACCCCTACTCTATGGTTCCCTATCCTTCTTATCCCGCTTTAAACTTTTTACCCACGTAGAATTACCCTGACATCTGAATCCCCCTCCACTACCACTAGATGGATTCGGTTCCTCGTTGACAGTAGTCAGACCCACCCTACCTCGCTTCCCCTATGTCTTTCATTCCCGATATGTCACTTGGGTGAACTCCTAGTTTGTGCTTCCAACCTTTGACCTTTAAAGCTCTACTCGCCTACTACCAAGGCCCAACCTCCCAACTCTCCTCTCCTGCTCCCAAGGTCTAGCCTTGACCTCTAGCCTCCTCCTCGATCTCGGTAGTACCTTGTTCTCCACTCGCCCCCTAGGTAAGTCAAACCTTTATCAAATTTGGTGATCATTTGTTCAAAGTGTTTGTACATGTTTTTTTGTTAATTATGTGAGCCCATGGATGTGTCAACTAAATGGCAATTTGGAGTATGAAATGTGAATTCAAGCATTTCTTTGAGACTATCCATTCCTGTGTCATTTGTTTATTTCCACTACCTCTTAAGATGTGCATTTAGTTGTTGCTGATAATATTGTAGATGATGAAGATTTAATTGAACATTGGTGGAATTATGAAGACTTGATTTCTTTGTAGTGTATAAAGTAGATATCATAATTTGAATTGATGTAGTGTCAAAAGGAGAGGACATATATATACATGTATACGAGAAAAAGAAAGAGAAGACGAAATAGGGGCCGGATTGGAGTAAAAAAAAGTTCCAATCGTCCTTGGTTATCAAAAGGAGAGGACATATATATACATGTATACATCGTCATGAATTTGAATAAAAAATAGAGCGTGATTTCTGGGATATTATATTGTTTGGGAGTTTGGGACTAGTCTAGTATTGGTTCCCGACCGATTCCGATTGCATGCCCAAAGTGGAAACGACCTGGGCTGGGCTCCGGCTCGGATTTGACGGCCTGTTGGTTACATCCCCCGCGTGCTCTTCTATATAACTATACTATTGTACCAGCAGCAAGGCAGCGAGCGCGCATCGTTTCAATTCGATCCCTTATCACGACACCTGGCCTGCCCGTTCATCTTCACCGCCTCCGATCCGGTGTGGCCAGCTAGCGACGACAGATCAAGATGGACGGCGGCGACGTTTCCTCTACGGCCACCGACGAGTTGCCTCCTCTCGCGGACCCCGAACTGCCGCCGCCGCCGACGGACTTCTTCGCTGCCGTCTTGCGGATTTTCCATCGCCCTCGCCGCTACGATGGCCTCGACTTTTCAACACTGCAATTCGACGACGTCTTCTCCGACTGGACTCGCGTCGACGGAGGTGACGCGGGAGGCAATAACCCGCGGCAGGCGGCCTACGTGGTGGACGCCAACGCCAGAGCCGCCCCGGCGTCCGGCGACGCCATTGCCTGTTTGCCGGAGATGACCGTGGGCGAGGACGAGGCGAGGGAGAGAGGCGAGTGCGCGGTGTGCCTCGACGAGTTCCAGGCCGGCGACGTGCTGAGGACCATGCCGTGTGCGCACGGCTTCCATGAGCGATGCATCTTCCCGTGGCTCCGTGTCAGTCGCCTCTGCCCTCTCTGCCGCTTCGCACTGCCGCGTGACGAGTACACCGTACACGTCACGGAGATGTACGACGACGTGGATTAGGACTTACCAGGATGACGAAGGGCGGCAGCGCATTTTTGGAGTAGCTACAAGCTAACCCTACAATTCATGTTTGTAATAATCCAAGAAAAAAAAATAGCGGGATATAGCTGTTAGAGAGATATATAAAAAAAATTCCGGTTTATACCGCTATGCCAATTTTGATCGCTATTATGGGTTATATAGCGCTACTTGATCGCTAGTCCAGAAATTGGCGATGGCACCCACGTGTCCAGCAATTGATCACCGATGGTTAGATGAGAAGGGTAGAAAACCGAAATGCAGTTGTGAACAAATGACGGATGTTGCGGGATCACAGAATCGGCAGATTACTCGGGCATCATTGCCATCACGACGTGATAGAGGGACACGTGGCTGCAATCGCAGTGGGGTCTGCACCGTGCTGCACCAAATTTTCTTCCTGCACCTGCACCCGAGACGACAAACCAATTCTCTGATCTTCAATTCCGAGTTTCTGTTGTGGTTACCTCCATACCAGAGTCCTAGTAGCATGCATCAAAGTGGCGCCAAATCTCTGCTAAACATTCTCCTGTCTATGTTGTTCACCAGCGCCATCCTTAATCCCCACGTGATATCTTGTTATGTCATTTGTCCGCACAGCTTGGCATGCCAACACCAAGTCTCCAGCTTGTGCTAATTCTAAAGAACTCCTGATCCTTCTGCTTCTCATAAATCCTGTTGCTTGACTAGCTAACATAATTTAGCTATGTGTGAACATGGATTTTGTTATGTGTGAACCCTTGGATATGTCAACTAAGATCTTGTTTGGGACTGCTCCACGAACTCTGCTCCATAAACTTCACTGTAGAGCAGCTCCACGAACTCCAGGTTTTGTGGTAGGTGCTCTCACAACTCCACCTTTTTTTTCTGGAGCTGTGTGCGTGGAGTTGAAACCGTTTGGCTAAAAAACGTGGAGCGGAGCAGTCCCAAACAGGCCCTAAATGTCAAATTGGAGTATGAAATGTGAATTTGAGCATTTGTTTGTGAACTTATTTGACACTATCCATTCATGTCATTTCTTTATTGCCAATTGGCTTGCCATTTTAGATGTGACATACGACGGAGATTTATTGAATAGTGGTGGGATCGCAAAGATTTGTATGAACTACATATTGTAACTTGAATTGATAGTCACTAGTACAAAAAGTGGCTAATATGAGACTTGTTTGCGAGGCTAAAGAATTATTTCCACAAGCCTTACACTCATGTGATTCGTGAAACTCAAACCCATGAACACATGCATTGTCTCGCACGTAGCTTCTACCGCACCTACATAACAAGTGTGACTTCGCATGGAAGGATGAGTTGGTGTTAACATCTCGAACTAATTACTCTACATTTTAGTCTCGGTTGGTGTTATTAAACCGCTATTAAAGGGTCTACACTCTACATTAGTCCCGATCGTTTGGTTTTACCGAACGGAACCAAACTTTAGTCCAGATTGATAACATCAACCGAGACTGAGGCTTGTTTGATTTCCATCTCCAAAACTAAAGTGGACTAAAATATTTTAGTAATCTTTTAGTACCTTTTGAGTGACTAATGAAACTAAAATGTTTTAGTTATCTTTTAATTAGTTTATTTGGCACTTTAGTCTCTGTAAACTGACTAAAGGTTAGTTCACTTTAGTTTAGGAGGTGAGAACCAAACGTGTCAAGCATGCCCTAATATAGACCATCTAGTCTGAGTTGATATTACCGACCAATTTTTTTTACGCCAATATATATATAACTTAAACTCGAGACTAATAGTCACATTAGTCTCCGGCCAAATTTAGTTAGGATTAATGTGCTGATCGAAGGTCTTCTGGTGAGTGTCAAGAGGGGAGAATATACATGTGTGAAAAGTGAGAAGACGAAGTAAATCGCCTGATTGTTTTTTTTTGTTTTGTTTTTTATAAGAAAAGAAAACAAGTCTCTACGGAACCTGTAGACGACTGTAGTGCGGGAAAGCCCGAACTGGCGCCGGAACTGTATACGGAGCGCAGCCGGAAATCTGTCCCAACCGATTCCGCTTGCCCGGCCCAAAGCAAAGTAGAAACGACGCCCATGGCCGACCCGAGTTCGGGATCGGATTTGCCGGCCTGTTGGTCAATATGGCCGAAACGAGCGCATGTTTCCTATCACGAGTTCACACGACACCTGGCCGGCCCGTACGTTCATCTCCTCCGATCCGCCACCGTCCGGTGCAGCGCGCGATATCAAGATGGACGGCGACGGCGCCAGCACCTCCGGCGACGTTTCCTCGCCGGCCGCCGACGAGGGGCCTCTTACGGACCCCGAGCTGCCGCAGCCGAACGCGTCGCCGCCGACGGACCCCACGGAGAACGACGTCGTCGCTGACTTTTGGCTGTTCGCTCGCGTTCTTGCAAGACGCCATCGTCCTCCGTGGGTGGTCCCGTCGGCGGCATCAGGCCACCCAAACACGTGGCGTAACGCCAGGATCTTCTTCGAGACTCGCAACGGTTACGGTGGAGGCTACACGTGGCGCGGAGACGTGGACGCCGACGCCGCTGACGCCGCCGGAGCGGACGACGCGTACGGCGGATTCGGATACGGCTTCGGCTTCGGCTTCGGCGCCGTCCCGGCGTCCGGCGTCGCCATTGCCTGTCTGCCGGAGACGATCGTGGGCGAGGACGAGGCGAGGGAGCGAGGCGAGTGCGCGGTGTGCCTCGACGAGTTCGTGGCCGGCGACGCGCTGAGGACCATGCCGTGCGCGCACGGCTTCCATGAGCGATGCATCTTCGAGTGGCTCCGTGTTAGCCGCCTCTGCCCGCTCTGCCGCTTCGCGCTGCCGCGTGAGGAGTACACGTCACAGTGATGATGGACGCCGACGTGGAGTAGGAGTGTAGGACTTACGAGGATGACGACGGGGAGCTAGGCTAGCTGACGACGAGTCGATGGTGGCGGCGGCAGCAGCAGCGGCAGCGCATTGGAGTGCCTACAATTATTCATGCTGTTTGTAATACGGAGTATGGAGTATAGGTGCTGAGGAATGAGAACTAGGCGGAGCGAGCGTTTGGGCTTAGGCCAACTAAATGTAGTTGCCCTACTTTTTTTTTCTGATTATTATGAAGAAAATGATATAGTTTGCTTAGACAGTTGGAAATGTAAAATGCACATCCATTTTTTTTCTATATATGTGGTTTTAGTTACCATTTTTGTTTCTTTTAAAAAATAAATTCTTAGAGATGAGCTCAACTAATTAAACGATAATAATACCCCATCCGTTTTCTTTCTACACACCGTACCTGACCCCAATAGTTAATTTTCCAAGAATCGAGGTGAGTTCTTGGAGTGCGTTTTTAATTTGCATCATCTTGCACTATGGCAACGACAATCCTGTATAATGGTGGTTGTTCCGAAACAAGGAGGCCCTTTGAGGGTAGCTGGGGGTGTATCTAGCGCAATTGATATCTACGATATGGTGGCGGGGTTGCAGCCAATATATGCACTAGAGAGCTATGATGCATTGGCTGGGGCACGGAGGACATAGCTTAGTGGTGGCCCAACACGGTTCTTGTGTATTGGCTCGTCAACTTGCAATGAAGTATGATGGCTAAGACAATTGATAGGGGTTAGTACGGTCTAACATGATGCCTTTGTCTTTCTATGACGGTGGTAGTGTGGTGATCAACATGTAGAGTGGTGCTTCTAGACTAGCAATGGACGTGCAATCTACTTGTTGCTTCGCTAGTATGGTATAATGGTGTAGAGTTGTCATGTGACAATCTTATATGGTGCATGTTGATTCCTCAATTCAGATGGATGTCGTTGTTGTTTTTTTTCTACCATTGTTTCTGTTATTAACTTAGCTTTGTTGTTTTATCCTCTATAAGAGCAGCTCTAGCAAACCTCTACTTGGGGTCTCACCAACTCTTAGGGTTGAGGGGTAAATATCTTATTCTAGTAATACCACTACTTGGTTCTTCAAGAATAGGAGGGCCCTCGGATCAACCCCAAACACCTCACATGACTGCCTCCAAGGCTCCTACTTTATGGTTCCCTATCCTTCTTATTTCCCTTCTAACTTTGTACCCGCATATAGAATTACCCTACCATCTAAACCCACCCTCCACCGCTACTAGATGGATTCGCCTCCCCGTTGCCAGTAGTCTAACCCCCACCCTACCTCGCTTTTGCTATGTCTTCCCCACCCGATTTGAACTCTTAGGTGAACTCTTAGCTCATGCCTCCAACCTTTGACTTATCAGGATTACCCCCCCCCCCCCCCCATCCTTGGCCTCTAAGCTCTACTCAGTCGCTACCAAGGCACATCCCCCAAAACTCTCCTCTCCTCCTCCCAAGGTCTAGCCTTGAGCTCTAGCCTCCTCCTTGATCTTGGAAGCACCCTGGTCTCCACCCGCCCCCAAGGTAAGCCAAATCTTTATCAAGTTTGGTGATCATTTATTCAATATGCTTGTGCATCGATTTTATTTATTATGTGAGCCCATGGATGTGTCAACTAAATGTCAATTTGGAGTATGAAATGTGAATTCAAGCATTTCTTTGTGAATTTATTTGAGAGACTATCCATTCCTATGTATTTTTTTTATTTCTACTGCCACTTAAGATGTACATTCAATTGCTGCTGATGATATTAATAGATGATGAAGATTTAATTGAACATTGGTGGAATTATGAAGATTTGATTGAGTTGTATCGTATAGAGTACATATCATAATTTGAAGGAGAGAACATATATGTGTGTGACAAAGAAACATAAGACGCAGTAGGGAAGCCTTTTTTGACTCAAAAGTAGAGCATTGATTTCAGGGCTATTGGGATTAGTTCTATGCTATCGTCATTATATTGTTCGGTCTTTGGCGTTGTATACCCTCATTGTTTTGTTCTATTATTCAGTACATATACTTCCTTCATCTTAAATTATAAGACATTTTTTAAATTTTAGAAAGTCAAAATACCAAATTTATGTGACAGTATAAAATATTTATGATGTCAACTAAATATAATTAGATTTTTTATTAATTATATTTTTATAATATATTTATTTGATACTATAATTTTTTTTAAAAAAATCTATAATTATTAGTTAAATTTGAGATGCTCAGTAAGATTTTTGAAATGTCGGGATGGAGGGAGTAGGTATGAGCTACTGCTCTTCGGCAACGGACCGGGAGGGCATTGCAGCCCAGAAAATAATCCTGTCCGATTGTACCCGGTTAAAAAAATGATCAATCCTGTCCGACCGACTCCGATTGCACTGCATGTCCAAAGTGGAAACGACCTGGCTCGGAGTCGATCGGATTTGCCGGCCCAGCTGTTGTTGGTACATCCCCCGCGCCGCGTGTATAACTACTGTAAGTACCACCAGCGAGGCAGCTAGCGCGCATCGCATCGTTTGGATCCTATCACGACACCAGGCCGGCGGTTCATCTTCACCGCCTCCGGTGACCGGTGCAGCCAGCAGAGACAGATCAAGATGGACGGCGATGATGTTTCCTCTACAGCCACCGACGAGTTGCCTCTTCTTGCGGACCCTGAACTGCCGCCGGCGACGGGCCCCACGGAGAACGACATCGCTTTCGCGCTGCTGTTCGCTCGCCGCTACAGTGACCTGCTCGTGCTTTCAAGGCTGCGATTAGATGGCCCAAACACAGCGCGTAGGCATACCGCCATCTTCGCCTTCCACAGTAGTATTCGCGACGACGACGGTGGAGGCGACTCGCGGCACGGCGACTTGGACGACGACGCTGACGATGATGACAACGACAATGACGACGACGATGCGTACGGCGGGTTCGGCTTTAGCTACGGCGCCGTCCCAGCGTGCGGCGTCGCCATAGCTTGTCTGCCGGAGACGACGGTGGGCGAGCTGGGCGAGGAGAGGGAGAGAGGCCAGTGCGCGGTGTGCCTCGACGAGTACGAGGTCGGCGACGCGCTGAGGACGATGCCATGCGCGCACGGCTTCCACGAGCTCTGCATCTTCGAGTGGCTCAGTGCCAGCCGCTTCTGCCCGCTCTGCCGCTTCCCAATGCCGCCTGAGGATGAGGACACGGAGACCGATGACGAGGAGAACGACGATCGACGCGCATTGGAGTACCTATGATTCATTTTTTTGTAGTACCTACTATTCTTGTTCGTGACGGGACGGAGATTGATTTTAGTGAGCGCTCAATCCATCGTTCGTAACCTCGAGTCCGTGCAACTTTACCCGCAAGAGATGTGTTTTTTTCTCAAGTGTGCCAAAAGACAGAGGTAGGTTTAGGAGTTGTTGTAGATGGATTTTTTTAGAAGGATGCCAATTGAAACAATTGATAGTGGCAAATTAAACCATGGCAGCTTTGCACAATATCCTTACCAAGCTTCTCAAGATTTTCCTTGTTGGCATTGGCAAAGGCCCTTTTGCAGAAAAGATCACATGCATCATATCCTTTTGGTCAAGGGGTCTGAGTTCAAGTCGGTGAGTTGGAACAAGAGAAATAAGGGTAATACGCATGGTTGACATGAGAGTCATAGGAGAATATATAGAGAGGTCCTAATTTGAGAGGTACTGTTGGATTTGGCATAAAAGTCAGAGCTTCTGAGCTTCTCCAGTTGTCAACCCATCTGTACTGTTGGATTTGGCATAAAAGTCAGAGCTTCTGGGCTTCTCCAGTTGTCGACCCATCATCTAACGTGGAGTTCATGAAGCGACTCATCACTGTTAAAGCAAACGACTTATACGAAGAGAGAGAACAAATCGACTCGCCTGCCGGAGTCGACTCACGCCGATTGCTCTTCTAGTGAGATGAGCAACAACAAATGAAAGCGCTTTTTTATGTTGTAAAAAAACGATTTTTTTATTTGGCAATGGTACGGGGCACCTGCGGACACCCAGCCATAGACCTGTTTATTTGTAATGGAACCTACACGGTTCAATTGATAGCAAAATAACTCATCTCGTACCTAACGTGTCTATCTCTCTCCCGGATGAGTCACTTTACCACTGCGGGTTCCCTATAAAATACAGGGACAATTGTTGGAGTTGCTCCTAGTGAACACCAGTAGAAATAATGGGCATTTCTACTGTTTATATAGACTGCTCTTAAAAATGATTTTTTAGTTTATGAGTTCTTTGGCATGCGCTCCCAAACATAACTACATTTTCCAAACATAACTACATTGACACTCACTTTTAGGTACTATAGGTGAAAAGATAGGCGGGTGTGAGTGAATACCGCTTCGCACCAAACTTTGAGAGGTGACGTGTGCTATATACAATATCCATTCCAAATTATATATACATTATTTTAAATTTTCTAGATACATTTCTTTAATTGTGTATGTAGACGAAGTGTATATTTAAATACATAGCAAAATCTATGTGCATTGAAAAGTCAAAACGTCTGGTATTAGAATGGATGGAGTATATCACTGAGCTAATTATATTATTCTTATCGCCACTATATATGCATGGCACTATTCGATGTGCCAAATTGGTGGTTAATGACACTACATTATTTTAGGTGATAGCTTAATTATATGCAAACATCATACTGTTGGAGTTGTTCCAAATTCACTCTAGGATATAGGCCGGGCTTCTGACAGAGCGGAGCGGAGGCCCGTCGTCGGAGGCTTGGGCCGAAGGCATCGAAGGGGTTTTCCACGTTAAATCGTGTGTCTCCTCTGTGGCTTGATTCTTTACTTCATATTCCTATACGTCGTCCATAACAAGTGGTACCGGAGCTTTGGTTGTTGTTAGGGTTCATGACGACGTCGATGAAGTTCGATCTTCCGCTGCTGAACTACGACACGCGGTTCTCGCTATGGCAAGTCAAGATGCGGGGGATTCTGGCGCAGACTCATGACTATGATGAGACACTGGATAATTTCAGAAAGAGGAAGGCCGAGTGGACTCCAGAAGAGACCCGCAAGGATCAGAAGGTGCTCGCCCTAATTCAGTTGCATCTTCATAATGATATTTTGCAGGAGTGTCTGAAAGAGAAAACTGCTGCAGAACTATGGCTGAAACTGGAATCGATCTATATGTCCAAGGATCTAACAAGTAAGATGCAGATGAAGATGAAGTTGTTCACCCTGAAGATGAAGGAGGAGGATTCAGTGATGAGCCACATCGCTGAATTCAAGAAGATCGTCGCCGACCTAGTGTCGATGGAGGTGAAGTATGATGATGAGGACTTAGATCTTTTACTGCTAGTTCTTTGCCAAATTCGTATGCAAATTTTCGTGACACCATACTTTTGAGCCGTGATGAAATAACCCTAAAGGAAGTTTATGAGACTCTCCAATCTAGGGAGAAGATGAGAGGCATGGTGCAGAATGACGGGACGTCGTCCTCCAAGGGTGATGCTTTGCATGTGAGAGGCAGAACTGAAAATAGATCCTCCAATGATGGCAATGATGGAAGAAAGAACTACGAAAGGAGAGGCCGTTCAAAGTCCAAGACGCATGGTAATAAAAAGTTCTGTGTTTATTGCAAGCTGACAAATCATAATATTGAGGATTGCAGAAAAGTACAGAATAAGGAGAAGAGGAAAAACAAGTCGGCTGGTAAGGTCTCTGTTGCTGCTGCTGCGTCTGATGATGATTCTGGAGATTGTCTGGTAGTATTTGCTGGTTGTGTTGCTGGTCATGATGAATGGATTCTCGATTCCGCATGTTCATTTCATATTTGCAATAACAGAAATTGGTTTAGCTCGTATAAGCCTGTGCAGAAAGGGGATGTTGTGCGGATGGGAGATGATAACCCGTGTGACATTGTGGGGATTGGATTAGTTCAGATCAAGACTGATGATGGCATGACACGCACGCTGAAAAACATCAGGTATATACCAGGGATGTCCAGAAATCTTATCTCATTGAGCACGCTTGATGCAGAAGGTTATAAATATTCCGGTTCAGATGACGTTCTGAAGGTATCAAAAGGTTCTCTTGTTTGATTGAAAGGTGATCTTAATTCTGCAAAGTTATATGTCCTTAGAGGGTGTACTTTACCTGGTTCTGATTTCGCTGTTGCTGCTGTTACTAATGATGAACCTAGTAAAAGTAACCTTTGGCATATGCATTTGGGACATATGAGTCACCATGGTATGGCAGAATTGATGAAGAGAAACCTGCTGGATGGCTGCACTTCGAGTAAAATAAAGTTTTATGAGCATTGTATTTTCGGGAAGCATAAAAGGGTACAGTTCAACACTTCTGTTCACACCACTAAAGGTACTCTTGATTATGTTTATGCTGACTCATGGGGCCCTTCCCGTAAGTCCTCACTTGGTGGTGCTCGTTACATGCTTACAATTATTGATGATTACTCTAGAAGGGTTTGGCCTTATTTTCTGAAACAGAAAGATGATACTTTTGCTACTTTTAAGGACTGGAAAGTAATGATAGAAAGACAAACTGAAAGGAAGGTAAAATTGCTTCGTACTAATAATGGTGGAGAATTCTGTTCGCGTGAATTTAATGATTATTGCAGATCGGAAGGCATCGTTAGGCATCACATCATACCCCATACTCCACAACAGAATGGTGTGGCCGAACGCATGAACAGAACCATCATATCCAAGGCCCGTTGCATGTTGTCTAATGCCAGGATGAGCAAGCATTTTTGGGCTGAAGCTGCTAATACTTTCTGTTACTTGATAAACAGGTCGTCTTCTATTCCACTAAATAAAAGAACTCCCATTGAGGTATGGTCTGGTACGCCTGCTGATTATTCACAGTTGAAAATTTTTGGATGCACTGCCTATGCTCATGTTGATAATAGAAAATTAGAGCCTAGAGTTGTTAAGTGTCTTTTCTTTGGTTATAGTTCGGGAGTCAAAGGTTATAAATTGTGGAATCCTGAAACAGGAAAGACTTTTATGAGCAGGAGTGTTATTTTCAATGAATCTGTGATGTTTACTGACAGTTTGCCCTCAGATCATGTTCCAGAAAAAGAGTTGCAGCGTATGCGCATGCAGGTGGAGCATGTTGATGATGATATAGGTGTGCAGATGGAGCCTGTTGATGAGCATGGTGACCATGATAATGATGTTGCTAAGGATGATGCTCATGATGATGTTCAGCAAACTCCTCCCATTTTTCAGTTAGAGGAGGATTTACCTATTGCTCAACGCAAGTCAAAAAGGACAATTGCACCTCCTAATCGTCTTATTGAAGAGTGTAATTTGTCTTACTATGCTTTGAGTTGTGCTGAACAGGTGGAGAATGTTCATGAGCCAGCAACCTATAAAGAAGCTATTCGTTGTGGTGATACTGAGAATTGGATTTCTGCTATGCATAAGGAGATGCAGTCTCTTGAGAAGAACAATACATGGGAGATTGTACATTTGCCTAAGAATAAGAAGACCATCAGCTGCAAATGGATCTTCAAGAGAAAGGAGGGTTTATCTCCAAGCGAGCCTCCAAAGTATAAGGCAAGGTTAGTGGCTAAAGGCTACAGTCAAATTCCGGGTGTTGACTACAATGATGTGTTCTCTCCAGTGGTAAAACATAGTTCAATTCGTACTTTCCTTAGTATTGTTGCTTCACATGATCTCGAGCTTGAGCAGTTAGATGTGAAGACTGCGTTTTTGCATGGAGAGCTTGAGGAGGACATATACATGGACCAACCAGAAGGGTTCATAGTGCCTGGCAAGGAAAAATATGTGTGCAAGTTGAAGAGATCCTTGTATGGTTTGAAACAGTCCCCTCGTCAGTGGAACAAGAGGTTTGATTCATTTATGTTAGCACACAATTTTAAAAGATCTAAGTATGATAGCTGTGTTTACATCAAACATGTTAATGGATCACCTATATATTTGCTGTTATATGTTGATGATATGCTAATTGCTGCCAAGAGTAAGATTGAAATCACTAAGTTAAAGAAGCTATTGAGTAGTGGTTTTGATATGAAAGATCTTGGTAGTGCTAAGAAAATTCTTGGTATGGAAATTAGTAGAGACAGAAAATCTGGTTTGCTATTTCTTAGTCAACAAAATTATATCAAGAAAGTTCTTCAGCGTTTCAACATGCAAAATGCTAAGGCTGTTAGTACCCCTATTGCACCTCACTTTAAGTTGTCAGCTGCTCAATGTCCTAGTACAAATGCAGAGATTGAATACATATCAAGGGTTCCTTATTCTAGTGTTGTTGGGTCTTTGATGTATGCTATGGTTTGCTCTCGTCCAGATTTATCATATGTTATGAGTCTTGTTAGTAGATATATATTTAATCCTGGCAAAGAACATTGGAGGACAGTTCAGTGGATTTTCAGGTACCTCAGAGGCACAGCAGATTCCTGTTTAGGGTCTTATTGGCTATGTGGATTCTGATTATGCTGCTGATCTGGACAGGCGAAGATCACTTAGAGGTTATGTGTTTACTGTTGGCAGTTGTGCTGTGAGTTGGAAGGCTACTTTACAGTCAGTTGTAGTTTTGTCTACTACTGAAGCAGAATATATGGCTATTTGTGAAGCGTGCAAAGAATTAATTTGGCTGAAAGGTTTGTACGCTGAGCTTTGTGGAGTTGAATCTTGCATAAGTTTGTATTGTGACACTCAGAGTGCAATTTACCTCACTAAAGATCAGATGTTCTATGAGAGAACTAAGCACATAGATATCAAGTATCATTTTGTGCGTGATGTAATTGAAAAAGGTAAGCTGAAGGTATGTAAGATTAGTACTCATGATAATCCTGCTGATATGATGACAAAGTCTGTTCCTGTTGCTAAGTTTGAGCTGTGCTCAAGCTTAGTTGGTTTAATTGGATAGTCCAAGAGACTATTGTTGATATCATTGATTTTCTATCTTTGTTATGTTCAGGATGAAGGGTTGATTTATGATACAAGATGAATTTGTTTCAAGGTGGAGTTTGTTGGAGTTGTTCCAAATTAACTCCAGGATATAGACCGGATTTTTGACGGAGTGGAGCGGAGGCCTGTCGCCGGAGGCTTGGGTTTTGTGGAGACTTGATTCTCTTGTAAGTCGTCATAGGCGTGTAACCCAAACTCTTGAGATAGTGAGATTGTTTGAGATAGTGAGATTGTTGCTGGTTGGTGCCCGTGATTTTTCCACTTCACATCGAAGGGGTTTTCCACGTTAAATCGTGTGTCTCCTCTGTGGCTTGATTCTTTATTTCATATTCCTATATGTCGTCCATAACACATACAAGTAAATTAAAAGGAGGGATAAAATGACACATGATAAACATCAGGCATTTCACATGCGTCGCCTGAATTTCAGGCACGTGATTATTAGCATGTCCCATTTTATTTATAGGGGTCGTGTGCGTGTCGGTTCGGGTGGGGTGATCGACGCGGCTGGGTTAGTTTCCGTGTCCGACTACATATATGCAACTGCTTGCACCGACGTACAATACGAGTACAACCCCCGACTGATCGGATCGGAATCGATGTACTCGATCGGAATCGGACCGCCTCGCTCGTCTTATAACAACTACCACTAGGATCGATCGAGGACTAGGACCAGGCAACTAAACTACCCGGGCGGCCCGTTCGTCTTCTCCGGCTGCATTCGCCTCCGGTGCACGTACCGAGATCAAGATGGACGGCTACGGAGACGGCGACAGCTTCATTGATGTTTACTCGATGACCGCCGACGAGGGGCCTGACCACGAGCTGACGCAGGCGGACGCGTCGGCGGCGCCGACGGATGACCTCTACTCGCCAGAGAATATCATCGCTCAAATGCGGCTCTAACTCGCGCCATGCCACAAAGGGTGCAATTTGCAGACCCAAACACGGTGGCTGAAATCTTCGTCGTCGTCATCCAGCCTCGCGACGACGACGGCGACGGTGACCATCCGCGGCACGGCGCCGATGCCCACGCTGAGTACGGCAGCTTCATCCTCGGCGCCGAACCGGCGTCGGACGTGGCCATAGCTTGTTTGCCGGAGACGACGGTGGACGAGGGCGAGGCGAGGGAGAGAGGGGAGTGTGCAGTGTGCCTCGAGGAGTACGAGGCCGGCGACGCGCTGAGGACCATGCCGTGCGCGCACGGCTTCCATGAGCGTTGCATCTTCAAGTGGCTCAGTGCTAGCCGCCTCTGCCCGCTCTGCCGCTTCGCGCTGCCTCCTCAGGACGACACGGACACCGACGACGAGGAGGACGAAAGGGATGCCGGGCACCACAACGGCGACAGCGGCGGCACGTTCTAAGATCGAGAATGAGCAGCTCTTCAGAGTGATACTGATCCCTCTGTTAATGTATAGCTGTTCATGCCATCCATCTTTTTGTGTAGACGAGTTTGCCAAAACTTGATATAGTTAAAGGGAATATTTGGTCTCTATGATTTGGACTTACTAGCAGTAGAGTTTAAATGATGAAACTTCTGTTCAGATTGATTTTTGCTTCTGTAGATGTAGGAGCATCTCTGTTCTTTTTGCTATGCACCTTAAACTCATGTTACATACTACAGTACTCCGTAATAAGGAATTAATCCAAAACTCATTGTGGCAAAATGACCCAGTGACCAAACATGTGATGCTCCGGTGCAAGCACAACATATCAGCACACAGCATCAACGTTTGCAGTAGGGGTGGTAGTGAATTTTCTAATCATGAAAAAAAGGAACCAAAACAACACCAGAGTTGGTATATTGCTTGTATTGACCAGAAAGGGTAACAATAACAATGGTCTACCACAAGTTATACTTTTTTTTAACGCGTAACACAAGTTATACTACTAGAATAAACTTAGCCAAGGTACTTAAGGAGCTGCTATTCAGGGGAGAACACTGGTCAGAAGCACAATTACAGATGAGGGTAACCATGGGGATCATGCGAGCTCCACGCCCCAGTTCCACTGCCATAGCGGCTCCGAACCGTAGGATAGCTGCCGTCATACATGCCTTGCAAACCCATCCCAGGAGTTGTTGACAAAGAGGCTCCATAAGTTCCACGGCTGCTGAAACCTAAAAGTAGACTATGTTATAGGACTCCTAACTGTGTTATTATTTCAAGTAATAAGCATGCAAATGGGGGGGAAACTTACTAGGTGTGCTTCTCTTTGCAATATCAGCCCTCAGCTTCTCAGCCTCCTGCGCCATAGCTACAAGATCCTTCTCCATTGCCTGAACCTGTGCTGTAAGCTCTGGCTTTGACTTCTTCTCAAACTCAAGGTTAGCACTACAATGATACCATTAGTTAGCTGCTCTTCAGTCAACTAAATACAAATACAAAAGGCAAAGCAAAGAGACACTGAACTAAAAGAGCCTTGGAGGCTGCCATCAGAGTTAACACATGAACCATCATGAACTGCATCTGTTCTAGAAGAAAGAAAGACAGTAAAATAATTTCTCAAAACCTACTTACCTAGCCTGGTGCAATTCTTGATAGAGAGCATCACGTTCAGTTATCATAGCAGTCATTTTCTGGCTGTCAGATTTCTGATGTTCAAGCTCTTTTAATAGACCTTGAACCTTTGCAGCCAACTCTTGCCTCAAAGACTGTAGTTTACTTGCTTCAGATCGTAGATGCAGAGCATCTTGCCTAAGGGGTTCTAAGGCACGTAGCTCAGCTTCCAGCTTCAGATTCCTCTGAGTCAGCTCCCTCGACTCAAGCTCTTTCTCTGCCCGGAGCTTTGGAACAGCCTGACTTGAGACTTGGAGGTCTTCTTGCAGACGCGGCATGGTTTGCTTCAGACTAACAATTTCATCTGCCAGACGCTGATTGTCTTCACGGATTCTGCGCATCTCGGCACGGCGACTAGCTAGACAATTCCTCCGCCAAGCGACGCGGACAGAGAGCCCTTGGTCGTGCAAGTGGAGGAGTTGGAGCGTCACGATATCCTCGAAGCTCATCGTGGTATTGGCGGGATGCACATGCACGGTGCCTTCCTGCCATTTATAGCCTAATGAAGAGTAATCAGAATCTTGCGGAGAGAAGAGAGTAAGGATATGTAGAATAATTAATCAAAATATAACTCAAGAGAATATATTGTGCTCATGCTGCGTGTAAGGTATAAATCCATGAGAACTGTGCAGTCACAAATACTCAAATTGAGTCCTTTGTGAAAATTTTTACTGACACTAGATTACATGAGAAAACACTTTTTAGGACAGGTTATATGATCACAGTTCTAAGAAAAATAAGCAAGATCAATTCAGTTAGTTACTTAGACACTTACTCCGTAGTTGATAAGATCCATTTAACTAACAAGATCCCCTTTTTCATGCAGTATGTTTGCATCTTAACATAAGTATATGAACATTGAAAGTTTGCAACAACCATCTTCTTAGAGATATATAAACAAGAATGTCGGCCACAAGCAAATCAACACTTCAAATAAAACATACAATTACAACAGTACCTACTACCATCTATCTACCAACATGGAAAGAAAAAAATAATGTGGATATGCAGCATATAACCCTATTAATAAGATGGGGTAAAAGCGCACGCTTTTCAGTTTTATGCTGAAACAGCACAAACGATTTGCATAGGCCCTTGAGTTTCACTATTTTTTTTTATTTCATTCTGCTTCAGAAAAGAAGCGATTTCATAATTCAAGGATAACTAAGCTACATCCATCACCCACATTCAAAAGTCTGGGCAACCTGGAGGTCAGCCCATTTGGTGCAAGAAACATTGTTATGGCGAACCCAACATAAGCAACCAGACTTAGAGGAATATAAACAACAATGTCGGACACAAGCTACTCAACACTTCAAATATAACATACAATTACCATTGCACTCGACAAAAAATTATTTAAAAAGAAATAAAATTTTCTTTGCCGAGTGTCAGCCGCCAGGCATACGGCAAACTTTTATTTAAAAAAAAAAATCTTTGCCGAGTGCCCGAAATCTAACACTCGTCAAAGAATAGTATGCCGACTTGGTCTTTGCCGAGTACGATCTGCCGAGTGCGGCACTCAGCAAACCGTTTGCCGAGTGCAAAGGCCTGTTTGCCGAGTGGCACTCGACAAATCAGCAGAATCCTGTATTGCTATCAACATACTTCCTCTGTCCCTATTTAAGTGTCGTTTTGGGTTTCCGTGTTACAACTTTGACTTAATTCATATAAAATACGTGCAATATTTGTATCTTCAAATAAATTTATTAAAAAATTAGATCAAAAGATCTATCTAATGATGTCAATTATGTATCTTAAATATTAATAGGTTTTTAAATAAAATTAATATAAGTTATTTCTCGGGAAGTGAGAAAGACAATTATTTAGGGACGGAGGGAGTAGTAAGGAAAAAATAATGTGCATAAGCAGCACATAACCCTACTAAAGAGTAAAAGTAGGAGGCATATCTATATCTATATTTATTTGTTATAAAGAAAAATCCCACTACATTCTGTCATATGCATAAGATGCGTATTGTGTTATCAATGTCCTATGCAGATTGTGTTTAGGACAATTATTTTAAAATGACTAAACTACTAGCCATGTTCTGATACATTTTTCCTTATCGTTGACACAATTAAATTCTATTCTCACTGTTTGCATGAATGTGCTGAAGTAAAAAAAAAAGGACGGTCGCAATAATATAAAACTAAAATTAGTGAGAACATATATTGTGAATTAGCATTGAATTAATTTTCCAAAATGCAAAAGGGGTTGCCCTAGTAATGATGAAATTGGTCAGAATTTTATTTTACAATATATATTTCTTCATGAAACATGAATTTTGTAATACAATTCTGACCACTACTTCAATTTCATTTTCTAGAGCAGAGACCAAAGGCCACTGGACTGTGTACGTTTGCACGTCCGTAGCATTACCTGCTTACTATTTAAAGTGGACCGTAATTCTCTAGCTCCGCTGTAGTACGGTATTAATTAACCACAAACTAAAACAACGCAGGAAAGAATTACCAGCCACGGTTTGGCAAAGCCACGAATCCTTTTTCTAATTCATGGGCCTGTGAAGTGGATCTCGAATGGGCCATGAGCCCAATCACCCCACCTTGCCACCGTGCCCAACGGCACGCACGATGCGCCGGTACATCCTCTCCCGCCGGCCGCCTCGCCTCCCTAGCGGCGGTCCACCACCTCAACCTCCTCCGCCCCCTCCCCGGTATCCTCGTCTGCGGCGAGGCGACCTACTACTCTCTCCCGTTGCCGATGCGCTACACAAGGGGGCCGTCCTGTTCTGATACGCGCCGCTGCCGGAGGACCTCCACGGCACCCACGAGGTCCATGCCTGCGTACTGCTCGAACCGGACTCCTGTGACTTTCCTATTGCAGTTGTAATATCCTTAAATTTCTTCCTTTCCCCCCTTGTGCAGGAAGTGGATTTCCGAAACAAACATATTCAGTACTTGTGGATTCCATATACTGAAACAGTTGTTGTCCCATGCAATCCTCCCGGCCCCAAAGTGAAGAAACCAAAATTGACATCAAAATATGGAAAGGGTGAAGTTTTACAGCATGTTTAGAGCCTTTATTTTGAGTCTCTGAAAAATGTAGGTAACCACACTTTTTATGGTTCGATGGTACCCCCAAATTCAAGTTATTATATATGGTCTTTCCATGCAAATCTGTCTTTACTTTCTGTTCTCTTTATTACTAGATAATCTCTTAAATTTTCTCTTGCTTAGAAATTGAACTGTTATTACGAAAATAACTGTATTCTTGAAACTGATGTATCCATTTTGGATTGAGTTTGTCCCTTCACCATTTCACTCTGCTGTCCACTCTTTCCCTAGATATTCTTTTATTTATAGAACCTAATGCAGAAATACGAGGTGGTTCCAGTTGAGAGAGTTGTATTTATCTCATGAGTGATACAATTAGTATTGTTATGGGTATGCTGATAGTAACATGTGCCATAGCATCTGCTAGCCATTATCAGCTGAAAAGATGGTAGTTTGTGTGGTGCACCTGCTAGTTTGTTCTTCTCTTAGGACTTTACTTGCTTAAATCTTAATTACTCTCAGAGGAAGATTTTTATTTCTATATAAGACTTTTGATGCATGTTTACGAGTTCCTGTTATTGAAGTCACGAAAGGATGTTTTCCTTGCCCTTTCACTAGACAAAAGGGTAATGAATTGTAAATTGGGGCTGGCTGCTACTTAGTTAATTATACTATACTAGTATATTTGCCCGTGCTAACCCTACAATATGATTCGGTAATAACTATCTTCATCGGACACTCGGACCTCGTTGGCCCCGTGGGTCGCGCCTCCGCGGGTGGGGTTTGGGTGGCGCGGGGCCCAGTGGCAGCGAGAGAGTGGAGTGAGCACAAGCTGAAATGGGGAGGCGGGTTCAGTGATCTACCGGAACCGGAACGCACACATGCGCGCGGTAGCTTGGATTGGCCCAAATTTTCACAATCTAGCCATTTTTTTGATTTTTTTTCACGTTTGCACCCCTGGAGGAACTATTCCCAGAAATGGACCCAGGGGGTCGGCGCCGTGCCCCCTGGCGCCGAGGTAACACAGCTCGGCGCCGTGCCCCACGGCGCCGAGCTTTTAGCCCGCATCCAGCGTGGCAGCCGACATGGCTGGGGCTCGGCGCCATAGGGCACGGCGCCGAGCTCGGCGCCACGCCCCACGGCGCCGAGCTAGGTTCAAAGGAGCCGAGGCACGCTCTCTGCCTCGCCTCTCTCTCTCTCGCTCACCTCTCTCTCGCTCTCTGCCTCGGTTCGGCGCCGCCCGCCGCCGCCCGCCGCATCCCGCCGCCGCCGCCCGCCGCCGAGCCAGCCGCGGCCTCCGTCGACCCCGCCCTTGTTAGGAAAATTTGTTTTATTATCAAGTTTAGTTTAGGGTTTTTAGTTAGCAATGTAGTTCGAAAATTTGTAAGGTAAATTTGTTTTATTGTCACGTTTAGTTTAGGGTTTTTAGTTAGCAATGTAGTTTAAAATTTTAGTTACAAATTTAGATGATAGATAGACAAATAGGTAGTTAACTTATTAATTATATAGTTTAGTAAATATAGGGATAGTTATGTCATTGATAATTTAGTACGATAAATAGATGGATAGACAAATAGATAGATAGATAGATAGATAGATAGATAGATAGTTATTTTGCTAAATAGATAGATTGATAAGTTTATAGATAGATAGTTAGTTTGTTAAATTTATAGCTAAATAGATATATCTATATCTATATCTATATATATATATATGTATAGTTAGGTCATTGATAATTTAGTTTACCCATAATAAGAACTTTCGTGTTGTGTATATCAACTAGATGGATAACCTAGTGACCCTGTATTATAGAGGAAGAGTGGAGGAAGCGGAAGATGGTTTTGGTAATATCACCTTAGTTGGAATGCAAATGGTGCCTTTGATGTTCGATGAGCGACCGCTTTTTTGGAGTTGTTTGTTAGGGCTCGTGATGAGCTTCATTGCAATTCCATTGAAAATGTCATATCAGTTGAGGGAGTAGTTCACCATGGTAAATTAGGCCAAATATTTAGGCGGTTGGTCCCAATCTCATCAGAGGCTCAATGAGAGACATATGTCAATACTGTGATGAAGAGTGAATTTCAATGTTTGGATTTGATTGTGCGGAAGCTCTCCAATGAGCCAACTAAATGTACTTATATGCACATTTAATTGATACGTGACATTGTAGGTTACGGCGGACAGAGCTCCTCTCGTGGTACTCAAGATACTTTTCAAGGTGACGCCACAGAGGAAGAAGAGGACCACGGCGGATATCAGGAACTTGGACCGTCCCAGCTAGATGATGCTCCTTTGACTCAGCCTTCGCAGCCTTTAGGAACTAGGAGACGACGTCGGCCAGTTCACTACACTCCAGGCACCGACCCTTTTGGTAAGGGTAAGGGTAGAGCTAGGAGGCAGTGACAATGTGGAGTTGAGCTAGTGGTTGTATATTTTGGTTCACTATTTGAATTGTATGGACTTTACGGACCATTTGGATTGTATGAACATTATGGATTATTCGTATTGTGTGATGATGGTGAACTATGTGGTTGTCTTGTGCTATTTGGATGAATATATGTTGGATCATATTATGTTGTCTCTATTTGTCATTGTTGATGCTCCATATACAAGAGAAACTTTGGCGAATTTTTTTCGTGAATTATTTATTTACATTTATATACGTTGATAACTACCATAGCAAAGTTAAAATGAAAATTATTACCAAAAGAAATGAAACAACAAGAAAGCCACAATTAAAGTTCGTAACATAGTTCATAACCTAAGTCTGTCTAAACTCAAAGTGCGATACATGATAACACAACTAAAAATTCAACAATACATGCCGTTAGTCATGGATAAAACATAGAACTACTGAGTGCAACGAGGCCACTTTCCCTTCCTTATCGCATCGGGATTCTCCTCCATCGCTGCCTTCGCACGGCGAACGCGCTCAACCTTCTTGTCCCTCTCCTCCCTGTAGGCTGCACCTCTTCTCTCTTCCTCCTCTTTCTTGTGCTCCTTCTCAGCTGCCTCCTCTTTCAGTATCTTCTCATAGGCCACTCGACGCTCCGCGTCCCAGTCTTTCATACCTTGCAGAAGACGTTTGTCGAACTCCTTGATCTCAGTGTCGATCCACTGCTCAAAGTCACATAGCGGTGGAGGGGTCTGTAAATCATGCAGAAGTTAGGCACACAAAACAAAATCATTATTTAATATGATATAAATCGATTTCCGTATAAGAGTAGATTCTCACCATTAAGTTAGTGCGACGCTGAGCAAGTGTAGGCTGAAAAGCATAATTTGAACACATCCAATACCTTTGCCTATAGGTTTCATGATCCTCAGAAATCTCTACCTTGCAAGGATCACCGCAAAAGCACATTGGAACCGGAACACCGCTGGGCAGAGGCTTTGGATCGAATGCGATGCCGGTCAACGGCCCCTTCCTACAAATGAAAAAAAAACGTTCTAGTAACCGAAACAATTAGAACAAAAAATAAACCTAGCAGAGAATACCTTGCTTTAGTAGTTTTCCCACGCCTTGGCATCCTATGGTTGCAAACTGCAAATAACAAATCAATAATCGTCCCAAACCCTAAGTCAAAATCTAACTAGGGTTTCAAAATACACCTAATATAGACTGAATCGATGCGTAAAAAATGAGGAGGGGAAGAAGGATACCTTTGTCTCGAAGATCGGTGGATCAAATCCAAGTTTCCTAGGTCCAAAATGTCGATTCAAAGAGGTTAGGTGGGTGGAGGAGAGGAAAAACCCGAGAGCAAGGAAGAACAAATGGATGAAACCTCGGGTGGGTGGGAAAGCTGGCTGGAATATAAGGAACACTCCTCGGCGCCGTGCCCCGTGGCGCCGAGCTCGCGAGCCCCCAGCCACGTCGGTTGCCACGCTGGATGCGGGCCGGCGCCGAGCTGTGTTACCTCGGCGCCGTGCCCCACGACGCCGACCCCCTGGGTCTATTTCTGCGATTAGTTTCTCCAGGGGTCCAAACGTAAAAATATTTCAAAAAAAGAGCTAAATTGTGAAAAATTGGGCTTGGATTGGTTGCAACCAACCGTTCCTATTGTGGCGCCGGCTCCCCTGCCCATCAGGCCGGCATCAGCCCATACAATTGACACGTCATTCATTTTCCTCGAATTGTTCACTTGACGAACCTTTCAGTCTCTTATTACGTTGCTAGATTTCGTTTCTAGAATTCTAGCCTCTAAATGTGATGATAATAGATTTCATCGACTGATATGATGTACAGTTGTTGTGTTCTTGTTCCACGAAGCAAGGTGCTGCTGCCTAGTTCAGAAGTCGCGCTTCGCCAGGTACGGCGCCTTCCAGCCATACCAGTACGCGAACGCCGCGATGGACACGGCTGCGGCCACGCCGACCGTGGCGTGCAACCACAACGCCCACCCGAGCGCGACCGCGCAGTAGCTCCGCTCCGGCCCTCCTCCTGAACAATGAACGAACCTCCAGGACAGCGCGAAGACCCTGGAGTACAAGAAGGGCAGGTAGTCGATGTCCCCAGTGGCGCCCGAGCGGTCCAGAACCGACGCGACGGCGTGCGCGCCTCGCGGTCCTGCCGACCGACTTCGCCGCCCAAGAGCTTGACGGGGAACGCGGCCCCGTCGCCGACGGCGTACACGGAGGCGTCGCTCGTCCGCATCCGCCCGTTCACCTTGAAGCCGCGTTTCTCCATGGCCGAGCTGGCCTTCGAAGATGCTTCTCCATGACGTCGTCGCCGCGCTCCCCGTCGTCCGGTACCGCCGCCGGGCCAGGGACTCGTCCACGTCCGAGTGCGCCCGCTCTGCCGCACCATCGTCACCGGCGCGCGACGACCACGACGCGTCCTGCCGTGACCTGCAGCTCCGAGTCGGGGATGGGCGGCGCATCGACGACATCGTTGGGTACGGGAGCTCCTGCAGGTTCCCAACCAAGACCGGCCCGACTAAGATCGGCGCCGCCGCCGCGCAGGAGCCCATCACACGCTCCTTCTCCAGGGACTGCTTCGCCGGCGGCCTCGGCCGACGCTGTCACGGGCGGCACGTTCGGTGGCACTGGGGTGGCGGCATCGGCGGCGGCGGCGCTCGCGCCCGTGCTCAGCAGGGGGTTGCCGACGTCCGCGTCTGCACTCGTCTCCGGGACACCGGCCGGAGCGACGGCGGAGAGGCGGCAGCGCATCCTCTCTGTGTGGATCTGCGGCTAGGGGAAGCGGCGGAGCTTGGGCTGGAGTGGATCTTGGAGGGGGCAGCAGGTGGAGGGAGGGGACAGAGGTGCGTCGAGGGGCAGGGGGGCGACGGCGGCGGAGGCGGCTGTGGGAGGGGGTCAGCCAGGGGGCTGCGTTCTTCCGTTGGATTTTTCCCCGTATCGTTATCTGATACGACTCCTGGAGGTGCTGTATCAGAAATCAATAAAACGGTGAAAAAAAGAGGAAAAGAGGGCAGGTGAGGAATCGAACCTCCGACCTTCTGAGACCGTGGGCATGGCGTGGGAGTGTAAGACGGTTTCTAACTTTTTAATCTCAACCGTTAGATGCGTGGTAGGTGTGCTGTGAGCCGTTGATCTTGAAGGAGGGAAATAACCTGGAGAAGTTTTGCATTATAGGAGAGATAAATATAGAACCTTCAACCATTCACTTTACTTTTACAGACGTGCAGTCAGACCTCACCAACTTAGATCCCACAAATTCTGTTATTGATCAAATGCGTTCGTTCATTCTGGTCTCTTGCAAAGAAGTGTCAACCTTATTGTTTTCTTATTCAAAGTTCTAAGGAGCATGGTCTGCTTGATGGAATCGAGTTTTCAGGCCCTAGTAAAGGAGTTGTGAAGAAATGCTGCAATGGATTAGTCAAATTACAGCAATGGCTCTAAAAGAGAATATGCTAGATTTGGATGCCTACCTAATGTTCAAAAGATACATTTACAAAGATAGTAATTACAAGGCTACAACCTTCATATTTGTGTCTTCCCGTTCTATGGTCTTGGCATCAGGTTCTACAAATCTTCTACAGAGAAGCATCGGAATAGCCGTTCTCTCATCCCATACATGACTCTTTTCACCCATTTTGCGATGCCTATGGACACAACAACAAGAACAACAATGTATGTGGAAACCCCAACCACCAATGCCAAGATGTAAGCACTTGTCCTAACTCTCCTGCAGCTCCCGGCGGCATAGGCACCCATGAGGCCAAACAAGTCCAGGATCATAGCAGCATGCAGTGCCAAGATCGCCGACTGTGCTCTGCTCACTCTTTTGATCAGGAGCAAAACCATGATCACCAGAGAAGCCATGAAGGATGTCGCGTTGCAGTAGAAGAAGGCCTTGTACCGGCGTGGATAGGTGCTCCGAAGAACCGGATCAGCTTGGCCATCGCCCCAGAGCCCACCGGGCGGGCTCATGGCGGCTTGGTAAGTGACAGCCGCTGCAAGTGCAGCCAGCAGCAACAGGTATTTGGGCAACTTATCTATCCAGGGATCTCTTGCCTCTGCATCAGCAGCTGTATGCGGCAATGTGTCATCAGCTTCGTCCTCTGTTACGTCGATGAAGGACAGGAGTCTCTGCAAGAGACCCTGAACCGACTCTGACACAACCAGGATAACCTGGACTGCGATGCATACAAGAACTGCAAAGACCAGGATGAAGACATATATGGATGTGGATACCTTCCTGGAGCTCCCTGCAGCAAACGCACCCATGAGCCCAACCAGGTCAAGGATCACACACACCCTGAGTGCGTAGGACTGTATCCCCTTTGTCGAAAGCTTTCTGTTAACCAGCAGCATGATGATGGCCAAAGATGCAACGAAGGCAGTTGCATTGCAGTAAAAGAAAGCCAGGTAACGTCGTGGGTAGTTGTCATTCAGCACTGGGTTGCCGACGACATGGCCTGTCTTGTTCTGTTGCCAGAAGCCACCCGGGGGACTCATGCCGGCCTGATATGTGAGGCCTGCTGCGAGAATGGCAAGGAGCAGCAGAAGCTTTCGTCTCTTCTCCAGTTTCCATTTCATTTCCTCATCTTCCTCCTCGCTCTGCGGCGGCTCAAACAGCTTCTTGATCCATTCGGGCATAGACTGCTCCAGCTTGTCCTTCACCATCTCCCTCCACGTGGCATGGTTCGGGAAGACTTGAAGCATGAACACCAGAACATGGATGCCAACATAGAGGAACACAGGAACCACAATCACCGAGATGTACACGGATTTGGACACTTGCCTGCAACTCCCGGCAGCATAGGCGCCAATGAGCCCAAGAAGGTCGAGGATCATGGCGACCTGCAACGCGTAGTACTTGATTCCTTGGGTGCTGAATGCGCTGCTTAGGAGGAGGATCAGGATAACCAGCGACGCGACGAAAGCTGTCGCGTTGCAGTAGAAGAATGCCAGGTATCTCCTGGGATAGGTGATGCGAAGGACCGGATCACCGGCGAGGTAGTGATGCAGACCATCGGTGGCATTGCTCTGCCAGAAGCCGCCAGGTGGGTCCAGTCCGGCTTGGTATGTGACACTGGCAGCAAGAATCCCCAGCAGGAGGAGATACATGCGAGACTTCTTCAGAAGCTGATCGGCGTCAAGATTTCCTTGCTGCTCATCAGAGAATCCCTGAGCTTGCTGATCAGCATCGGCTTGCGATGGAAACTGGTCCAGTTTCAGGAATCTCCGCAGTGTTTCTTGCACATCGTGGAGCCAAGTCTCGACAGGATTGCACAGGAACACCAGAACCTGGAGGCCGATGTAGAGCAGGACGGCAGCGACCAACGCGACGACGTAGACGGAAGTCTTGACGCTGCGGCTACTCCCGATGGCGAAGGCGCCGGTGAGTCCGAGCAGGGCGGCGGCCGTGCACACCCAGAGCGCGGAGGACCGGAAGCCGTGGCGCGTCACGGTCCTGCTCATGAGCAGCATGATGATGACGAGAGACGCGACGAACGCCGTGGTGTTGAGGTAGAAGAAAGCCATGAAGCGGTGTCCGCCGAGGCCAAGCACGGGGTCGCCGGCGAGGTGGTGGTGGTCATGGTCGTCGGGGCTGTCGGACGACAGGAACCCGCCGGGAGTGCTCAGCCCGGCCTGGTACGTGACCGTGGCCACCAAGGTCGCGAAGATGAGCAGGTCCTTGCGCGCGCGCTCCACGGCCTCGGGCGCCGCCGTGCCCTTGCCGCCGCAGAGCGCGAAGCAGAAGACGTGGGCGCAGACGTAGGAGGAGACGATGCCGACGAGGGCGAGGACGTACGCGGACATGGCCACCTCGCGGCAGCTTCCGGCGGCGTAGGCGCCCATGAGGCTTAGCTGGTTGAGGATCATGGCGGCCTGGAGCGCGCGGAGCCACCAGCGGCGTCGGCTTAGGGAGTGGACCAGGAGGAGGTTGACGGTGACGACGGAGGCCACGAACGCGGTCGCGTTGGAGTAGTAGAACACCCCGTAGCGGCGCGGGTAGGTCACCTGTAGCACCGGGTCGCCGGCGAGGTGGCCGTTGACGTTGTCCGGCCAGAACCCGCCCGGCGGGCTCATCCCCGCCGAGTACGTGATGGTGGCCGCTAGCGTCGCTTGCAGCAACACGTACTTGCGTAGCTCCCAGAGGAAGTTTGCCTCCTTGACCGCCGGCGCCGAGTTGTTGGTTCTGGTTCTGGTGGCCGGCGCCGGCGCTGGAGCTCCTTGCCGGTGGCGCTCGGGGTCAACGTCAACCACCATTGCTTCTCTCTTGGGGATTAATTTGGGGACAGTAGTGAGTAGTCTGTTCATTCAGCCAGCGAGTGGTGGTGATTTATAAAGACGAAACACCACGTGGACGTGGATCGAAGAAAAAATTCGTCGAGCGCGTCGGAATCGCGTCGCCCGCGCGCGTAGATTCTCAGAAAGGTTGCAGCAGATTTCGTCGCGGGCGGCCCGGAGCTGGGAGCTGGGAGCAGAGGTCGGTCAGCAGCTCACTAGTCACTGCTCCATCCATCCTAAATTGTAAGTCATTCTAAAAATCTTGGAGAGTCAAAGTTTGTTTCTCAAGTTTAATCAAACTTATATAACAATATAATAATATTTATGATGTCAAATAAGTATCATTAGATTCATTATCAATTATATTTTTATAGTATACCTATTTAATGTTATAAATCTTTATAGTTTTGTCTATAATTCTTGGTCAAACTTAAGATGTTTTGACTCTCCAAAATTCTTAAAATGACTTACAATTTGGGATGGAGGGAGTAGTAGACACTAGCAGTGTTGCGTTTTGTCGCTTTGTCTTGATCATCTTGACTCCTCGCTCGATGATTCCATTGTTTACAAGTTGTTCATTCACGCGCATCGCCATTGCAATTTGCAAATGCCGTGTTTGTTGCACGGGCGTACTACCTGCCCAGATCCTTGTCTCCATCTAAGCATCTTCGTTGCATTTGAGACATGCATGCATGCTCTTTTTCCACCGGAGTTCGCCGAAATTATCGTTCACTACCACCACTAGTAACTCAGCTACACGCTACTAGTTCAACGTCCTTATGACCATCGTCGGAATCGCGTTGCCCGTGCGCGTAGATTCTCAGAAATAAAGAAAGAAAGAAATGGTTGGTTTGCAGCGGTCAAGCCAAGCAAAAGTCTAGTCTTGGGGGACTGGAGCTGGGGGAGTGGGAGCTCACAAGCGCAGAAGCAGTGGCGTCTTGACTGATCGCTCGACGACTCCAATGTTCCACACGTTCATTCACGCGCATCGCCATTGGCCATTGCAAGTGCCGCGTTGTTGCTCGTACTACCTGCCCACATCTCTTGTCTTTGTCTCCATCTAGCCATTTCCGTTTCATATGATACATTGTTCTTTTCCACCCAAGTTTAAACCAAGTAACGTCGTCTGCCACAGCCACAGCCTAGTAATAGTGTACTGTACATAACATACATCGCCGTAAATGCAAAGACCATCGCCACTCACTCCGCGTCAATGCAAAAGTATATGCACACTCACTCCTATGATGACACAACGACAATATCCAAGGGATCTTGAGATTGATGAAGCGACCTTAGGGCACTCTCAATACAAGACTCTATCATATAGCCTAAAACCATTTATTACCATTTATTTATGGTATTTTGTTGATGTGGCAATATATTTATTGAAGAGAGAGAGAGGGTGAAAAAACAAGACTTCAAGTCTTATTTAGACTCTAAGTCCATAATATTCGAGGTAATACATAGGTTTAGATAGAGTCTGCATTGGGAGTGCCCTAAGGTCATTTTGCTTATCAATGATGAGAGAATAATTTAGCCATAAAAGCAAGCATTTTAGGAACACAAAGGCCAGGGAAAAGAAAATGGTACTCATCCATGCACAGTTGCATGAATGAATGAAGTATAGAAAAGAATAGTAAATATTTGATTTCTGAACTTAACTAAAGAAAGAGTTCATAAATGTTGTCAAATGGCATCCTAGAAAGGCATTGTGGGACGGGTGGAGTAACCGATTAAGAAAGGCTGGCCGGTGGGGAAAAACCCTTTGTCATGCTTCCATAGTTGTATGAATGAAGTATAAAAAGAAGACAGTGAAATTTTGATCTATAAACTTAATTAAACTTGAAACACATATTGTGAAACGACGTCCATAAATATAGTGAGACAGATGGATTAAGAAAGGCAAGTAGAAACGAAAATCCTTCTCGTGCTTGCATAAATAAATGATAATGTAAAAAAATGGTAAATATCTCATCTTGAAACTTCATTGTAGTGATAATTCATATAGTGTAAATGTTATTTCATAGTAGGCCCAAAAAAAAGGTCGCCACGACATATATCATGTGCGAGAGCTTGCCCTAGGATGAAGGTGAAATTGTTTTGCAAAACAACACGGTCTTCACAACATAAATTATTAACTTTGACCTCTTGTTTTTATTAAAAAATATTTATTGAAAAGTGATTCATGTATGTTTTTGTGAAGTATTTTTCTAGCCAAATCTATTCATATGGTTTTACATTTCCAAACCCAACGAATTAAAAGTTATTTATGATTTATATCCATAATTTTTTTATCTAAACCTTGTATAAAACGACTTATTTTTACCAACTTAGAGGGAGTATATGATTCTGCAATTTGTTCTATAGTGAAAATACTTTTCGTGCTTGCATAGTCGCATAAATGAAATGTAAAAAATTGTAAATATCTCATCTCGAAACTTCATTAAAGTGATAATTAATATAGAGTAAATGTTATTATTTCATAGTAGGCCAAAAAAAAAGTTTGCCTGGCACACATGTGCCCTATATATATCACACATGATTTTTGTAATTATTTAGGATGAAGGTGGGAAGAGGTCTTACATATATACATGATTTTTGTAATTATTTTCTAACCACTCTTTAGACTTATCCAAGGGCAAGGTCTCTGGTTTGGGTTATAAAGTGTTGCCAAGGGGTGCTTGCCGCACTCATTGTCACCGGACGTCTATAACATGGCTTGATTAGCCTTTAAATCGGCTAATGTTCCTCCAATTCTCCAATTTGGGACAAACGCAATGAAAAATAAGGTCGGAATTCCGGAAACCCTTTGTCTAACTCCTTGGGATGGTTGGTTCGAATCTGGCCGAATGGGCCAGAGGCCCCAGAGCCCATCACTTGCAACTAATCATTTCCATATGAGCCCAATGCTAACCCCTCACTCGTCACTCCTAAAGCGCCCATTGCGATCTGCTGCGGTGGCCGCTGCCGGCGCCGTCCCCCCTCCTCTCCCTGCCTCCACCCTCGCCGCGCCGCCCAAAGCCACGATGCGGCACCTCCTCCTCTCCCGCTTCCTCCGCTGCCGCGGCGGCGGCATTCCCAGCGCCCACCACCACCTCATCCGCGCCCTCTCCTCCGCCCCCTCCCCGGTCTCCTCCGACGCCGAGCTCCGCAAGTACGCGGGATACGCGCTGCTTGTCCTCGGCTGCGGCGCCGCGACCTACTACTCCTTCCCGCTCCCCGCCGACGCGCTGCACAAGAAGGCCGTGCCGTTCCGGTACGCGCCGCTGCCGGAGGACCTCCACGCCGTATCCAACTGGAGCGGCACCCACGAGGTCCACGCCCGCGTCCTGCTCCAGCCGGACTCGCTCCCGGCCCTCGAGGACGCGCTCGCCGCCGCCCACAAGGAGCGCCGCAAGCTCAGGCCCCTCGGCTCCGGCCTTTCCCCCAATGGGATCGCGCTCTCCCGCGCCGGGATGGTCAACCTCGCCCTCATGGACAAGGTGCTCGACGTCGACGCCAAGAAGAAGACCGTCACTGTGCAGGCTGGGATACGTGTTGCGGAGCTCGTCGACACGCTTCGGGAACATGGCCTCACGCTCCAGAACTTTGCGTCCATTCGGGAGCAGCAGGTCGGAGGATTCACTCAGGTTTGTGGAAGAAGAAAAAAACGAACATCAACCTTCTAAGGAGCTGTTTGTTTCTCTTTGTCATTGATTATAGGAACAGAGACAAACCGAGAATATAATGAACTGACTTGATACTTTCCTCTGTCAAAAAAAAAAACAGTTTCAGTGAAATGTTGGAAATTGTCTAGAATCACTCGTCAACAAAGTACAAAAATATAATCACATAGCCTCTTCAGGGGATAGAAATTAGTGTTTCGGAAGCTGATATTCATTTTTACTAGGACGGACTCTTTCCTACCATTTCCTATATCGAGAAAGTTCTTCTCATCTAATGCCTGAGATCTCCAATTGTAGCTGGTTCTAGTATTCCTTTACAAAGTGCCTATTTGTAACTTGCGTACTGAGTTCAGGCCTAACTAGTTGATGGTTCTATACTTCTATTCATGATTGGACCGCAGGTTGGTGCCCATGGCACTGGTGCAACATTACCTCCAGTTGACGAGCAAGTCATTAGCATGAAACTGGTTACCCCTGCCAAGGGGACAATAGAGTTATCGAGGGAGAAGGATCCTGAGTTGTTTTATCTTGCTCGCTGTGGACTTGGTGGCCTAGGTGTTGTCGCAGAAGTTACTCTTCAATGTGTAGACAGACACCAGCTTGTCGAACATACATTTGTTTGCAATGCAGATGAAGTCAAGAAGAACCACAAGTAAAGTTTTGTGATGCCAATCTTTACGTAGCTGTACAATTGGTTTGCCTACGCAGTTGTAACATCCTCAGATTTATTCTTTTCTCCCCATTGCAGGAAGTGGCTCTCCGAAAACAAACATATTAAGTACTTGTGGATTCCATATACTGACACGGTTGTTGTTGTCCAATGCAATCCTCCCTCAAAGTGGAGAACCCCAAAGCTGGGATCAAAATATGGAAAGGATGAAGCTTTACAGCATGCACGGGAGCTTTATCGTGAGTCACTGAAAAAATATAGGTACGACACTTGTTACAGTTTGATACCCTAAATTCTAATGCTACTATGGTGCTCTGTATGCAAATACATCTTTACTTTCTATTCTCTTAAGAATCAGCTAATATTCTCTTGCTTAAAATTTTTCTCTGGCATTAATAAATATAATTGTACACTTAAAATTGTTGTATCCCTTTAGACTTTTGTTTCTACCTTCACCATTTCAGTCTGAGTCTTCCACTCCTTCCTTAGATGTTCTTCCATTCATTGAAACTCATGCAGAAATAAGAGGTGATTCCAGTTGGAAGAGTTGTATCCCTTTAGACTTTTGTTTCTCCCTTCACCATTTCAGTCTGAGTCTTCCACTCCTTCCTTAGATGTTCTTCCATTCATTGAAACTCATGCAGAAATAAGAGGTGATTCCAGTTGGAGAGAGTTGTATTTATCACATGAATGTGGTACCATAAGTATTGTTATGTGTATGCTGATGGTAATTTGTGCAATACTTAAAGCTGATGGTAATATGTGCAACACTGCTAGTCATTGTCAGCTGAAAAGATGGTAGTTTGTGGGTGCACCTGCTAGTTTTGTTCTTTCCTTAGGAGTTTTCTTTGCTTAATTAGTCTCAGAGGAAGATTTTTATTTCTGTGTAAAACTTTTGATGGATTTCTATAGTTGAAAGTACGAAGGGGTGTTTCCCTTTCCTTTTCACTAAAAAAAGGGGATGCAAGAAGTGTAAGTTGGGCTTACCTTTGAGCACTCACTTCCTGTACTTTAAATCGACATGCACAGAAAATCAGAATGTTGGTTTATGCAGTCAACTGACATACTCAAATGCTGTTGGATCCATTTGTTCTACTCAAATGAAGTAAAAATGTAATTATTTAGTTTCCTGTGAAATTTTCTAGCTGTATTCAGAAATGGTATTGTTTTTTTTTTCACTTACACCACCTTATAGATGCTTTTCAGAACTGAAGCAGAAAGTAATGACCCAGAAATAGATACACTTTCATTTACTGAGCTGAGGGACAAGCTGCTTGCTCTTGATCCTCTAAATACAGACCATGTGATGAAAATCAATAAAGCAGAAGCTGAATATTGGAAGAAGTCAGAAGGGTATCACATGGGCTGGAGTGATGAAATACTGGGCTTTGATTGTGGTGGGCAGCAGTGGGTTTCCGAAAACTGCTTGCCCACCGGAACCCTAGCAAAGCCAAGTATGAAGGATCTTGATTATATAGATAACCTGCTCCGGTTGATTGAAAAGGAAGAGATACCTGCACCTGGACCTATTGAACAGCGTTGGACTGCCCGCAGCAAGAGCCCAATGAGTCCAGCATCAAGTTCTGAAGAAGATGATGTATTTTCATGGGTAATTAATTTGTTCTTTTCCAATAGTTCTTTTGTTTTCTGTATGTTCAATGTGTGCTGATATTGCCACTTGTAATCACCTACCTAAAAGCTCTTTTGCCACTCATACTAATTTGTTTGTATTGATTTCTCTGTTTATAATTTGGCTCAAAAAAGTAATATTTTGGTAATTAAATTTGGTTCACCCATGGTGGGGAAAAAGTGATATTTTGCAATTTGATTATGTCCTCTACTCTCTTCTGATAGTTTCTGCTAGTATAGCTTGCTCTCTTGCTTCCTCTATCTGCTCTGAGTCTCTGACAAATCAAGGGGAAATCCTTTCTTCATTGTAGATGATAGTACCAAATTGTTCTACTGCATGTAGTTGTTATCTTTCTCATGTTTCTGAGACAATCACATATATTCTGAAACAGATGCACTTTACAACTCTTAACTGCTTCAGAAAGCTCACCTCCTGCATCTTCTAATAAATCATATGCAATTACCGTTTTGCAAAACCTGGTTCTATTTTACACCATTCATACATAGTTTACTGGGATCCATGCAGGTTGGTATTATAATGTACTTGCCAACATCAGATGCTCGCCAAAGGAAGGAAATCACAGAGGAGTTCTTCAATTACAGGAGCCTGGCACAAAGTCTCTGGGATGATTATTCTGCCTATGAACACTGGGCCAAAATTGAGGTACCAATTTTAATACTAGTTTCACGATCTATTCAGACATTGTTTGTGTTATTCCTATTTCCTAGGCTTCACAAGTAAAAATACCTGGCTGAGTTCTTTATTTGCATAAATTTCATGCCTGGTGATTATTCTGTTTCCATTCTTCCTAGGTTCCAAAAGACAAGGACGAACTTGCTGAAGTCCAGGCCAGACTTAGGAAGCGTTTCCCTGTGGATGCATATAACAAGGCACGTATGGAGCTGGACCCCCACAAGGTTCTCTCAAATGCGAAGCTATTGAAGCTGTTCCCAGTGTTGGAGCCTATTCACCAAACAAAGTAGCACGTGTTAAAGAGCATAGAACAAGGGCACATAACTTCGTTTCGTTGCAGGAGGCTTAACCCATCCACATTTGTAACACTGTTCCTACCTTGATTCTATGATCCTGTCAAATGAGATGGTGATTAGGATTTGTCGCTCGAAATAAAGTAGAGGAAACAAATTGATGATTCATTCTGTGGCAGCATTAGCACTGTAAGCAAATCATGTTCGGCTGTTTCTGACACAATTTGTCCCCTTTGTGAATTTCGACCTCTGAGAATATCTGAAAATAGAATCATGCAAGCGATCAACCATAATAGTTTTCTTTTGACAGATGAGCAAATTTGCAGTAGGAGCATGGGATTGTTCAATTTATTAGTCATCACACTGCTATTTTTTCTAAGAGCCTGAAAAAGGATGCAAAAAACAGTTGTGTATAGCTCTTGCAAAACAAAACCTGGCATTTAGATATTTCTGCCGTTCTTTTATTAACCGATGGGTCTGACTATCAGGTAACTTTAACATGTTGTTTCCTCTTTTTCTTTTTTTTTTAATAAATGAAAGAAGAAAAGGTTAAATGAATCACGCTTGGCTTTTCAGCCGGCTTAAATCCAGCCAGAATAGTGTTTTTCTCTCACAAGAAATTAGCCAACAGTGTATAATCCTGTCAGAACAGTGCATAATCCTGTCAAACGAACAGGCCGCATGTCTCTATGCAAAACATAAATTTAGTAAAAAAAAATCATAAAATCCAGCAGAATAATACGCAATGCTACACGGCACAACGACTATTTTTTTTTCTGGTTATAGGTTCCTTTAAGTACAAACTGCAACTCGAGTTCAAATCCTTGAAGTGAAAATGTGAAATCTGTTTGAACAGTTCAAGACTCGAGTTCACGAAAATGCCATCCGTACGAACACGCGATGTCATCCGTAAGAAAACGGTCAAACAATCCCAAATTGAACTAATAAATATATTTTGTGAAGTTTAAGAAATAATATCATTAGATTAATACTAGAATAATTTTTGGTAATAAATCCATTTGAAGTTTCTATAAACTTATTAGGTAAAGACAACGCCTACAACATTTTCACCGTGCCGAGATCCCAGCACTGCGCACGCGGCTCCACCAAGCTCACGTGATTGCTCTGCTCGCTTCACGGATCCGGAGACGGAAGCAGCAGCGGCCGCCGCCGGCGCCGCCCCGTGCCTCACCTCGCCTGGCCACGAGACCCATCAGCCGCGCTCCGTAGGCATGCGCCGCTGCGTGGGCTCCGCGCACCACCGATGCTTGGAGCTAGAGCGCGTCATCGCCGACCGCACCCGCTCGGGAAGCCTCCGCCTGAACGACGCGCTCAAGCTGTTCGACGAATTGCTTCTTCACGCCAGGCCCGCCTCGGTTACCGCCTTCAACCAGCTCCTCGTCGCTGTGTCTCGTGCCTCGGGCCGGCGCTCCTCCTCCACCTCAGAGTCTGAGCTCGCCGTCTCCCTCTTCAACCGGATGGTACGTGACTGCTCCGTCAAGGTGGCTCCAGACCCTTTCACCTACAGCGTCCTCATCGGCTGCTTCTGCCGCATGGGTCGCCTGGAGCATGGCTTCGCTGCCTTTGGCCTCATCCTTAAGACGGACGGGAGCGCGGATCACATAGTCATCAGTCAACTGCTCAAAGGCCTCTGTGACGCAAAGAGGGTGGGTGAGGCCATGGAAGTTCTGCTCCAACGAATGCCTGAGATTGGCTGCACGCCGGATGTAGTTTCATACAACATACTTCTCAAGGGTTTCTGCAGTGAAAGGAGAGCCGAGAAGGCACTTGAGCTGCTGCATATGATGGCTAACGATCAAAATAGAAGCTGTCCACCAAATGTGGTGTCCATGGTTTGTTCATCGAGGGTCAAGTGGACAAAGCTTACAACATGTTTCTTGAAATGATGGATCGGGGGATTCCACCAAATGTTGTGGCATACACCACGGTAATTGATGGCCTGTGCAAAGCTCAATTGGTTGACAGGGCCAAGGGTGTCTTTCAGCAGATGATTGATAAAGGTGTTAAGCCAGACAATAACACATATAATTGTCTGATCCATGGATGTCTCTATACAGGACAGTGGAAAGAGGTGGTTCGAATGCTTAAAGAAATGTCTGCACATGGTTTTGAGCCAGATTGTTTTACTTATGGTTTGCTGCTGGACTATCTGTGCAAGAATAGAAGATGCAGAGAAGCTAGAATATTTTTTGATTCTATGATTAGGAAGGGCATAAAACCTGATGTAACTATATACAAGATTCTTCTTCACGGGTATGCTACTGAAGGTGCTCTTTCTGAAATGCATAGTTTCCTAGATTTGATGGTAGGACATGGTGTTTCACCTGATCATCATATCTTCAACATATTCTTCAGTGCATATGCTAAATGTGGTATGATAGATGAGGCAATGGATATCTTTAGCAAAATGAGGCAGCAAGGGTTGAGTCCTGATGTAGTCAGCTATGGAGCACTAATAGATGCACTATGCAAGTTAGGCAGGGGGGATGATGCTATCCTGAAATTCAATCAGATGATCGATGAAGGAGTGACTCCTAACATTGTTGTTTTTAGCTCCCTAATTTATGGACTGTGCACCGTTGACAAATGGGATAAGGCTGAGGAATTATTTTTTGAAGTGTTGGATCAAGGAATCCGTCCGGACACCGTGTTCTTCAGCACTATAATTTGTAACTTATGCAATGAAGGACGGGTCATGGAAGCCCAGAGGCTCATTGACTTGATGGAACATGTAGGCGTAAGGCCTAATGCTTTCTCATATAATCCGTTAATATGTGGTTACTGCCTAGCTGGAAGGACGGATGATGCGAAGAAGGTATTTGATGGTATGGTCTCAATTGGCCTGAAACCTAATGAAGTTACTTATAATACTTTGCTTCATGGCTACTGCAAAGCTCGAAGGATAGATGATGCATATAGCCTTTTCCGAGAAATGTTAATGAAGGGAATTACGCCTGGAGTTGTGACTTATAATACTATATTGCATGGTTTGTTTCAGACCGGGAGATTTTCTGAAGCGAAGGAACTCTATCTCAATATGATCAACAACAGAACACAGTGGGGCATTCGCACATACAACATAATTCTGAATGGTCTTTGCAAAAGCAATTGTGTTGATGAAGCATTCAAAATGTTTCAGAGCCTTTGTTCTAAGGATCTTCAACTGGACATTATTACTTTCAACATCATGATTGGTGGTTTGCTCAAAGGTGGCAGAAAGGAAGATGTCATGAATTTGTTTGCTACTATCTCTGCTAATGGTCTGGTTCCGAATGTTGTGACCTACCGCTTGATAGCGGAAAATCTCATAGAAGAAGGGTCGCTAGAGGAGTTCGATGGTCTGTTTTCAGCAATGGAAAAGAGTGGTACTGCTCCAAACTCACATATGTTAAATGTTGTAGTTAGGAGGTTGTTGCATAGAGGTGACATAAGCAGGGCTGGGGCTTACCTCTCCAAACTTGATGAGAAGAATTTCTTAGTTGAGGCTTCCACTACTTCCATGCTTATATCACTTTTCTCAAGCGATGAATATCAGCACCATGCAAAGTCTCTGCCTGAAAAGTATCGTTTCCGCAATGAAGCCAACAGTTGAGTGTTGAAGAAAAAAGGAGTTCAGTTTTCAACTGTGCTGATCATCTTTATGTGGCATTTTAATTTGGTGTGACTATTCTGTCTTGTGCTCTAACTTTCTTGGCCATGCTCAGTGGTATTCTTCTAGAGAAATGTTCTCTTGTTATTGCACTTCAGCATCAAGTTTGTCAACAGGTAAAATAATTGTGTGCTGTCTAGTTAGCTTGACAGCAGGAATCAGCTGCCTTTTGTATGCTGTGTTGATCATCAGTGCAGCTGTGCATATAGCACATCTCTACAGTTCTTTGGAAATGCTGTTAGAACTTTCCTCCTTCCTTTACAGTTCTTCCATTGGATTGAAATGCTTTGCTGGGTTAGTTGTGGGAGATGTCTCTGTACTCATTAAGTGTCCACTGCAAGAGGAACAATGTGTAATTAGCAAGAGAATTCCCTGCGTGATGACCAAGTGGTTGCATTGTAATTGAGTTATACTGGAGTGGTTACACTTGAAGCATTTTCCATTAGATACTAACTGGACCCTGTTATTATTGTTCTTGTAACAGGGAAAGAAGATAAGAGTTTCTTCCTCCCAGGCGAAGGATACACTATTATTGCGAATGTACACTATGATTGAACACAGGATGATTTTATAAAATGCAGTGGAAAAAGTTGGTCAGGGGTTTTAAAAGTCGATCTCAAGAAGGTATGGATAAAATGCTATGATTGTTCAACATCTTTAGTGTGCATCATTACAGTTGGTTTACTCTGAATGGCACCAATATCAGATGACAATAAGGGTTATAGCTTTATTGAATACTACAACCAGATGGCAATAAGGGTTATTATGGCTTTATTGAATACTGCAACCAGGCATGGGCAGAGTATGCTAAGCCAAGATGTCTACTCCAGAATTCAAACTAGATATGCTCCTACTGTCAACTTGGTAGATCCTAAGAATGGTGGTGAATCTGCCTCTACTGTGCACTTTTTTTTTACCATAAGATGAGAGAATGGTACCTTTTATGCTTATTCTTTTCATGATATTGTATATTCTTGTGCATTTTAATCTTTGGGTTAAATCTCTTTGTCTTTGGGTTAAATCTCTATATGTCAAAAACTTGCCCAAGATTGTTACCCAAGAGTAGCTTAAAAAAAACTGTCTGAGTGCCTTAGCGAAGTTACAAAAGTAGTTCTTTCTACTTCAAAATGTGATCATGAAGACGAGTGCGGTTTTGTTTACTTTAAGGAACAATCTATGTCTAAGATCTTTAGGACGAGTTTCCTTCGTTCTCTGTCATCTTTCTATAGCCAATCAATTTTTCTTCACGTATCCAGGAGTTTTTTTCTCCAACAGGTCAGCTTCTGGGTTGTTCACATGCAAAACCTCCTGCTGATAATACTGTAATGTTACCTACTGCTAAAGGAGGCCCTTTGCTCCCTACTTATACCCCATGGATAGGAACTGGCAGGATCTTATAATTACTTGCAAATGACTGGCAAACACTTACAGTCTTACTTGAAAATGGACTGACATTCGCTTACAATCCACTTGGATGTAGACTAACAGTAACCAATGTTTATGGTGTGCTTCGTACTCATGCTTCACAGGTAGATGACATTTGACTTCTTATGTTTGAAACCGGGCCAAATGTGTTTTTCTTTTTCCAACCAAGCACTAGAGTTGACGCAATTATATTGAGAAAGAATAGAATATTGTTAGAATAGGCGCCCTATGGGCTGGTCAGGACCCTAATGGGCTGGCCTAGTGTCAGCCGCCCAAGCCTGTTTGGCTGTGGCTTAGTGACCAAGATAGATAGATATGGCAGGCTAGATAGATAAGGCAAGGACTCTTGATCCTTGCCTTGTATATATATGTAATTGTACCTTGCCTCATATCAATCAATCTAATCTATTCCCGAGCATACTTTCCTTCAAATATGAAAAAAGAGCAAAATACAAAAATGAGCCCAGAAGGGCTTTAATACATTGCAGAACATGTACACCCCTACACAGAAAAACACAGCTGTATTGCCCCAATACAGGAAGATGATATTGTTCTTACTTTCTATCTTTGGCAATTGGGAGTCTTGCACCCTTTTTTGGAGAGGGGGGGGGGGGGGGGGGGGGGGGGGGGGCGGGGACAGGACACTCTTGCACTTGTTTCCTGCTACTGCTGCTCCACCAAGTTAACAATGATCCCAATGGTTCTACCCGATGGCCATGTAATATATGTGATAGGTATTCTGATCTGTTCTAAGTATTCTTCTAGAAAACTCATATCGGATGCATTCCATCGATGAACTAATTGGAGACCAGCACTTACTATGTCTGGATTCCATTGTTGTCTTGTAAACCTGTTGACGGGAGTACGTTGATGAAGCAAATGATGGCCTCTTGTTCATACATTATATTACAGAGAAGAAATGGCTTCATTAATGTACCCATAACATCTGTATTCAGTACGTGCATGATAAAAATAGTAACCAAAAAATGTAAAAGTGTGGCACACCTGTGAAATGTCTTGTCTCCGTGTTAAAATCATAAAAATGCATGTGATTTATTTATTATTTTACGTTTCTTTTATCTGAAATCAGACAGTCCTGTGTATTTCCAATGAAAAGGTCATCTCTGCTGAAGAAGGAAGTTGTTTTATGAAATTTTTTATAGTTCAATAGTGTGGTCACATGAGATCGTTATCCTTCATCACATTTGTTTTATCTTTGTTTCTTCATCTTGAATATTGCAATGTTAATTCCATATCCTGTTCTTATTTTTCCTTGGCCTTTGGCAGACCACAGCCTGCAGGACAGCAGCCTGTGACTTCGCCTCCACCACAGCATGGTAGTCGTCATAGCAGAGCAGTGGTGCTAGATGCAGCTTCTTTGGAAAGTGGAAGGGGAGATGACCATCGTAGCAATAGGAAATAGCAACAACAGCCGATGGCTCTAAAAATGTCGGTGCTTAGAAGTTGATAGAACCTTATATTTCTGTGTGCATCACCATGTTGGGTCTATAACAAAATGCTTTAGTAACACAGACCATATCACCTTCCTATAATTTAGCATGCGAACTGAAGATTTTTTTCTTTGAAAGCTGAACTGAAGATTTGTAAGTTGTAAGTGAATGCCAAGCAAGTAACGATGCTTAATGGCAGGGTTGGATTCGTGATCAACTAGCAGCAGCAAGTGAAGTGGAGATGGCAAAAGTGATCAAATGAACAAGACTGAACTCTGAATACTGAACTGTAAATATTCAGCTCTGAATACTGAAGAAGTTGGAATTGGTGGGAGCAGTATGCGCATCTTCAGGCCATGTCGCCATGGATGGACGGACCTTCAATTCCTCTGATATTACATTGGAAAACAGTTCACCTGCTAAAAAGAGAACACACTTCAATGAAAATATTTTGCTAGCAAACATTTTCCCCTTTGTAGACGATGAACAGGGACAACAAAAGAGAACACACTCCAATGGAAGTTATACAGAGTCGGTCCTTGCCAAACATGTTGGAGCCTTAATTATTTTATTACTGACTTCATCCAGAGCAACCAAGAAGAACAACAAATGTCTACATTTATCAGTAGATATAATAATAGAATTGCTTATGCTCTCATGTGATTCATCTTTAGCAGTTGCTCAGTTATAGACCTTATAAAAAAAAGAATAGTTGTCCAGTTATAGTGGCACCACACTGGTATCCCGTGGATCTCGCACCCTAACCCTTTGCAGTTTACAACTACCAAAACGTCGATTTAGTTTACAGTTGAAGCTGGCTAGCAGATAGGTCCATTGTCCCTTATTTTCAATTTTAAGTCTATTGTTTTGCTATGCAGAGTTCAGACAATGTAATGTACAAGGGACCTTGAAGTACACTTGATAACTCATAAAAATTTTGCACTAACTGCTTGCTAATATCATATTCTGTTCTAGTGTTCCAGTGGTGAAAAATTTCATAGGCTAAAGTTTCACTGATGTTAGCAAGGAAATGACACACCAAAATTTCACTTTGAAGTAATTTTTTTATGGAATACCTATAATCTTACACTGTCTCTGTCAAGTATGGCCCAAGATGATGAAAAGTCTGAATATCTTTCTGCCATTGAAATGTTTAAAGAAGACGTTTTTTCCTGAAAGCGTATAAGTATGTATACTCTTGCCCTTTCTGTTTCCTGAAAGCATATAAACATGTAAGTTTGAACATCTTGGGTCAGTGTCATTTTGTGGGTGACGCCTTTCCTGTTTTGATGTTATATGCCTGATAGCCGGTTGCTGTTAATTAGCTAAAATCTCAGATGGTCTTGTTTCTTGCAGTTATAACTACCTGGAGAAGCAGAAGATCAATATGAGGAACATGTTACCTGTCTAGCAAAGCTATTGTACCAGATAGCCAGCTGTTGTTGTGATCATGTCTCAAGTCATGATACCTTTAATGTTGGTCATGATACTCTGTAACAATGAGACCCGGTCGCTGTACATTTTTTTCTCAAGTGTGAAATTTTTTCTTGCTAGTGTGAACTGATGTTGCTGAGTGCAATCTGCTGCCGTGAGGATGAACTAGTATGAACTATATGTTTTTATGAAATGGTAAACTAGTATGAACATTCTGCTTGTATGAACTGGAGAGCTGCTACTGACTATATGTTTTAAATTCTAACGCCTCTGTTCCAAAAGAATATGATTCTAGGTTTAAACTAACTCGATTTTCATGAAGTTGACTAGGAGGTCTATTGAAAACATTATCAATATTTATATCTCTGAATATGTTTATTATGAAAAATACAATATACTTCATCTTATGATACTTATTACGCATTAGAAGTATCAGTACATTTTTGTATGTATCTAATTAATTTTAAGGTTTATTGACTCCTCCAAAATTAAGAATGGCATTCCTTTTTAGAACAGAGTGAGTTACCTCCAAGTACACTGCACTTAACTATGAAAGCAAATCATGTTCTTGGTACAATAGCCCAAATAAACTTAACGTGCGTTCTCCATGACCTCATAAAAAAATCATTGAACCCAATAAATAGCGACCAAATATCTCATATACGTTCAGAGAGTGCAACTCGTGCTGTATCACTTGATCGATAAGTCTGATATGTGGATGTGTGATTCCGACAATTATATATTGCGTCAATCTTTGTCTGACATTTTGCTTTGTATGCAGTAGTAGTACTGTCTCCATAAAAAGATTATAATTCTAGTTGTATTCTTTGTTAGAGTAACTAAAATTTGACCAGATGTATAGTAAAAATATTAGTGTAAAAATAGCATTACTAAAATAACATTTTCAAACCAGAGACTAGCTTAGAGCATCTCCAAGAATACCTAATATTTTCTTCCAAAAACATAGAGTTTTGCAACTCCGATCCCAAACATATAATAGAATGAATAAAGAAGGTCATTTCTAAGAGTTTCTAATAATTCACTTCTAAAATATAGAAGATAATTTTACATCATAAATCATATATAATTTCTAAATTATTCTAACCACTTTTATATATTCTCTCTCGTACATTTGCATATGAAACTATATTCTATTGTTTATTCTTTTCACGTCTTTCCATCTTTAGATTGCCCGACAAACATGGAAGAGAAGATACGCATGACTCGAAAGCAAAGCACATAACTTTACGCGAAATATGTGACTTTTTCCAAGTTCTAAAAGATTAGGACGATGAATTAGGAGTTGTTGGAGAGGATTGTTTTCTCATCGGTCCAAAAACCAAAAATTAGAAAAGGGATTTAGGGAACTCTTGGAGATGCTCTTAGTTGGTTAGGTTCTTTGTGGCGAAACATGTCTACCTAAGTTTAAGTTCTCGATTTGCCATGGTGCGTGATAGGCGGCATTCTCGTTAACGACGATGTGTCTATGGTGACTTCGTCAATCTCGGAATGTACCAGTATAATATTTTTGGCGTTGGGCGACGTTCTCGTTGGTTGCAATGCGCATATGGGGACTTCAACAATCTTGAGATGAGGATATGTCAGTAAAGTTTTTCAGTGGTATGCGACATTCTCGTCGATAGCAATGCACATATGGTGACTTCGTCAATCTCGAGATGTGTCGGCACGGTTTTTCAGAGGTGCTCAATGGCAGGCGATGTTAGAGACACGATGCTCCCATCGATAATGAGACACATGTGGTGACTTTCTCAATCTCGAGATGTTACGACACAATCTTTAGGATATGCTTATATGGGTAGAGTTTGAGTATGCGTGCGTGTTGATCGTCTACTTGTGTAATTCAGAAAAAAAAACTTAACCTTTATGATTGGCCTAATTAGTCGTAGAGATTACTTTTAAATACTTTAAACGAGTTGTATTAAAATAATTACCAATCACATTGTTAATTAGTTAAATATAAGTTTCATATGTTACTTTGTTCTTTATGGATCAGATAATGTCAGATATTTCACATTTTTTCAAATATGGATCTAGAATCTACCCAAGAAAATAAGTTACAATACATCCATTTAGCATCTATATTAGAATCATATATGGATATCTATATTAATGCTAAATATATACATATATCGAATCTTCCACTCTAATTCTTTGTGATAGTAGATTTTCAGTAGATGCGCCCTTAAAATTGTTTGTCAATGGACCATTTGGTATAAAATAGCTCCAAATAGTTCATGAAGCCGATAAAGAAGTTGTGCCAAACATGGTCAATAAGAGAAAATAAGAGGAAAAATTTAGCATGTGCATATATATTTAACAATGTGACGAATCCCAATTGCAAGATAAAACAGAAACGGAAAAATCCAAGTTCAATAATGGTAAAATCTTTTTTTTCCTATTTGGGTTCATGGCAGAGGCCTCCTCGTGTGCATAGAACCCTGTTAGACCCTGGGCGACGATGAACGACGCCGGGGGCTTGGACACTTCGCTGGAGAAGAAGAACAGTAACACACAAACGCACGCGAGTAGTGGAACACAGAGAGGTTTGGTGCTGCCCAAAAACTGCAGCGTTTTCTGATCTGTATTTCTCCTTTTATTATGCATTACATGAAGTAGAGCTCTTGGTGACTGTCCGCACACCGCGCTGCACGACGCGTCCATCCCCACGTGTCCGCGGTGTTCAACCAGAGCCAATCGCCTCCCTCCTATGCGCACGGCAACCACAAGTCTAGTGCTCGTGCGCATGCAGAAACAGAAACTAACATGCATGATGCATCTCTATCTATTCACAAGTGCTCGGCTTGGCTTATAACTAACAAACCCTGCCCCCCTAGCTTCCGCTCCAACTCTGGAACAGAACAAAATCTTGCGGCGAGTGGCCGACGGACGACGAACCATCGCGAGGTGAGCACGATCTGTCTTCCCAAACCCCGGTGGTCTCTCTCGCCGCTTCGGTGTTTCCTCTTCCGATCCGTCAGAAACTTGCTCCTTTCTTTTACTTGCAGAGAGAGTGAGGAACAATTCCTGAATTCCTGGACTGGAAGAGGCCGAGCTATGGGCAACTGCTGTGTCACTGGTGATTGCAAGATTTTGTTTCCCCCTATCTTATTATGCATCTCTGTTATAGTTTGTCCTTCTGCATATGTTGGGCTGATAAACCAAGGGATCATCACGGGCATCTCTTCACCATGCATGGCCTTTGCACTATTTGGATTCGATCCATTTGTAGGACTATTTATAGTTTAGTTTAAATCGTCTATGCATGTTGCTCTTCTTCTCCAGCGTCAGAGAAGGAAACGTTCAAGTGGAGCATCGACAACTTCTCCTCCCTTCTTGACAAGGGTGAAGGATGGACAAACTCCAGAGTGTTTAAGATCAAGGGCCATAACTGGTATGGATTGCAGCTGCTGCTATCTAACTTTTCAATTTGTTATTTGTTGCATCACTTAGTTCAGTTCCTGCATGCAACTAGAGCTGCTACATACTCATTTTGACATCCCCCCAGCATATATATCGCAGGATTCTAGATAGATAGATGTTTCTACAAGAACCTATTGAAAGAGAGAGAATGACTGATTATGTCAAACTAACCAGTGCTAGCTCTGTCATGACTGGTGGTGACTTCTTTGCAGGTACTTGAAACTGAATCCTATGGACAGAGAAACAGCTGTGATGAAGAGTGTGTCTCCCTCATGCTTGAGCTGTCTCAAGGATCAGTGGAACCCAAAACTATCGTTGACGCATCTTTCAGATTGATCATATATGATCAGTCATATGGAAAGCATAGTGAACATTACGGTAAAGTAGCAGACTGCACCGGAAAAAAAAAAACAAGAATGCTTTAAATTTGACTCAAACCTTCCAATTTCCTAGTATGATTTCCCAGCCATGAAATTGCTATGTTTTGTTGTGCAGTGAGCCATACTTTCCAGACTGCAAGCACAAGTTCTGGCAAGTCATGCATGATTAAGCTCGCGGCACTGAAGAATTCATCTGGATTCCTCGTCAATAACAACTGCGGCATTGGTGTCAAGTTCATTAAAGTCGTCACCACAAAAGCAAAGACGACATCAGAGAAACTCTTCGTCAAGAACACGAGCACCTTGCTCGAGGCCTCCAAAGCTGCTTATACCTGGTGCATTGCGGACTTCTTTGGAATGGAGAACCCAGCGTACTCCCCGGAGTTCACAGCCGGTGGATACAAATGGTAGGGTGATTTCATCTTGATTTCCTTGCCCTGATTCAAAACATGGTGTAAATATCACTCGTGCATTTCATCACTAGAGGTTGGGATGAGTTGCACTCATTTATAAATTGTGGAGCTTTACATTAATTCTCCAATCTCGCAGGTCGATTGTCCTCTACAAGGAAGAAAACCAGGAAGGTGGCAAGCATTTGGAAACAACCGGAAACTATTTATACTAGTACAAATTTGCTTAATGGATAGGTCTCTGGATACTAAATTGTTTTCACATATTGAAACTCTTTCTTTTGCTGTTGGGGATTGTAGGCCGGAACCAGTTTTCAAACAATTTTTGGAGCTGGGGATGGAAGAAGTTTATTTCAATGGAGGATATCCAGGACTCATCAAATGGTTATCTCATCAAAACCAAGTGCTGCATTGAGGCTGAGGTCACAATCGTTGGCTCCTCCAGGATGAAGTAGTTTCAGTAGTAATTGTATCTAGTTGTGGACAAAATTTACTTATCTCAAAAAATAAGCCCTTCATTCATTTTGTCAAGGACACCAAATATTCGTGCTTGATGCTTTTGGTTGGGATCTTAATTGCTAAAATATGCAGCTGAGCGATTTTTTGCAGCAGTCATTTGCTATTGATTTTTGTTAGCTCGGTTTTTCTTCTGAGTCTGAGAGTTACAGAAAGAGCTTAATTTTTCCGATACTGAAAGTATAAGGCCCGGTTAGGATCCCTTGAATTAAATTTATTTTAATAATCATAATTTAGAGACATATTAATTAAGTTAATATATTAATTAAGCTAATATGATTGTATATGGATTATAATTGCATATCATTGTTCACTATACGAGAGACATACTTATTTGTTGTATTTCTATCGTAGGAGAGGAAGTTTGAACAACATGTTATAAGTTGTAAATAGAAATATGGAATGGTGATCTATAGAATCAATTTCCACTCTTACCCTATGAATTTAAGATAGGCTTAATTATGGACTTTGGAAAGTGGTGAAATGTCAAATTTCAAGCTAAATAGATTAATTTATTAAGATAGATTTCAATTCCTCCAAATGAAGAGATCCAAACGGCCCCTAAGAGTAGTTGCGACTACAAACATCTCCCATTAACATCATCAGTTAGTACTTGGTAGAAATACCACTTAAATCAAATTTAGCTCATGCGTTAAAAAACAAATCAGAGATAGTTTAAGATATATGGAAGGATAAACAAGAAACTCGTCAACAATTGGACAGATTAGAGCATCTCCCAGAGTCTTTCTAAATTTCATTCTCTAAATTGCTATTTAAAAAGTCATTTGTATAAAAGTCGTTTTGTATATATTTTTACTTTTCAACAACTTTTCTATATCTTACACACACTCTAGAAAGTCATTCTCGTCTTCTATATTTGGCTAGCGAAAAATCCAGAATAGAGGATGACTATATTTAGATGATCATTTAGATAAGCTGTTGGAGGATAGTTTTTCACCAAAATCTTTATTTCTAGCATTTAGGAAGGATATGGAGAGTGTCTTGGAGATGCTCTACAGTGTCAGTGGTTAAAAGATGCATCACATACACCATCGAATGTGGTTGTTTGTTTCCTAGAATATGCAGTAATAAAAACTTTCTGGCCATGACCCTAGAGACGTAATCACAGAGGTTTTTATCCACGCATACGCTCGCGGCTCATCAAACATGTAGAACAACAGTTTTGGATATATAATTACAAGTGATCCATTTGCCACGTGACACATCGTATATGCGGTTTGCCATATGGAGAGCATTATATAGCACCACTAGTTTATTCAACAATCATTCGAGTTTTGAGGTGAGTTTAACAGCCAGCCTACTACATTACTTGACACTCAAATATAGCTGAAATCAGAATTTTGTATAGTAACATCTTAAACAAAAACTCTTGCTTTATACTGTAATAAAAATAAATTCCTTATACTCATATGGTTGAAATTCTTAGAAGTATTTTAACCTACTTTTGAGATTGTACAAAATGGAGATGATGACTATATTGGATAAAATTTGAGTGAAAGAAAAAAAAATTCACTTGATTGTTGGGTGTAGTCCTTTTCCTTCTTTATTTATTTATTTATTTATTCCTTTTCAGAAAATTATGTCTTCGACAACAAAAACCACTTTTTATTATAATATAAAATATAAATGAATATCATAACGAATTTTGGTTTTTATGAGTTTTTTCATGGAAAACCAATGCATATGATATTCAAGTTCCTAAAATAAATAAATACAAATTATTATTAACCATCAAAATTATAAAAGTTTGACTCAAACCTCAAAACATCATATGTGCAAACCATAGAATTTGCTCATATTCTAATTCGTTCTTACTAAATTATCTTTTGTTAGAATAACAATCTTTTTAAGAAAACCACAAAAAGATTGGTTTCAAATAGTTCTTTAGTCGCCAACCTTTCTGAGAAACCTTTGTCCCTAGAGTTTATTGAGAAAAAACTATTATTTTGAGCAAGTAAAAAATTATCACTTCCTATGTGTAATTCAATGTTTGAAATCTTGTTACTATGTGCTAACAATTTTATACCTAGTAATGCTCTTCTAGAGAAAACATTAAGGCAAGATGTCGGTGTCTAAAATGGCGAGGTCTAGACGACCAACGAGTAAATTTCTAAGCGTGTCGGAGTTCGGATGGTTGCGCTCGGAGAACACGGAGGTTTATACTGGTTCGGGCACGAACGCCCTACGTCCAGTGTGTCGCGGGGTTGTATTACCGAGCGCTGAGAGCTCGTACGAGGGAGCTAGAAGCTTTTGGTGAGAGGGGAGGATGTCCCCAGGTCTCGTGTGTATAAGGTTCTTGGTTCTGGTGAGTGCTCGCGTGTGTGCGAGTTTGAGTGTGTGCGAATGAGAGTTGGAATGTCGAGTCCCCGTGAGATTGGGGGTTCATTCCCTCCCTTTATACATATGGAGAGATGGAGGAGTACAGTAGAGAGAGAGAGGGAGTGACGTGGGCCCGGCTTGGGCTGCTGCCGAAGGAAGCCTTTGTCTTCATCATGTCTTCCTTCCTGGAGAAGATTGCGCCAGTGGACGCATGTCCGAGTCCTGTTCACCCCTGACGAGTTGTAGCCATGCGCCCTGTGACCGGGAACCCTGCTGTTCCCCCTTTCCGGGTATGGGCGGAGGTTGGTCGCACAGGACCAGGCACCCCCGTGTTCCGTCGTTCAGTGCATGATGATGCCCTAATCCCTGTTGGAGTGTCCTTCGGAGCCATGGCGTGGATATCACGCACGGAAGTCATCGGTTAGGCAGCACATGACCCTGTACCACAGGTTGAACAGGGGTCGGCATGGTGGCTCATGCTCTGAACCCCATCCCTGAGGACGGAGGGTACTGTGGACCTTTTGACTATGTGGGCTAGAGCACCTTGGGCCGCGGCGTGGCGGTGAAGTCTTCGAGGGCGAGGGTCGTCACGAATGACTTTTGCCAGGCTCGGACGGGGCGGAAGGGCCCCCGAGGGTAGATGACGTCACGGGCGACGCCACATAGGCTCGGACGAGGCGGAAGAGCCTCCCGAGGGTTAATGACATCTCGGGCGACGCCACCTTGGCTCGGGCGAGGTGGAAGAGCCCCCGAGGGTTGATGATGTCTCGAGCGACGCCACCTTGGCTCGGGCGAGGCGGAAGAGCCCCCGAGGGTAGATGACGTCACGGGCGACGCCACCTAGGCTCGGACGAGGCCGGAGAGCCCCCGAGGGTAGATGACGTTACGGGCGACGCCATCTAGGCTCGGGTGAGGCGGAAGAGCCCCCGAGGGTCGATGACGTCACGGGCGACGCCATCTTGGCTCGGGCGAGGCGGAAGAGTTCCCGAGGGTTGATGATGTCTTGGGCGATGCCACCTTGGCTCGGGAGAGGCGGAAGAGCCCCTGATGGTGATTTTTGTTTTTGTGGAGTCTGGTAATTTGGGTACCCTATTTGTAGGTATCCGACAGTAGCCCCTGAGCCTTCGATGTAGTGAAGGACTACACCGGAGGCTTCCGAGAGCGTTTATGGTGGTTTGGTTTGATTATGTGTATTCCGGTGGGTGCGCGCGAGCGCACCCGCCGGGTGTAGCCCCCGAGGCCTTAGGAGGGAGATTTTTCCTCCTAAGGGCTTATTCAGAAGACTTCTACAGTGCTTGACCCTTCGCCTTCCTTACGAGGCGGGGAGGAAGTGGTCTGCTCCGTATGTCGGAGCCAGAGCTCTGGATACACGCCAGTCCTGCTGCGGGTTGCACTGTTGGCCTTGGGTCGGCGCATCTTGAAATGACGAGTCGGCTCTGCGCCGTACTGTCTTTCGGCCTGTACGACCGATTGATTGGTCGAAGATCTGTTTGTCGGATTTTGGAGTCTGACTGCGCCCCCTCCCGATGTAGCCCAAAAGTGGGTGTGCCGTGTCTTTCCCGTTCGAGGAGTGGTGCCAGAGTACTGCTCGCTCTGCGGTTCAAACTCTGAACGGCGTGCCCTGTCCACAGTATGCTTGGCCATTTATAGCTTTGCTGCATGGCTGCACCCCCTTGAAGTGGGTGTCGTCGCGCAGTGCAATGTGGTTGGGGCGGAGCTATAGCTTCACGGGCCGGCCGTCACCTGAGTGCCCTGACGGGCTATAAATAGGGGCGGCCGCCTGTGGGAAAGCACACATCCTCACAGTATGGCTTGCCCTAAGTTCTTCCTCCGAGGTCCCATCGGAGAGCCCTCCGAGCCGCCCTGGAGGACGTCCTTTTGAGAGCAAAACCGGATTCAGAGGAAGTTCTGCGTAGGGGGTGCTTGTGTCCCCTTCCGCCTAGTGGCTGGATTAAGAGGAAGCTCTACGAGATGTGCATAGTTTCCTCTTATCCTCACCTCGGGACGGAAGAGGGGTGTCACCACCCCCTGCACGAATCGCTCCCGGAGGGTGGAAAGCGTGGAGTCCATTCTTTTGGTTGGATCCTGCTCTCCACACTCGGGGAGTGGTGGCGTGCTCCCCCCACCAGAGGGCAGTCAAGGATGTGTCCACTGGAAAAGTCATTGCTGTTCTAGCATGACTCCTGGAGTGGGCGCATCCCTGAATGCTGGTTGATGGTGATGCCGCTGTCTACGAGATGGGCGGGCTTGGAGCCGCCGGTATACGGCGAGCTCGAGGACACTCGCCGGCGGTGGCATCACCCACGGAGGAGCTGGGGCGACTTAGCTTTGAAGTCCCCAAACGACTCCGGTGGGGGGATGTGACCCGGGGTTTCCTGAAGACGAGGCGGCTGCTGTTCTCCCGTAGCTGCAGCATGCCTGGTCTAGGTGGCCCCTAGGTCATAGCGCCGCCGTCCGAGGTGACCTTGCGCTTCGGCGAGCGCCTCCCGAGCCCCGCGGCTGGGTTGCTCGACCTGTACACATAGGTGCGTTGGGCGGTGGCGCGTTTTTTTAGCGCGGGTGTCCCTTGGGGACCCTTAGCTTTTGGTCGTTTGGCTTGGGATTTCCCTTCAGTCCACCTTGTAAACATTTTTCGTGTTTTTCGGCGTCTGATGATTGGGCTTATCCCTAGTGGCTCTCAGAGAGCATATAACCCCTGCAAGGATCAGAGTTCATGTATTTGAAATAATAAAGAGATGTTTTATGTTTACCTTTGCGGACCTCTACCGAGCGAGGCGTAGTGCGTCATTTTTTCCCGCTCTGTTCCCCAGTTGCCGAACCGGTAGGAGGGGCACGGCGGCAGCCCCCGAGTCTTCACTCGGCGTGAAGAAATTGTCTCGGGTCTATGTCGTCTTTTCGTGCGTTCCCCGCGCATCTCTCCGCGAGAAGGGGAATGTGAGCCAGTCCATGCTATCCTCGAATCAGACGAACCATGGATGCTCGTCGAGGTAATAACGGGAAAATCTGAGTGGGGTGCTCGGTTCCCGTTCGATGGGGTCCCGGCTGGTGGCCCATGTCGTGGCTCACCCCAAATCGGTTTCATATAGTAGCCGGGTCCGTTCGATGGGTCCCGGGGGCCTGTTGCCTTCCTTTGGTAGGAATACCATGAACCAATCATCCGTGAAGACAGACTCAAATACGAAATCTGGGAACGACCTTGGCATCCGATTGCCAGGCTAATGACTGCTAGCGTGTCCATTCCCTATTCGCCCCTCGCTCTGTTGTCCTGAGACGGCCGTTTCGAACCCCGCTGGCCCGGCCTTCGTAACTCTGGACCGTAGTGGGCCATCGGGGCGTCTATAGCTCTTATCCCTTTGGCTTACCTGGGCCCATGGGCCGTCGTCGTTCGTTGCGTCACGTGTGCGTCCCTCCGACCTCCGCGTGGGTCGGCCGAGTCGGGGGGCTCTCCGAGACGTGCTCGCGCTCGGGAGACGCGGGCCCGGACTGGGGACGTGTGGGCGAAATCTGTGCACGCGGCGCGGTGGGCCCGGGGTAGATCCTGCAATGATGAACACAGGATACGGATCGAAACGATGAAGAAAGGCGAGTGGTGTCAGTTACCTGCCGTCACGCGCGGCTTCAGGTATTCCAGCGCACAGTAGAGTGAACGTGATCGGGTGACCGCATTTAATGCGACTCAGGTCGTGGGGTCGTGCTAGTAGGGAGCTGCGAAGACACCGTTCCGTCTTCCTGCCCATTATAAATATCCGTGCGCCATGGGTCTGTACTGTTCGCCTCCTTCACTGCTTCGTCTTGCTCGCGTCGAGTCCTCCGGAGCTAGGGTTTGCGTCGTAGTGCGTCCGCCCTGACCACCCCTTGTGTCGTGCCGCGCGCTGCATTCTGAGAGAACCTCCAATGGTCGGCGTACATCCGGAGAAGAGCTGGCCCCGGTGTGAGGCTGAGCACGAGCAGGCGCTTGCGCTGGTGGATGCGGGGATGTTGCGCCTGAAACTCTTCGCCGACAACGACGCCGAATGGATCGTCCCCACCAACGTTGAGAGGCCGAACCCACCGAGCGGGTATGTGGTCTCTTTCCTGTCGTTCCACGAGCGCGGATTCGGGACGCCGCCCTCTCGTTTCTTCAGGGGGATTCTTCACCACTATGGGATTGAGCTCCATAATCTCAACCCCAACTCCGTCCTTCACCTCGCAGCCTTCGTGGCCATGTCGGAAGGCATGTTGGGGACGGAGCCGGACTTCAACTTGTGGAGGTTCTTCTTCAAGGTGGCAGTTTTCCTCCTGTATTCGAAGGGAATGAGGTGGGTGGCGTCCTGCGGAGGGTGCGTCATCAGCCTCTGTTCCGCTAACTCCCACCTCTACATGCCGGCGCGAACGAGCTTGTCCAACCGGGGGTGGCACTCCCAATGGTTCTACATTCGGAACCATCCCGAGGCGTCGCTCCCGGAGTACACAGGCCGGCGCTTCGTAGAAGAGCTCCCCAGTTGGAGCGACGACTTGACCCCGAAGGAGCTCTCGGGAATACAGCCTTATCTCCGAAGCTTGAGGAGGCTCCGCAACGAGGAGCTGAACCTCTCGGGGGTGGTGGCGCAGTTCTTGCGGCGCCGGGTGCTCCCGCTTATGGCGCGGACGCATCTGTTGGGCGACATGGTGCCCGGGGCGTCGCGCGAGGGATCCGCTATGGCGGAGGTGGAGCTAGAGCTGGAGGACGCGGTCGACATCACCCGGAGGTTGCTTGGGGACGCGCTGAACAAAGACGACATTTTCCGTTGTCCACCGATGCGCCCCGACCCCAACTTTGTCGAGCTGGTAAGTCGGGGATATGGTGTGGTGCCTTTTTTCCCGCGCTTCCATCATTTGGTAGTGATGACTCGCACCCCACTCATTCTTTTTTCTGCAGGGGCTCCTCTCGATGGCTCGCCATATGGTCGCGCCTCTCCCTGCTCCGCCGGTGCAAGGCGCGGCGGACCTGGATTGGGAGGCCCTCGGGGACGATGACGACGATGATGACGACGAGGACAGACGCCCTCTATCAGAGGTGGTCCCTGTGCTTCGAACGGGCGGGGACAACGAGTCGGCCGAGTGCTGGCGCGACCATGGTGGCAGCGCCGTCGGTGAGGGTGCTTGGTGCACACCTGGCCCCTGGTAGTTCCAGGGGCGGTGCTGCCGGTGGCACTCCGTCTATTCCTGTTCCCATTCGGCCCACCAAAGGCGGGGACGGCGAACTGAGTGGCGATTCGGGAACCTCGAACCATGGCGCGATGGAGATGACGCAGAAACGTGGCCGCGTCTTCTCCTCGCGGTAAGTTTGCGTCGCCCTTGGTTCTTTTCTGTTTTACCAATGGGATGTGGTTGTTCGCGTGTGGAGCGCGGGATGGACCTTGCAGGATCAGTGGGAGCCCCGACCATCAGGGCTGGAAGAAAATGCGCCAGGAGACGCCCCTGGTTGGTCCGGAGCAGAGCACTGCGGCGTTGGCCACATGTTCGACGGACGGCGCCGGACGTGGGGGTGGACCGACCCCGCGCGGCGCCTCCGCGACTGGCGCAGCGTCGCGGACGCCTGCTGACCCTGGGCCCGCGGAAGCCTTGCCGTCCTTTCTCCCGGGAGTGGTAGTCATAGACGATTCCGGGGAAGAGGGTGGCCTGGATGTTGCCGTGGCGACGGACGTCAGGGGTGCCCAGTCGGAGGCGGAGCTGGAGGACGTGGCGGCAGCAACCGGCGCGAGGGAGGAAAGGCACGTAGGCGACCCCGTTCCCCACGGCGGGCTGCCCCGTGGCGCGCTAGTCCCCCAGTTGTATACAAAAGAGGAGCTGGCAACCGCGCGTGCGTCGAAGGCTGTTCTTCCTCAGCCCAGAATGACCTCATCGAGTGAGGGGGGCGGCGCCCGAGGGGGAGGACGCTCTCGGGGCCCTACGTCGGCTTGGCGCCGACCGTCGCTCCTTCGGGGACGCTGACCCGGTCGCGTGGGTCAACCAGGAGAAGCCCGGGGAGCCGGTGTTCATGTTGGACGACCGGCGCGAACTCCGGCATTGGCAACACGTTGCGGGTGTTCGCGGGAACATGGCCGCCGCGTGGCGCGTGCGGTGGAGGAGCTCCAGAGATCGGTCGCTTCGATGAACGACGATCTCACTCATCATAGCGATGTGAGGGACCGTCCAAACGCAAGTGTCGTTTCTTCCGCATTGGTCGGGTTCCTGACATCCTTTTTGCGCAGATACTGATGGCGATGAGTGCCGAGAAGTCGGAGTTCCTCCGTCGCGAGGTTGGGGGATGGGCCCCCGTTCATGGACGTGGCCGAGATCCTCGTGACCACTCGCAGCAGGGTGGTCGAGCTGGAGGAGCAACTGAAGGCCTTGGCGGCGAGGGAGGAAGAAGCCCGAGTGTCAGCGCGCCGGACCACGACCGACGTCGAGCGAATCGAGCAGGAGCGGGATGTTGCGCTCACTGGGGTCGAGGATATCCGCAAGATGCTGGAGGACGAGCGCACGGTGCATCAGGTCGAAGTCAGGCGTCTGACGACCGAGCGCGACGCCGCGGCCGAGGCGCGACGCCGGGCCGTCTCGGCGTTGAACTCCATGGAGGAGGAGCGCAACGCTATGCGACGCCAGCGTGACAACAACCGTCGGGAGCGGGACAACGCCGTGGCCCGCTTTGAGAACCTGTCCAACCAGGTGCGCGAGCGCCATACTCATGCCGAGCGGAGGATTCTGGAGTTCTCCTCTCGGGTGGGTGAGTTGACGACAGTCGCCTCACAGCTCCGCGCGACGGTCACCGGTCTAGGGGTAGAGAACGTAGGTACGTCTCCTTTGTCTGCCCGCCCACCTTGGTGCCGTGTGGAGTATGTTTTTAGAGATTGAGGTCCTTTTTCCTGTTGCTCCAGGGTTGCAAGCCGGCGCTCAGGAGGCGCAGACGCTGCGTGAGGCAGTGCGCGAGGTGTGCGACCTCTTCGGCGTGCAAGCTGTCGAGGGTGGTCCGGCAGCGGCCAGAACTCGCGTCGGCCTGCTGTGGGAGCGGGGCCAAGCGCGGATCCAGGAGGCCCTGCGCGTCGAGGTCCACCACACGATGTCGATCGCCGCCTGCCTCTATGACGCGGTGACTCCCGCGCTCGTCAGCGAAGGGTACCCCCCAGACGCCCCGGAGGACTTGCTTGATCAGATCGAGGCCGACGCGGAGGAGCCAGCGGCGGTCTTGCCCACCAAGCTTGATGACGAGGTGTTCCCGCCGCCGGAGGAGTGACCCTGCGTGGTCAAAGATCAGGGCCGAGGGCCCTTGTAATAAACAAACTTAAGCCATTATGTGGCGTGCCCCCGAGAGGGCTTTGGACGACTTTAACGGCTCTTTAGCGAGCTTGCTCTATGTTTGTTTGCTTGTTGGTTTTCGTATTTGCTTTTTTGCTTGGGCTACTTGCCCGATTTTCCTTGGGAGGAGCTTTGATCTGTTCGGGTGTGAGGCCGGGTGGAGATACTTGGCTCCGGGGAGCCGGAGTATTTCGCGGCCCTTTGGCACGGTCTGGCGAGATCTCTTCTCTCGGTGGGGGAAATCCAGCTTTCGCTTAGCGGATCGGCAAAAAACAGTTTTTTGAACGAAAAAGTTTCTTGGAGTGAAAGACAGGGGGTGACCCCCTTCCCAGCCCCCGAGCGAGGTGTGTTCTGGCGCGCGCCGAGAGTGCACCTTGCTAAGCGGTCGGTCCGAGGGTTCCCACGTTTTTATTCCTCGAACTTTTTGCTCTTAAAAGAGGTTACATGCGTATGTACATGATGATAGATATACAAGATAATAATGAGGAAGGCGACATAGCTGTTGGTGTTGTGGGCGTCCGAGCTCTTCGCGCTCTAGGGGTCGACGTCCATCTTGTCAGCGGCTTCGATCGCCGCCACCAGCTCCTCGTTGCGCACCTCTGCCATGGCGTTTTCGCAGAAGTCCACCTCGCACTAGTACGCCAACTTGACATCGGAGGAGACTGTGATGATGCCGCACGGCCCCGGCATCTTGAGCTTCAAGTAAGTGTAGTTTGGTACGGCCATGAACTTCGCGTAGCACGGCCTCCCCAAAACGGCGTGGTAGGTCCCACGATATGCTACGACCTCGAAGGTAAGGTACTCGGTCCAGAAGTTGTAAACCACCGGAAGTTGTAAATACAAGTTAGTGATTTGGAGAATGCAAACCACCGAGAAGATGTACAAGGTTGACACGGTGATTTTTCTCCCGAGGTTCACTTGGTTGCCACCAAGCTAGTCCCCATTGTGTCGACCACTCACTTGGTGATTCGGCGGCTAATAGGTGTTCACAAGCCTAGCCCACTAACTCGGGCGCCGCAAGAATCCACCCACAAGTGAGGGTAGCTCAATGACACGCTCAACTAGAGTTGCTTTTCACGATCTCCCGCGGGGCGAGCACAATACCCCTCACAAGCACTTCTCCGGAGCGTCGCACAATCTTCTTGCGCGCTTCGATAGAGCCTCAAGCCACCAAGCCGTCTAGGAGGTGGTAACCTCCAAGAGTAACAAGCACTCCGGATTGCAACACGATCACCTAGTGCCACACGATGCAATCTCTCAAAGCAACGCACTAGAAATCACTCTCTCACTCAATCGGATGAACACTATCGAAGTATGAGTGAGTTAGAGGGCTCCCAAACCAAGCACACTAGAGGCAACAAATGCCCAAGGTGCTCAACTAGCCCAAGGGCCGGCCAAGGGCTATAAATAGCTACACCATCGAAACTAGCTGTTTTGCCCCTTCACTGGGTTTCCTGTAGAGGGTCCGGACGCATGCAACAGTGCGGGTCCGGACCATGCAGTCTGCGTCCGGTCTCTTGACCGTTTGAAACTTCCCGTTGGCGCGCTCACCGATCGCCGCCACGTGTCCTCCGGACGCTACTGTTCATCGGGTCCGGACGCACTTCACCGAGCGTCCGGAAATATTTCCCGAACACCCGAGAGCACCCGAGAGCTCTCAGCACCTTCGGACACACTCAACAGTGCCACACCGGACCAACACGTGCGTCCGAACCTCTACTCCAGAGAGGTTCCAGAGAGCGCCGAGCTCCGGACGCGCGTCCGGATTCAGCGTCCGGACGCTCTTTAGCGTCTGGACCTCCTGTCCAGAGAGGCCGAGGGCTAGGGTTTGCCTCCGGTCGCAAGACCAATGGTCTGGTTGGCGTCTGGCCTGTGTCCGGACCTTGCGTCCGAAGCCCCTCAGGGTTCCAAACCGAGCTGCCTCTTCTTCCTTGCTTCTCATGTGCTAACACAAATGTGTTCTTCACCTTGTGCAAGTGTGTTAGCATTTTCACAAACATTTTCAAAGCATTTTCACTTGCTCTTACCGCGCCACTCGATCCTAATGCATCGCAAAGTTAGATCGCTCACAGTGACACTAGATAACCGATATGCAAACAAGTTTGCTCCTCTTGATAGTACGGCTATCTATCCTAAACCCGGTCATAATCTTCTCTACACACCTATGACCGGTGAAATGAAATGCCCTATGGTTATACCTTTGCCTTGCGCATTCCATTCCATCTCCTTCTCCAATGTTGATGCAACACATGCACCAACAACTTGTCAAATGATATGATCCACTCCATATCATCACATGACCGTGTTGGTTCATTGATCTTGACCTCACTTGCTCTTCACCATTGCCTTGGTCCATCGACGCCAAGCATCACCCGTTTGCCCTTCACACTTGCAACCGGTCCATCAAACCAAGCCTCATCTTGATCTTCTCCACCTTGATCACATGACTCCATGTCATGTTTCATGTGCAATAAGCTCCTTCATCACACAATCATATGTGAACTAATATCCTATGTATATATCACTTAAACACACATTAGTTCACCTAAGTTGTCACTCAATTACCAAAATCACATAGGAACTCTCACCCCCGTCCATCAATGTTTTGGTGAAGCGCACGCTCCCTATGATCGGATCCACGACGAGTGGATAACGGCCCGGGTGAGGAACGTGGCTCGGATGGTCATCTCGACCGAACGTGATGTCGAGTTCCGACCAGTCGAGGTACGTCGGTGTTGTCGGGGCAACAACGAAGACCTCGCGCTGCTCCTTCTTCTGCCGGCGCTTGCCGCTGTAGGCCTCTGGGCCTCCGAAGATCATGAGGCACCTTTTGACATGGGGGTAAGAGTCTTCGCGACCCCCGTCCCCGTCCTGGCCTTCTGACTCCTTCGGCTCGTCCTTTGTCGGGGACGGTTTTGAAGTACCTGGCCATCATTTCACACTGCTGGAGTGTGTGTTTGACCGGTCCGTTGTGATACGAGCACGGCTTTGTGAGCATGTCATCAAACTTTCCCACCTTCTTCCCGCCCTGGGGGCGGGGAGGCTTGCCGACGTCCACCGCTACGACTACATTGTCGCCACCGCCACGCTACGACTTGCCCCTCTTTTTGTTCCTAATTTGAGCACGGATCGAGCCGCCTTCGCCGGTGATTTCGACTTCCTTGCCCTTTCCCTTGTCTGGGTGGAAAATCGCACCGACCGCCTCCTCTCCTGACGCATAGCTAGTGGCGATGTCGAGGAGTCGCTCGGTGGTACGTGGGTTGCTGCGGCCTAGCTCGTGGACCAGCTTCTTGCAGGTGGTATCCGCGAGGAAAGCCCCGACCACATCCGCGTCGGCCGCGGTCGGGAGCTTTGTGCACTGCTGGGAGAAACGGTGGATGTATTCCCGGAGGCATTCGTCCGGCTTCTGCCTATAGCTGCGGAGATCCCAGGGATTCCCTGGGTGCGTGTAGGTGCCTTGGAAATTCCCGACAAAAGCCTATCGCAGGGATTCCCACCCATCAATGGTGTTAGGAGGAAAGTGCTCGAGCCACGTGCGGGTCAAGTCCGAGAGGTGGAGAGGCAGGTTGCGGATGATGAAGTCATCATCGTCCGCGCCGCTGGCCTGACACGCAAGGCGGTAGTCGTCGAGCCAGAGCCCGGGGTTCGTTTCCCCGGAGTATCGGACGACGTTGGTCAGCTGTCGGAAAGGGTGCGGGAACGACGCGCACCGGATGTGGCGGATGAATGCCAGGGGATCCGGGGGCTCCGGCGTGGGAGGTCGGTCCTCATCGCTATCGTATCGACCGCCACGTCGGACGTGGTAGCCTCGGCTCGCGTCGTCCTTCTTTGCATGCTTGCGCGCGTTGAGCGTGTCGCGTACGTCGCGCTTCTCGCCTACGCGGGCGTGCACCGTCGGGCGCCGGTGCCCGACCGGGTCGGGATCCGGGTGGACCGATCCCTCGCGGTCGTTAGGAGCCGCAACGGTCGGGGGGCCGGTGCTGAGCCTGCGTCTCCGCGAAGCGGAGCTCTCGGCCTGTTGCTCCGCGGCCCGCTCTAGGACGGTCTTTAGCTCGTCGTGGGCGAGCTTGCCATCTGGAGCATCCGGGATCGGGAGGTTGCGGAGTAACATCCTTGCTGCCGCGATGTTTTGGCTTACTCGTGTGAACTGCGGCGTGCCATGCTCATTGTTAATGATGCAGTGGTATACCGCCCGGGCCTGCCTGCGAGCGCGGGGCTCTGCGGCGTCCCTGGCGGCTTCACGCTCAAGCTTCTCGCGCTCGAACGTCACCCTTCGCTGGCACTCCGCGAGCTGCTGCTCCACGTTGCGGAGGTCACAAAGCTGCAGCTGCCAGGCCTCCGAGGACTGCGGATTGGGCCGTTGGTCAGGTACCAGAACACCTGTCCGGTCCTCGAGCGTGTGGTTGTCATCACCGTCTTTGTCCTCCTCGTTGACGTGGGTGGGGTCGACCGCGACCGCGGGTGGCGATGCGTCGCACATGAAGCACTCGCGGTCGTGGTCTTCGCTGGGACCGCTCGAGTCGGTGTCGAGCAGATACTCGCTGGCCTGGAGGAAGCCGTGTAGCGCCTCCTGATCCTCCCGACCATCGAAGTCCAGGAGGTCGTCGCTCCCAAGGCTCGAGTCAGCGTAAGACGCGGCCTCGGGGCTTGAGGGAATATCGGAAGTGGAACGAGAGTGGTGGGACACGACTCCCACACGCTTTCCTTTTGTTGGGTCTGCGTGGAACCACGTGGCCACCGCCTCCGCGTATGACGTGGCGGCATTCCTAATGCCGAAAGGTTGCGCTTCCAAGACGGGCATTTCGTCGCGCTTGGGGGAGAGCGGCTGCCCTCCCGCGAGCGGTGTCGTCACATTGGCGAACGCAGAGTAGAGGTTGTGCAGGGATTCCCGACTCGGCTGGGGTCCCATGAGCATGTCGAGCTGGCGCTCGAGCTGAGGATGATTGGCCCGCGGGACGGCCGCCCCGCGAGCGGTTTGTTCCCCGGAGGGAGATAGATGAAGGTGGGCCATGGAAGCAGTGATGGCGTCCATGGCTACCTCAGGATATGTCGTAGGGCGACGGAGAGCCAGGTCGGCGTCCTGCCCGTGGCACTGGAAATCCAGGCTACCAAAACGAATGATGGTGCCCGAAGCGAAACGAATGTGGCGATTAGCCATCCGAAACTCAAAAATACGGGTGACACGCAAAGTCCCCCTACCTGGCGCGCCAACTATCGGTGTCTAAAATGGCGGGGTCTAGACGGCTAACGAGTAAATTTCTAAGCGTGTCGGAGTTCGGATGGTTGCGCTCGAAGAACACAGAGGTTTATACTGGTTCGGGCACGAACGCCCTACGTCCAGTGTGTCGCGGGGTTGTATTACCGAGCGCGGAGAGCTCGTAGGAGGGAGCTACAAGCTTTTGGTGAGAGAGGGGAGGCTGTCCCCAGGTCTCGTGCGTATGAGGTTCTTGGTTCTGGTGAGTTCTCACGTGCGTGCGAGTTTGAGTGTGTGCAAATGAGAGTTGGAATGTCGAGTCCCCCTGAGATTGGGGGTCCATTCCCTCCCTTTATATGTAGGGAGAGATGGAGGAGTACAATAGAGAGAGAGGGAGTGATGTGGGCCCGGCTTGGGCTGCTGCCGAAGGAAGCCTTTGTCTTCATCCTGTCTTCCTTCCTGGAGAAGATTGCGCCAGTGGACGCATGTCCAAGTCCTGTTCGCCCCTGACGAGCTGTAGCCATGCGCCCTGTGACCGGGAACCCTGCTGTTCCCCCTTTTCGGGTATGTGCGGAGGTTGGTCGCACATGACCAGGCACCCTCGCGTTCCGTCGTTTAGTGCATGATGATGCTCTAATCCCTATTGGAGTGTCCTTTGGAGCCATGGCGTGGATATCACGCGCGGAAGTCGTTGGTTAGGCAGCACAGGACCCTGTACCGCAAGGTGAACAGGGGTCGGCATGGTGGCTCATGCTCTGAACCCCACCCCTGAGGACGGAGGGTACTGCGGACCTTTTGACTATGTGGGCTAGAGTGCCTTGGGCCGCGGCGTGGCGGTGAAGTCTCCGAGGGTGAGGGTCGTCACGAATGACGTTTGCCAGGCTCGGACGGGGCGGAAGGGCCCCCGAGGGTAGATGACGTCACGGGCGACGCCACATAGGCTCGGACGAGGCGGAAGAGCCCCCGAGGGTTGATGACGTCTCGGGCGACGCTACCTTGGCTCGGGCGAGGCGGAAGAGCCCCCCGAGGGTTGATGACGTCTCGGGCGACGCCACCTTGGCTCGGGCGAGGCGGAAGAGCCCCCGAGGATAGATGACGTCACGGGCGACGCCACCTAGGCTCGGACGAGGCGGGAGAGCGCCCGAGGGTAGATGACATTACGGGCGACGCCGTCTAGGCTCGGGCGAGGCGGAAGAGCCCCCGAGGGTCGATGACGTCACGGGCGACGCCATCTTGGCTCGGGCGAGGCGGAAGAGCTCCCGAGAGTTGATGATGTCTTGGGCGACGCCACCTTGGCTCGGGCGAGGCGGAAGAGCCCCTGATGATGATTTTTGTTTTTGTGGAGTCTGATAATTTGGGTACCCTATTTCTAGGTATCCGACACAAGAGTTGTTACAATAACGATTTGTTTTTCGTGGAACTATATTATACTAGTTAGGATATTGGGTCTTAAGATGACTCTTGAAGCTATTTTAAAAGATGGACTTATTAAGAGGCACCATACTGAAAAGTGAAAAAGTGTATTTGTAAGAACAAAACAAGTCATGATAAATGTATCTGGGAACATGGAACGGAAAATTCCAAAACTATTCACAATAATAAACTGCCTTTTTACTTGTTATTTATGTGTGTTGGATACATAGCTTCGCTAACTATTTGTTCGTTTGGTACGGAAGTTGTTTCTAGGGGGTGGGGGATTTCTAAAAAGGATATTGAGGTTTTATTTGGCACATTTTTGTTTTTCTTTTCTACGGTAGTGAAGAAGCCGGAGCCGGTAAAGGAAAAAAAATAGTGATTTTATTGACTCCTAATTTATTTTGAGAGAAGGAAAACAATAATTATTCGTAGTGCATGAACAGGTCACAACTAGAGCCATCTAGAGTTCTACCAAGTGAGAAATAATCTATATCTATATCTATATCTATATCTATATCTTCTTCTTATATAATAAAGAAGCAAAATTTCTCCACGGTATGACCTTTTCTAACTAATTTCATGCAAATATTTCTAATCCTTTGTATACTAACACCTCTTATTTTTATATATAGGGATTAGACATAAGTATATTTAAGGATCCTATTCTAATTCAAATAGAATATACCTTCAAATATAAATAGTAAAAGACAAGAGTAAAGATTTATTTCTAATTCTATATATATAATTCGTGTTTATACAAGTTTCAATAACTCTTGTTTAGCATGATACATAGTTCGATTCCAAAACCTATTGGGTCGCATATATGATCTGAACTCGAAAACAACCAACTTTCCATACAACTTTTATTCCAACATGGCTCATGATGAAATACCTCCGAGTAGGATAAATAGGGATCATAATTCTAATCCAAATCTAAATAGAAAAGAACATGTATTTAGCTCAGAAAATAACAATTCAATGAGTTGATGATAAAAAAAAGAAAAATTATATAAAATATGAATAAATATGCAATACTCCGTGTATTTTTAATTAATCTTTAGTTTTTTTCTCCCGTGGCAACGTACGACCATATGTGCTAGTTCTAATTAATAGGTGAATAAAGTCACCTAACTTCTAAAAAAATTAGCAATGTCTAATTTCAAAATCATCTATAATAGATTCTCCTGTTCGTCTTCAAAATTGATGTTTTTGAACATTATTAGTCTTAAGTATTATATTACCGTCACATCATACCATTTTAGGGTATGTATCGACAGCTGACTGATGCTATCAATCATCTTTCGCATTGCACCCCCTCCTCGCTCCCGCGTCTTCCTCCTCCTAGCACCCACCTCAGCATGCCTCGCCAGTGACCACACCCTCCTCATCATCCTCGCCCCAGTTGCTACCCACCGCCCAGCCGCGGCGTGCTAGGGTTTCGCCAGGCACACACTCACGCCGGCCGCCTTCTTCCCCTCCTCTCTGTTTCTTCTACGGCGAGCTCTGACCATGTACACCTCTGCCTCGACTTAGCCCGCTTCGCTGCTGCTAGGACCCTAAGCCGCCCTCTCGTTGTCCCCGTTGTCTAGCTAGTCTAATTTCCCCCTAAACCCCCTTATTATAAGCCCACCAAAACCCTAGCGGCTCGTCGGAATCTTAGCCGTCGCCGGAATTGAGGAAGAAGAGCATGAAGAGACATAAAAAATTCTTGCAAAGGAGTAATGCTGTGAATTTGGGAGTTCAATCCCTAATGCTGGAAACAGATGCTGTAATGGTGGTGCGGGCGGTGACTACCTTAGAGTACGATCTCTCGTCAGCAAGTGGCCTGATTTGGGAGATTAAGCCTTTAATTAGAAGTAATTTTGTGTTTGTGGAGGTCTGTCATACTCCACGCTTATGTAATCAAGTTGCTGACTGTCTTGCGAACCTATGGGCAGGGTTGGGTCAAGGTGCTGATCTAGTGATGGATAGCATCCCTTTCTGTAAGCGTCATTTGGTAACTGGCGATTTGCGAGTACCGTCTGAGTAATGGAAAGAAAAAAAAAAAAAAGAAGAGTGAGATTCCCCTTGAACCCACGGCACCCAAAAACCCCAGCCCACCCAACCCAAGAGCGAAAATGGATCCGAACCAGTTCGTCCCCTCCCAGCAATCGGCGCTGACCATGGACTCGGCGGAGAGCACGGCCGCCGCCGCGCGCGCGACCAACGGCGCCGCCCGAGCCGTGGATGTCGACCACGACGACGACGACGTCGTCCCCGAGGTGGCCGCCTGCATATCGACGATGCTCGACCGCGGGGGCAGCGTGGAGAGCCACCGCCTCTTCCTGGCGCGCCGCACCGCGCTGGAGATGCTCCGCGACCGCGGGTACGCCGTCCCGGAGGACGAGCTCGCCCGCACCCTCCCGGAGTTCCGCGCCTGGTGGGAAGACAAGCCGGAGCTCGAACGCCTCGCCATCTCCACTACCCTTGCCTCCGACCCATCCAAAAAGGTTGGGTTTTTCCCCTTCTGTTCAGTTACTTACCCCCCATGGTACCATACTATCATCATCGATGTGGCTTCAGATGTTCTTGCATTAGGGTTAGAGTTAGATTTGTGTTCTAGCAGACGATTTCTACCTGCATTCGGGTCTGGCTTTATACTCCTGATTAAGGAACATCCCACAATTGATTCTTGTTACTCATTAGTGCACTAGAACACCCACTTGTGCTCGGATATGCATTGTGGACGGGAGGTACAGCGAAATTGAAGAGTCTGGGAGAAAGAGGCACATCGGCTCTTTCCTACCCTTTCTCACTGATCCATCCTTGCTGTTTGCTGATGTTAGGTGTGGTTGCCCCGCACGGTTTAGGGTCACTACTATTCTTGTGCTTATGATTGTCAGGGTTGGTACCATCCTGCAACTGGGATGGTATCAATCAACTGCTTAATTTGTTATGTAGGAGTATGTATCTACAGAAGGTACATGATTGCGTGTATAGGTATACTATGGCTGCTTTTATCTGTTGTCTTTTCATGCATATGAGGTGCTTATTTATACCAATTGTTCTTGCCATAAGTGAAAGTGAGTAAAGGATGCGTCTCAACTATGTGTTATGCAGGTGAAAGTTGTGTTCTGTCCACCCGAACCTGTCAAACTCGCGGCTATCCGGGTGGTATATACCGGAGTTAAAGACGAGAACTTGTCCGGACTGATTCTGATCCTCCAGGGCAGAATAATGTCTAAAGCCAGAGAATCTATCAAGGAGATATTTCCATATAAAGTTGATACATTCCAGGTCAGGTTTTGTCTAATCTGTTGGCTGCTCTTCACATTTTGTTCAGTCTCTTTAAGTGACTAACAACACGGGATCTTTGGTTGCAACTGCAATGCCCAATCTGAATTTTCACTATATGTTCTTCTGCAAATTATGATCTTGGCATCTAGTGTTCTCATTCAGAAGATAATGTAAAGTTGATATTTTTGCTGTTTTATCTTGTATTTATTCCTGTATTCATATCAGTGTGCTCTTCCAATGGTAGATCACGGAATTACTGGTGAACATCACTAAGCATGCGCTCAAGCCCAAGCATCAAGTGTTGACTGCAGAGGAGAAAGCCAAGCTCCTGAAGGAGTACAATGTGGTGGATTCACAGGTATGCTCCTCTATAATGTTGGATTTACTTCATGATGATTTGTTAATGCTTTATTATACTGGAATTCGAAGTCATGGTGCCATGTGAATTTGTTAGCCTTTCTTTTGTTACATATTGTGGAAAACAGCAATGCAGCCTGGTGATTGCTGTCGGTTGTTGCTTTTCATCATGCTAAGCTGCTGTAACACCATAATTTCAGCAATCAATTTTGTTTGGATCACGGCCATATGGGATACTGCAGTCACCTAGTGTGCTTTCTGGGTGTTATGATTGACATTGCTGATAACTTATGATATTACCCTGCTGCGTGCATTGGTCACGTGGAAATATTGATGGTAATTTGGTGAATTCCATCATTTATATTGTGCTTACAATGCTGTTGTGTTTATGCGTGTCTCATTAAAATGCAACTTGGTGGCATTGAAACTGATGATCCTCCCATATTTTCATAGTGGAGCAGTGTTATCACATTATAAAGATTTTTTTAATTGCAGTGTCAAGTTTATTTCACCTTCTATTTATGTGTGTTCTAATTATATATGGCTGCCTCCATACATAATGATATGCAAATCAGAAATTAAAAATATGATTGTGGCTGTGGAGGGGATACTGATCTCATTTATTTTGGCTAGTTTATTCTTAGCATGCCTCACGTGCAATTCCCACTTATTATTAGCTTGTTGGTATCTCCCTCTCCCTTGGTTATTTCTTTTGATGGAGCTAGCCTAACTTGTGGCAAAGTTATTTCATGTCACTTCACTGAAACTGGTGCTTGTATCTTTCAGCTGCCTCGCATGCTGGAGAATGATGCTGTTGCTCGCTATTACGGACTAGGCAAGGGAACTGTTATTAAAGTTATATATGATAGCGAGCTTACCGGGAACCATGTGACATACAGATGTATTTTCTGAGGGGCCCATGTACTTCGGTGGATGAAGATTCTCATAAGCAGTTTGTAAAAATTACCTCAAAGAGGCTGGTGATACTGTTCTGCTAGGGCCAGTGTAAGCACCCAATTCTGTAGGTTGAATCTTGCTGTAAGCTATTGGTAAAATCATCTTGCGCCTAAGTGCATGTTTCCAGTCTAAGCTTAGAAACAGTAAGAGTGTAAGACAACTAATCCTAAGTTATCTCTGTCACTTTCAGATGTCTCTGATGACCTGTTAGAGCTGTTATCATACATAGCTGTCCTCTTATAACTGAAATGTGTTGCGAAATCACTTGATTCAAATCAAGCAGTATCCAGTTATGGATTCCATTATATTTTGCAAATCAGTGGCAAACGTCTGTATTACAAATCAGTAGGCCAAAGGCTAAGTAAAATAAAGAACAAGAGAGAGAGGGGGGGGGGGGGGGGGGGGGGGGAGAAAGAGGGGGTTAAATTCTTCTATAATCAGCCTGCAGCTAACTGTGCCTTGGTCTGTTTTTCTGGGGCAAAATTTCCTCGTTGTCCTCTGCCTTTCGCTTTCGGCTGCTGTCGCTGCTGCTCTTGTTCGTGGGGTTACTGCAATCGTTGCTGTTGCTGTCACTCTGCTGGTGCTGTTCTTCCTGCTGGTAGTGCTCCCTGCATCTGCTTTTCAGTATGTGGGGCTTGAGCTTGCTCATGTCTGATAGCCGCACTGGTTTTAGGAAAAACTCGTCCGCTCCTTCCTCCAGGCATCTGATTCAAAACATAATTGAGAAGTGAGTCAGTGATTTCTATACTTTTTTACCTAAATCTGATCTGATGCAAATAAGAATATATCTTCCTCTTTCTTTTTATTTTTTTTATTTTTTTACCTTTTTGTGTTTTTATTATCTTCATTACACTTGTCCGTTCACAAACATCATATCTTTCTTTTGATTCTTTATTTGACTTCTTTCCTGCCGTCTGATTGTGTTTAAGAAAACTTTCCTCGATCAGTTTGTGCACCGTGCAAGTAGACATAGAATAAACCGGGACAAAGACGAGTGGTGCTAGCTAGTGAGCTGTCTGCATCAACAAGCCTGTTTCATGGATACGGCAATATGGAAGAAAGATCTACAAGATCGATGTGCTCATTATTCCATATCTTTTCTTCTTCTTCTTCTTCTTTGTTTATTATTAGAAGACAGCAAACATGTCGAGATTATACTAGGCCAGTGTGAGCTGTTCCTCTATTATACTCACATGTGGCACCGAATCATTTAGGATTCGGAGAGATTTCCATATCCAATTTGGTCCAAGCCTATTCATTTCTGTCTCCATCCATAGAGATAAGAAAAAAAAAGGAACTTTCTTATCTTAGCGTTCTAAAAGTTTTCTACTATTTTTCAAGTAATTCCTCAGCAAAAGCATGCTGTCAGTCATGCAGGAAACTAGCTAGTAAATGACAAAGGTTATTTTCATGATTTAATTCTACTATATATACTACTACTTAGCTTCACACTACTCTTTATTTTTTGTGCACTTAAGTTTGATTTTTTTTTCCTTCAAAAACATCTGGATATAATCTGAAACAAATTATATGTAGATCTCTAAGAGTGCTCACCTATTGATCCTTGATGGGATGTTCTCCGACGACATGATCACGACCGGGATATCTCTAAGAGACGACGATTCCTGCTTGAACAAACCAAACCACACACGCGTCTTCATTACACCCTGCTATCTATCTTCAGCAGATGATAAACCAAGAAACACCATGGCTGTTGTTAACATACCTTGATCTTCTTGAGCAGATCATACCCTGTCATGCCAGGCATACAGTAGTCCGTGATGATCAGGTTCACCGCGACATCCTGATCATTGTTACACACAAAGAAGCAAAACCAAATAAAACACATCATCAGAAACCTTTGCTCAGCAGGAATAGCAAAGAGAACAAAAAGGCTGCACACGACACGACGGTCTGTTCATCTTCTCCTTACCAGCTGGTGCGCGTGGACAGAGACCGTGCTGGCGTCGTCGTCATGGATCCCCAAGAACTGCAGAGCTTTGCTCCCGGAATCGACAGTGGTGACTGCAGAAACAACAGAGCCAAAACTCTCCATGAGATTGAGATCCGTTCAGGGTGCGTGAAGAGGTGCAAGCAGGTGAGTAGGTGACTGATGACTACCTTGGAAGGAAGAGGTCTTGAGGAGCCTCTCGATGAGCTTCCTGTCCGGGAGGCTGTCGTCCACGGCCAGGACATGGAACGGCGTCTCCGTGGCCACAACCGCCATGGCAGAATCAGAAGCAGAGAGACTAGAAGGGAGGGAAACTAATGCTGAACTGAAAGCAGGTGGTGTGTGTGAGTGTTCTTGGCCTTGGCATGAAAGAGCTTGGTTTTTGAAGGGTGTGTGTGGGTGTGGTTGAGTTCACCTATATATAGTTATACACACACACAACTACACAAGGCAAGCAGGTAGCACATGAAAGGATTCCAGGAGATATGAGGGAAAGCGAAGGAAGGAATAGAATAGGCAATAGAGAAAGGAGGAAGAGGGGAAAAGGGAGGGGGTGAGGTGCGTGTGATGACCAAGAAAATCCCAGCGCATGGAGAAAGCAAGATCCCGGGGAGGATTTGCTCCAAATCTTGCCCACGAATTGACTCCTTCCATCCACGTCCATCCACGATACGCCGGTTCAGTACATACAGCATAGAATAGAAGAGGGAGAGAGAGAGACGCTCAGACGGGACGTCGTCGTCGTCCGATACGCCGGGGCAGGCAGGTAGCTGCAGCATCATGAGCCGGACCCTCCGGATCCTGAATTCTGAAGCCCTTTCACAGGCTCCACCACCACTTGCTCGTGTTCCCTCTCCCCGCTTTTCCTGTTGCTGCCGCTGTCGCCGCGAGCGAGTGGCATCAACTGGATTTGGTTCGATGGGGGTTTTTTTTTTATGAGCTCTGCTTGCTGTTGCTGACCGGAAAGGCTGAAAGATACGGATCGGTTTCTGTGATTTGGTGAATCGGCGGGGACTTCCCTTGTGCATGGCATCGTTCGTTCGTTCGATCAGCCTGTGGTTGTTGCTGGGAAATCCGCTGGGATTTGCTGCACACTGCACTTGTGTGCTTGCTCACTTGTTTATTGAGTACCAAATCCCCAATTTGCATTGCAGATCGAGTAGGAGTGGTGTACGTATTTTATAGTGACGAGTGACGAGTGACGAGTGAGTGTGATACGATATCGTGCAGCGCGTGTACATTAAAGGTCCCGATCCAATCGTCTTTGCTTAATTGGTTTTGTTCAATACTCCCTCCATCTCAAATTGTTAGTCATTCTAAGAATCTTAGAAAGTCAAAGTTTATAAAATTTGACCAAATTTATATAATACGATAATAACATATGGGTCTGTATATCTGTCGACAGATTTTTCAACTAGAAATCTGTCAGGTTTTTGGCAAACCAACAGCTGACACGTCACAACAAAATCTGACAGATTTGCAATATAAATATCTGTCACGTTTTCAATAACCGTTAGCAATAGCTCAGATCCAAACCCAATAACACTCTTTCTCAGGTGCTGTTGTTCATTTGCTCTGCACGCTGTGCATCCTGAAGTCCTGGTGCCGCGTTGGGTCCCCTCGTTGTGCTGCCGGCGCAAAAATTATCAGTAGTAGCAGCAGACATCAACAATCACACAAACAACCATAAACACACACACTCACACACTGACACTCTGTGTGTGTGAGAGAGTTAGAAATGCAATAACAAGCAGCAGGCGTCAGCAGCATGGATCAGTAGCAGCTCAAAAAAAAAAGGCAGCAGCAGCAGCTCAAAAAAGCAGAAGCATGACGAGTCACCAAATAAAGAGATGTAAGATTCTACTATTCGACTAGAGCCAAAAAAAGCCCAGCTACATAGACAACACACAAAACAAAACCCAAACATACCCAAAAAAACACACCCACACTGACCTTAACTAAAAATGGACAAATAACAAAATAAAACCCAAAAGACCCAAAAACACCAGAACAACAACAACCCTAGCAAACACATGGACACCCACACACCCACACAGAGAGAGGGAGACACACACATAGACACACAAACACATATGTCACATAAAGAAAGACAGAGAGACATACACATAAAGAGATAAACATAACTCAACTTTGAAAAATACAACTAATGCCAAAAGAAAAAGATATAAAAGGAAAATAAAAATAACAAAGTAAAAAAAAACAGAGCAAACGCATGGACTAGCTTTTCTCCCCTCTAAGCATGTGTAGCTTCTATAAGCCACTATAACAACCGATTATACGTGGCAATTCGGGCTCAAAGTAAAAAAGTTTACCTTGAAGAAGTCCTTATTGGTAAATCACGAGTCAAACATGGGCATAGGGAAGGCATCCGGTCCGATCCTCAGCATGATCCTCCGTGCGTGTGCCAGCTCAACCGCCAAGAGTGCGCCGTGTGCGTGTGTGTACGTGCTCTCTCTGATCTGTGGCTGGTAAAGTACTCTAGAAACGAATTGATCCGTGGGGGGTGCGGACGACGGCGATACGCTACGATCGCGTTGTGGGGATCCGATCTGATTCCGAGATCGACGACGATGGGTCGGCCTCCCGTTCCGTCAGCGTCAGCCCTGTACGTAATCCTCCGCGCCACTGCAAGATCGCCAGCCTGCCAGCGGCGTCTCCGTTCAATCATCCTCACCTGCTCCGGGATTCTGCTAGCTTCCCCACTTGCGCTATACTACCTTCGTCCTATAAAAATATCATTTTAGTGTTCATGCTTAGAAAACTAGATTCAAAGATATGTGTTATAAATATTAATAATTTTTAATATATAATATATAATTAGTCAAAAGTATTTCTCGGAGAAAAAATGACAATCTTTTCGAGACGGAGAGGGTAATTACATATTCTCTCTGTCCCTTATTAATTTCCGTGTCACAACTTTGACTAGATTTATATAAAATATGTATAACATTTGTGTATATTAAAAGATTTATCTAATGCTACTAATTATGTATCATAAATATTAATAATTTTTTTATATAAAATTAATTTAAGTTATTTTTCGGGAAATGAAAAAGAAAATTATTTAGGGACCGATGGAGTACGCGCGCTACTATTTGTATAGGTACCTACGTGCCGTGGCTCCGGCCTGCCATCTGGCCGGCCATCACCGGCAGCTACCAGAGGCCCGCGGCCGCCTGGCTTGCTTGCTTGGCCGTCGCCGCTTCATCCATCTTCATCAGCTTCGGTTTCTATCTTCACTGCTACACGCTACGTTGGTTTCCGGCGTCAAAACTGGGTTTTTTTTTTACTTAGTGTTAAATAAATTATTATTTTGAACATAAATAAACCACACGGGCCCAAGGGAACAAGAGAAAGAAAATCCAAAAGAGAAGCAGAGCATGAGCACAGTCGTCGACTGTAAACTATACAAAGCCCATCGCCAGGGCCTTACAAGCCCAGCCTCTCTCCGCTAAGAAACCGTGTTCATGGGCCAGATTACTGCTTAAATTTGGCCGTCTCGACCTGGCTTAAAATTTGGCCGTCTGCAGAGAGAGAGACACACACAGTGGACCCCGCGTGCCCGCCTTCCGTGGCCCAGGCCTCTGAGCAGGCACAGGCGTGCACAAGTGCCCAACCCTCTCCACTGTGGGCTGTTGCCGAACCATTCCTGTCATGGTGGAGGACGTACTGTACGGCACACGGAGCTACAGGTGTTGTTTTTCTCGTCGTCGGCGAGTGTTTTTTCTTTCTTCTTCCATAGATTAGAGATTTATAGATAGGAGATTTTATAGCCTTGGGATCTAGATAAAGTTAATATTAGACCACTTTTGTTATTTATAAAATGTGTCTTATTATGTATTGTGACCTTATTTGCGCAATATTACCCCAAATCTAAAAAAGAAAAGAAAAAGTAAATTTTGTACTTTATTTTTTCCTCAGGTATAAAATGGTTATTTTACTCTTGGCTTAATAACACCATTAATAGCATCTCCAAGAGATATGTTATCCTTGTTCTGTATTATATATTTAGATTTTTACAGAGAAAATTGAACTCTAACAGATCTTCTATTTGATTTTGTATAATAGCAAGTATGTTATTTCTGAAATCTCGCGAACTTGATTTGCCATCTTGTGATGAGAAATAGCAAGTCTATTGGAAAACTCTTCGTTTTTTAGAACTTCTATATTTTTAAAAAAAGAGCTAACCTATGTAATTTAGCTATTTATTTTACCATATCTGTTGGAGATGTGTATCAAACGCACGGAACAATTAAGGAAATTTTTGTTTTTAGGCCTTACGAGAAAGTTCAAAACAAAGGACCATAGATAGAAGACAAATTATTTTGACGTCTTCATTTCAAATTATAAGCCATTTCTAATTTTTTTATAGTCAAACCACCTTAAGTTTGACTAAAATTATATAGTAAAATAATAATATCAAATAACTATAATTAATTTTTTTATTAATTAATTATGTTTTTATAGTATACCCATTTTATGTTATAAATATTTGTCATTTTTCTATATACTTTTGGTTAAACTTAAGTATAACTTAAAACCTCTCTTTCAAAATTCCTCGCTTAGAAAGAGGATTTGAATAGCCTGTTCGTTTGGCAGGATTATGCACTGTTCCGGTAGGATTATTCACTGCTAGCTGATTTCTTGTGAGAGAAAAACACTGTTTCGGCTAGATTTAAGTCGGCTGAAAAGCCAAACGAACATGCTGAAAGTGGGCCTCGTTCTCTATCCTTCTTATTACAGTACTAAACTTTATCCCTCACATGGTTTTGCTTTTCTTTTTCTAAAAGGTCAAAATAAGAAAACATTCCTCGACCCTTTTCACCAGCATGGCCACACTGCCCCCCATGCCGTGCCATACATTCCCTTTGGACCAAAGTAAACAAACATCATTATTATTCTAACCAAACTTTATCCATGATCCATCTCCCCACAACTCAATATAAAACTCCAAAAATCTTCTCTAGCAAACATTTTTATATATATTTCCATCAAAAAGAAAAATCGCCAAAATTTAATACCAGCAATCTATAGATACAGAGCCTATAAATAAATACCCCCACCAACACACTCCACCTTGGTCTGAGGCTGGTGGTGTCAAAAGAATCTCCTTTCCATCTCTGGCACCGCATCAACTCAATCTCAGTCACTCCCCGACACGCGCACGAGCTCCAGTCCAACCCCCATCCGCCCGCAGCGCACCCACTGCCATGGACGCGGGCAGCGGTCCACAGCCGCCGCCGCTGTTCCTCGTGGCCGCGACGGCGACCGCGGTGCTAGCCGCCGCGGCGCTGGTGTGGGTACTCCTGCGGGCGGGGCGTCGTCGTCGGTCCGCGTCGTCGGCGCGGCCTCGCCTTCCGCCGGGGAGCACGGGTCTGCCGCTCATCGGGAGACGCTGCGGCTAATCGCGGCGTACAAGACGCAGAACCCGGAGCCATTCATCGACGAGCGGGTGGCGAGGCACGGCAGCGGGGTGTTCACGACGCACGTCTTCGGCGAGCGCACCGTCTTCTCCGCTGACCCGGCGTTCAACCGCCTCCTGCTGGCCGCCGAGGGCCGCGACGTCAGCTGCAGCTACCCGTCGTCCATCGCCACGCTGCTCGGCGCGCGCTCGCTGCTCCTCACCGCTGGACCGGCACACAAGCGCCTCCACTCGCTCACGCTCACCCGTCTCGGCCGCCCGGCGTCGCCGCCGCTGCTGGCGCATATCGACCGCCTCGTCCTCGCCACCATGCGGGACTGGGGCCGCCGACCCGCCGGCGCTGTACGGCTACTTGATGAGGCTAAGAAGATCACCTTCAACCTCACCGTCTGGCAGCTCGTCAGTATCGAGCCTGGACCTTGGACTGAGAGCGTCCGCCGTGAGTATGTCAAGCTCATCGACGGCTTCTTCTCCATCCCTTTCCCCTTCGCCTACCTCCTCCCTTTCACCGCCTATGGTCAGGCCCTCAAGGTGCTCGCTCGCCCGTCTGCCTGCCTTTTATTTCCGAGTCGGCATTCGGCCTTTTGTGACGAATTTGGTGTAAAGATGCGTTTTTTAATGGTTCGATTCAGGCGAGGAAGAAGGTGGCCGGAGCTCTTCGGAGGTGATAAGGAAGAGGATGGAGGAGAAGTCGGAGGAGACCGGTGGTGGCGGCAGTAAAAGTAAAAGTGGGGAGGAGGATGAGGAGAAGAGGGAGAAGAAGGACATGGTGGAGGAGCTTCTAGAAGCAGAGGGTGGGAGCTTCTCCGTGGAGGAGATGGTGGATTTCTGCCTGTCTCTGCTTGTGGCTGGCTACGAAACCACCTCCGTGCTCATGACGCTCGCCGTCAAGTTCCTCACCGAGACACCCACTGCACTGGCGCAGCTCAAGGTATAAGAATCATCAATCATGAGAGATTTGTTTGGCAATTTAGAAATTCTCTGTTGGAATTGGAATTGGAATGTTCGGTGGTAGTAGCAGCACAAACAATCCTTGTGCACGTGTGGGTGGGACTGCCAACAGTCGAACTGGTTTGGACATTGGGGAGGGAGGAAGGATACTACTCCAGTCAACTGATTTCGTAATATGATATCATATACTACTACCTTAACCTGTCATACATCAATACGCTTGTCCAAAAGAAAGTCTGGTGGCCGCCCGGCATCTGTTTTTAGGTGGAATTCTAGTACAATTTTTTAGTTTATCTGTCAGTTTTGTTTATTGCAAAGTTGTTGCTACTACACCCAATTTGCTTGATAGTAGTACTGTAGTACTCTATAAAGCATCCTGCAATAGGTGCTGATGTGATGTTGCCTACTGATTTCCTTATACCTTATGGATCTGCTAAGAACACAGCTCCTGCTGATTTATTCCTGGGCCATCTTTTTCTAATTTGTGCATATAAATAAAAGCGCTTTATTCCTTCTCATCTACTGAGTACCTCTGTACTTGGAACTTGGAAGTAGTATGCCGAGGCTATCCAAATGAACAGCAGAAAGTGAGAATAATAGCAACATCATAGTGGGACTGGATCTGAATTTTAAGCCACCTTATGGAATCTTTTATTTATTTTCAGTATCTTAAGTTACGTAGTCGTGCCTTGTGGTCCAAACGTTATTCTGCTTTACAACACGTGAAATTTATTCCAGATATTCCCTGAATTTATTTACAGGAAGAGCATGACAATATCAGAGGCATAAAAGGCAGAGACCAACCTCTGGAATGGAGCGATTACAAGTCCATGCCATTTACCCAATGTGTAAGCCGTCTGGAGTCCCTGTTTTGTTTCTTCAAATCACCTTCCTGGGAAAGGCAAAATGCCAATCTAGCAGTTTCATTTTTGCAATAAACACATCTCTTGAAAAAGAAAAATTGAGCACAGTCAGATGTTCCCATTTTTGCAGGTGATAAGTGAAACACTTCGCGTGGCGAATCTAATTAGTGGGGTGTTCAGGCGGGCAAACACTGATATCCATTTTAAAGGTTAACTATTTCTATAGAAACCATCTTCAAGTCTGCTGACAAGTTTTTTACCAGCTGGATGGGATATTGTTTCGTTTATAAACATTCTGTTTTGTTCATTAGGTTACGTCATTCCAAAGGGCTGCAAAATATTCGCTTCGTTCCGAGCTGTGCACCTTAACCTTGAACACTACGAGAATGCTCGGACCTTTGACCCTTGGAGATGGCAGGTAATTGTAAGGCCTTCAGAGTATTGCTATTGATATGCTGTTCTACATATTCTCTGTTATTATGTGCTTGCCTTGGATGGATCACTCTATTCCTTCCTCAATCCAAAAGAAACACACACTTTCTGGTTTATGATCGAAAGCAAGAGATAGATATTTTGCAGGCTGAGTTGCGTATACATACGTGAATGGTTTTTCTATAAACGATATAGACAAGCAGAACAATTCATGGTAACCCATTGCATGTGCAGAGCAAGAATAAGCTTCAGAACGCGGAAGGGGCAAGTGTGTTCACTCCCTTCGGCGGCGGACCTCGCCTTTGCCCAGGCTACGAGCTTGCCCGGGTGGTGGTTTCTGTTTTCCTCCACCGTCTCGTAACGCGATTTAGGTAACCAACCCCATCCTTATCTTTCTTATTATCACTCATATCCTACACTCATAGATAGATAGATAGATAGAGAGATAGGGTGTAGATATTATCTTGAGGCTGGATTAATTCCAGCTCGCCTGTGTTCTCGAAATAAACTGAATGCAAGCCATGCCACTCATTCTCGCTCACTGTGATGAATGGTTGGAACTTTGTTCCATTATAAAAAAAAATATCGCTCACTGTGATTGGAATTGTATTGTGCGTGTTGACCAATGAACAATGTAATAATGTGCAGCTGGGAAGAAGCTGAGGAGGACAGGATTGTCTTCTTCCCCACCACCCGGACCCTGAAAGGATACCCCATCAACCTGCGGCGGCGACCGGCTATGATGATTTCTGACCTCATGTTAGTAGTCACCAGTTGTTGTCTGTTACCCTTATCTTGTTCGGCTAAGCATGCATAGATAAGAAAGTTGTCGTCGCTACTACTAGTTAGTGATTTCTCTCACTCACTCTTTCGTCTATCTGTTTTCTCATCTCTGGTCTGTAACTTGGTACGGGACAGCAGTCAGTCAGCAAACTCGTTTTAAATGAGAACCCCCCCCCCCCCCCCCCCCCCCCCCCCAAAAAAATACTGCTATGAAACGCGTACTGGTTACAGGGCAAGAATGCATTCCTCGTAGATTTGACCTTTCAAATTAAGAACTTATTTTATAGTAGATAAGTACGGGATATACTGTCACTATATTACATAATGATGTCGGTTCATGTCGTATCGCTTTCCCAATAATTTCGCAAATGATGTGATGTGGCTGTGTAAAGCTAACCAATTCGGTGGTGGGGCAAGACAATGCCATTGGTGGTCTATCGATCGGCAATGCGAAGCGCTCCTCCTGATCCCCTGGCACTGGCAGCTGTTGTTTGTGGCCATCTTTGTCAAGCACATCAGCGTCGTCGTCGTACGAGAACTACTAGTAGTAGTACTGTGTAGTAGTAGTAGGCTAGTAGCTGTTGTTTTAGTCTGTACTGTAACACAAGCACCTCTGTAGCTCAGGAGGTCTGTACTGTACAGGCTGCAGCAGGAGCTATGTACATCGAGCTAGTAGTAGTGCAGTACGTGTGTGGTCAGAACGGGTGCGTGTGTGTGTGTGATGAAGAAAACAACTGTTGCTGCTGCGATCGCGAGATGATCCACTTCAGTACTGCATTGCTGAAGCTGCCCCGCATCTATCTCATCGACGTACAGCGACCCATCGTCCGTCCGCATCGATCACCGCCTGCGCTGCTAGCTGTTGCAATTGCAACCGAGCGCCGCCATCTATCACATGCACGTACCGGCAGAGCAGAGGGCCGGGCGGCACTCCAATAAGATCTCAGATCTCGATGATGTTACTGTGAAGTAGTAACAAATAAACACACGAAAATAATATCAGCCGTACAAATCATCAGCTGATTGAGACGGGCGGTTAGCTAGGCCGTCGCGGTCGCCAACCAACGGCAGTCGTTATCGTCGACAGGCCGTAGGCATTTGGGCTATGTTCTCTATATTGAGTAGTGTTTTGTAAAAGAAAATAAACTGAAATAAAGTAAAATAAGTTGAAAGTATAGTGTAGTAGTTCAAGAAGTAGGGAGCAGCGAGATGATCGAGGACGGGTCTGGGGGCACCCACTAGTAGAAAAACTATACTGGCGCGTCCAAAACCCATCACAGATTTTTCAAAATACATGTGATGTGGCCGGGCCATGCATGCCCCATCCCATGTGAAAGTAGCTGCTGGCATGCATGGTGCATGCTGATCTCTCTCTCACGTGATTGCAATCATAATTAATGAGAATTGAAATCATGCATGCATGGAGCTCGCGATCATCACTGCCACTAGCTAGCTAGCTAGCTAGATCGAAGCAGATGTACTACTCGATCGGTAGCTCTCATCGCATGGCCCATGGCAAAAAGCAATGCGTCGTCGTTGGCCATCCGATTGTTTCGGTGGCTGATAAATCGATAAAAACTAATATTGTTTTTAGCTGTTTCTATGTAACAGAAAAATACTATTTCAGTGCCATCTCATGCATGGGTTTGTAGTCGTTGATCGTGACTCGTGAGTATTGCCCTTGAGCGCATGTGCTCTTAGCACATTGTTATTGAATTCGCATTGAGATGTGTACACAAACACATCTCAACACAGATTCACATCGGGATTTATATATGCACATATCTCAATGCAAATTCAATGGTTACATGTGCTGGGAGCACATATCTTAAGTGCAAGTTTAACTTTTCCCCGTGTGCTGCCCGTGTGGATGCATACACGGAGTACGTATGCATGTTGCCGTGTCGGCCGGGGATCCGATCCACTTTGCATGCACACATGCAGTGAGTGACACAGTGGTGGCTAGCTAGCTGCGCTGCATATCGATCGATCCATCACGTAGTAACATGCACGTTCATGATTGCAAGTCGTCGGATGTACGTGTACTGTTGTCGGCAGAGGGACACGATGATATATATCCAGGCCGGATCACTCGTGTCGTGTTCGCCGACGTGAACATCCAAATGAGCTACTGTTATGCATGTACGTACTCCGGCCATTGTCAACTTTTGTGTCAGATTCACACGTACAGAAGTCGACCGATGATTGTGACCGCTGTCAAATCTTGCATATATTTTTTTCTTTCTTTTTTTTCCCTAAAAAGAGAGGTAGTTTTATGAAAGCATTTTTTTTTTGTATAGGTGGTGTTGTTGGGCACCTGCTATCTCAACCGCCCATATTTCACTTCGAGCGTGTAATACAAAACACTAGTATGAAACATTGGGAAAGTGCATAGTACGAGTTTCAAAGCAAAAACACAAATCTCAAAGTAAAAATAGATGGTATAGATAGTGCATACTCAACACTTACATGCTGCAATGTATTATTATAGTTTTATTAATTGCTACTTAAATATATCGTAGGTTCCAAGCATTTTTTTTTAATTTTACCGATTTTATATCAAAACACATAAATTTGACATACTTCCTTCATCTCTTTATATCTATATCACTTGAAAAGTGTGTTTATAAAAGTAGCATATGCTTCCGCAGATTAAAAAAGGACGGAAGGAATATAATATTTGCAGATCTCTCTATATATAACGAGTACAAAGAGGGAATGGGATAATAAGGGTCTTCTTGTCCTAAACCAGTGATGACTCCATGATTGAAGTTTAGAAGGCTATAAGTTCAAACTGTGACGAACGCACAAAGCTTTGTTTTCTATCTTTTATACCATGGTTTCAAATGAAAATGAAGTATTGTAGATCAATCAAGACATCAAGTGTCCAAATTATAACTAGATTTTAAAAGAGTTTTTTGGATTCATACCATTACAATTATTTTTGAATTTTCGAACTTTGGAGAAACGTCATTACAATTCGTCTATTTTGAAGGGTGTCATTACAATTTTTCGCTTCCCATAAAAATGCCATGGAATACGTATGAAAACGCCTTGGGCCCAGTTACAGGCGTATATGAATACGTATACGTATACTCATTGCAGCCCAGTCTCCCATGTCACTTACGCGCGGGCTCCACATGTCATTTTCTTCTTCCTCCTCTTTCCATCGCCGAGCAGTTCTCGTCGAGCTGACGTTTTAGTGGCAGTAGCGGGTGCGCAGCAGCACGCGGCAACACAGAGCTCGCGGCCCAAGCAACGACCGGAGCTCTCGGTCTGGGTTGTGTGCGGAGCTCGGCACGGGATCTCCCGGTCTGGGCGGTGCGCGGGGCAAGCGGCCGAGGAGCTGAGCCGTGTGCCGCTCACATCTTGGCCGTGTTGCTGCTCGGGAACCTCACCAGCGTGGAGCTTGCTTGCGTGCTGCTCGCCTCGTGGGTATGTGCTGCTGCTGTGTTCGACAGTGACGAGAGGGGGTTGCAATGAGTATACGTATACGTATTCATATACGTCTGCAACTGGGTTCAAGTTGTTTTCATACGTATTCCATAACATTTTTATAAGAAGCGAAGAATTGTAATAGTACGCTTCAAAATAGACGAATTGTAATGGTGTTTCTGCAAAGTTCGAAAATTGCAATGATATGAATCCAAAAAACCCATTTTAAAAAGGGCGCATATATAACGTAGTAGATAAATTCTTGGGTATGTTAGCTAATAAGACCTCTTATTACTTCATTCATCAGTAGTGTAGAAAATATGCTTTGATCGATATTTGACTATCCATCTTAGCACTTTTTAAAGAAAGTTGACTAATCCTAGCTTAGAGGTCATTTATAACAGTAGCAAGGCATCATCCACTTAAAAAAACACAATAGCAAGGCATCATCATGCATTGTATATGATCCTCGTCCTCTTCTCTAAAATTTAGTGCTAAAATACACCTTGTTGATTATTGCTTCCCAAATCGAGATTGGCGAGAGTGGCGTCGCGTTGCTCGGGGTAGTCTAGAGGGGCTAGCTACGTAGGATTATGGGCTGTGACGCTGTGTGGGCTTTGTTTGTTGGGTTGGTGGAATATTGGGCTTTATTGGGCTGGTAAGCTGAGAAGTGGAGAGGACCGAGGGATACCGCGGCTCGCGCACGCGCACAACGAACCTTTCTTCTCCGCCGCCCCACACCTCCCGTCGCGCCGCCGAGCGACGGAGCACATCCGCCTCCGCTCTCGCCTACCTCCTCCGTCGTTCCTGGCCGCCGGGCTTCTTCTTCTCCGTCGTCGGCTACGCGCGTGAGGAGGGAGGAGGATCGGCAGCGCGTGGATCCAGGGGCAGCGTCGTCCATCCCGCGTGAGAAGGGAGAAGGAGCCGGTAAGATCTACTTTTTTTTGCAGCTCCTTCATCTGTCGCAGCTCCCTCAGGCGTCAGCGGCTCCCCCTCCCGCCTCCTGCCTCTCGCCAGTCGACTCCGGTCCTCCGCACACCGGCCGGCGACCGTGTGTGCGCGCCTCCCGCTCCCCTCCCGCCTCCGGTGGACTGTCGACGGCGCCCGACCCCGGCGGCTGCGCTGCTCCACCAAGGCGGGAGCGCTTATGCCCCAAAGCCAAGTCTTACCTGTCCGCTTAGCGCTTCTGAAACGTGCGCTTAGTTCCTCTTTTTGGAACCCTAAATCCAATCAACCTTGTTCTTCAACCTTTTTATCTTAGTAATGGGTATCCATGCAGACATAATAACAAGGATAAAAAAGGCATCCCTGTGAGTTATACACATGAAAGTTGCCAACTAATGCAAGAAAAGTTTTTCTCGCAGTGTTATGATAAACCAATGGCGTTGTACTGGGTTGCATTCCTCTAAATCTAGTCGCTTATGCTTGGTTCGCCAGAACAATGTTTATTGCAGCAGATGGACCGATCTGCAGGTTGCCCTGTCTTTTAAATGTGGGGGATGGATGTAGCTTTAACGAGAAAATCGCTATTATAGGATTCCCAAACATGTGGCTTCGTTATTATAGGATTTCTAACATCCGATTCGCTAAAATAGGACTCCAAACGTATGAACTTTGTTTTCAATGACATTTTGCTCCTTTTAATTATATTTGGAATGTCAAATACATGTATTTTCTCGTATTGACCATATTGCCCTCCGGCTAATAACAGCAATGCATCTATTTCTTTACGTGCCTTCCTTTCCTTCTGTTGTCGGCGGAGCCGCTGAGCAGGAGCGCGCCGGCGGCGGCGAGGCAGAAGACGACCTTCTTGTGGCCCCGCAGCACGCCGCCGTGGACGAGGTGGCGCTCGCCCTCCCAGAAGTTGACCAGCCCGTTGGATGAGCCGCAGTAGAGCACGGGCGCGGCGGCGCTGACGGCGAGCGCGTTCACCACGTGCTCCTGCTTCAGCAGCGTCTGCACGGCGGTGTGCTTGGTTCCTTTCCCCTGCTGCTCCCGCCGCCACACCTTGACGGTGCCGTCGGCGGATCCTGTGAAGACGAGCCCGTCGAACGCCGCCACGATGGCGTTGACGTTGTCGTCGTGCGCCACCACCGACTCGAGGCACTTGGAGTCGCTGATGCGCCAGCGCCACACCTTGAAGGTGCGGTCCCAGGAGCCCGAGTAGAGGAAGCCCTGCGCCGCCTCCGTCGGGCTCAGGCACGACACGGCGTCGCTGTGCCGGATCCACAGCGCCGACCACGTAGTTGGACGGGTTGAGCGAGCCACGCAGGAAGTCGCGCAGCCGGGGAAGGCTGCCCACGCGCTTGTGCATGCCGTTCTTGGGCGACACCTTCCACATCCTGATCTTGCCGTCCTGGTGGCCCGTGAAGATGCGCTCGCCAGAGATCACGATGGCCTTCACGAGGCCGCTCGAGGACTTGAACCCGCCGGAGTCCTTCTGCTTGCGCCACACACGGATGTTCTTGCTGTCGGACCCGGTGACCAGTGTAGAGCGTGTCGCCCTTGGCGGCCAGCGAGTAGATGTGGCCTTCCTCCCTCACCAGCGAGCTGATGAGGCTCGTCCCGGCGCCATCGTCGGCGGGGCTCCGAGCCCGCCTGAGGGCAAAAGAGTCCAGCCATAGCCAAATACATGTATTTCAGATGAGAAATCCTTTTAAAAGCTTAAAATGTCATGAAAAACAAAGTCCATACGTTTGGAGACCTATTTTAGCAAAGTGGATCTTAGAAATCCTATAATAACAAAGCCCCATGTTTAGAGTCCTATAATAGCAATTTTCCCAGCTTTAACTACCCTTGTTTCCTGTTTTTTGCAAAAATTGAAGTTGAATATTTATGAGTTGTGAGGCCGTTTCTTTTCTGAAGCCGCATGAAAGCAAAAAAAATAGTGATACTCAAGGCCCCATTCAAATTGTCTGTGCTGAGTTTTCAGCATGAAAACTGAAAACACCTACTTTTACTCTTTAATAGGGTTATGTGCTGCATATCCACAATATTTTTTCCTTACAATGTTGATATATAGATGGTAGTAGGTACCGTTGTAAACTTGTAATTGTATGTTTTATTTGAATTGTTGATTAGCTTGTGCCCGATATTGTTGTTTATATTCCTCTAAGTATGTGGTTGCATTGCTCTAAGTCTGGTCGCTTATGCTGGGTTCGCCATAACAATGTTTCTTGCACCAGATGGGCTGACCTCCAGATTGCCCAGACTTTTGAATGTGGGTGATCGATGTAGCTTACTTATCCTTGAGTTATGAAACCACTTCTTTTCTGAAAATAGTGATACTCAAGGGCCTATGCAAATAAAAAAATAGTGATACGCAAGGGCCTATGCAAATCTTCTGTGCTGTTTCAGCATAAAACTGAAAAGCGTGCGCTTTTACTCTATCTTATTAATAGGGTTATATGTTGCGTATCCACATTATTTTTTTCTTTCCATACTGGTAGATAGATGGTAGTAGGTACTGTTGTAATTGTATGCTTTATTTGAAGTGTTGATTTGCTTGTGGCTGACATTCTTGTTTATATATCTCTAAGAAGATGGTTGTTTCAATCTTTCAATGTTCATATACTTATGTTAAGATGCAAATATACTGCATGAAAAAGGGGATCTTGTTAGTTAAATGGATCTTATCAACTACGTGTCTAAGTAACTAACTGAATTGATCTTGCTTATTTTTCTTAGAACTGGATCTTATCAACTACGGAGTAAGTGTCTAAGTAACTAACTGAATTGATCTTACTTATTTTTTCTTAGAACTGTGAACATATAACCTGTCCTAAAAGGTGTGTTCTCATGTAATCTAGCTAGTGTCAGTTAATATTTTCACAACGGACTTAATTTGAGTATTTGTGACTGCACAGTTCTCATGGATTTATACCTCACACGCAGCATGAGCACAATATATTCTCTTGAGTTATATTTTGATTAATTATTCTACATATCCTTACTCTCTTCCGCAAGATTCTGAGTACTCGTCATTAGGCTATAAATGGCAGGAAGGCACCGTGCATCCCGCCAATACCACGATGAGCTTCGAGGATATCGTGATGCTCCACCTCCTCCACTTGCACGACCAAGGGCTCTCTCTCCGCGTCGCATGGCGGAGGAATTGTCTAGTCGCCGTGCCGAGATGCGCAGAATCCGTGAAGACAATCAGCGTCTGGCAGATGAAATTGTTAGTCTGAAGCAAACCATGCAGCGTCTGCAAGAAGACCTCCAAGTCTCAAGTCAGGCTGTTCCAAAGCTCCGGGCAGAGAAAGAGCTTGAGTCGAGGGAGCTGACTCAGAGGAATCTGAAGCTGGAAGCTGAGCTACGTGCCTTAGAACCCCTTAGGCAAGATGCTCTGCATCTGCGATCTGAAGCAAGTAAACTACAGTCTTTGAGGCAAGAGTTGGCTGCAAAGGTTCAAGGTCTATTAAAAGAGCTTGAACATCAGAAATCTGACAGCCAGAAAATGACTGCTATGATAACTGAACGTGATGCTCTCTATCAAGAATTGCACCAGGCTAGGTAAGTAGGTTTTGAGAAATTATTTTACTGTCTTTCTTTCTTCTAGAACAGATGCAGTTCATGATAGTTCATGTGTTAACTCTGATGGCAGCCTCCAAGGCTCTTTTAGTTCAGTGTCTCTTTGCTTTGCCTTTTGTATTTGTATTTAGTTGACTGAATAGCAGCTAACTAATGGTATCATTGTAGTGCTAACCTTGAGTTTGAGAAGAAGTCAAAGCCAGAGCTTACAGCACAGGTTCAGGCAATGGAGAAGGATCTTGTAGCTATGGCGCAGGAGGCTGAGAAGCTGAGGGCTGATATTGCAAAGAGAAGCACACCTAGTAAGTCCCCCCCCCCCCCCCCCCCCCCCCCCCCATTTGCATGCTTATTACTTGAAATAATAACACAGTTAGGAGTCCTATAACATAGTCTACTTTTAGGTTTCAGCAGCCGTGGAACTTATGGAGCCTCTTTGTCAACAACTCCTGGGATGGGTTTGCAAGGCATGTATGACGGCAGCTATCCTACGGTTCGGAGCCGCTATGGCAGTGGAACTGGGGCATGGAGCTCGCATGATCCCCATGGTTACCCTCATCTGTAATTGTGCTTCTGACCAGTGTTCTCCCCTGAACAGCAGCTCCCTGGCTAAGTTTCTTCTAGTAGTATAACTTGTGGTACACTATTGTTACCCTTTCTGGTCAATACAAGCAATATACCCAACTCTGGTTGTCTTGGTTCCTTATTTTTTTTTCCTTATTATTAGAAAATTCACGACCATCCCTACTGCACACGATGATGCTGTGTGCTGATATGTTGTGAATGCACGGGAGCATTACATGTTTGGTCACTGGGTCATTTTGCCGCAGTCAGTTTTGGCTTTCCTTATTACTAGTAGGCAATAACATGAGTTTAAGGTGCATAGCAAAAAGAACAGAGATGCGCCTACACCTGCATTAGCAAAAATCAATCTGAGCAGAAGTTTCATCATTTAAACTCTACTGCTAGTAAGGCCAAATCATGGAGACCAATCATTTCCTTTATATCAAGTTTTGGCAAAATCGTCTACACAAAAAGTAGAATTACAACCATATAGATCGAGGGAAGATGGATGGCATGAACTGCAACATTAACAAAGGGATCAGTGTCACTCTGAAAAGTTGCTCATTCTCGATCTTAGAATGCGCCGCCACCGTTGTCATCGTCGTGGTGGCCGGCATCCCTTTGGTCGTCGTCGGTCTCCTCATCCTTGTCAGGCGGCAGCGCGAAACGGCAGAGCGGCCAGAGCCGGCTAGCACTGAGCCACTTGAAAATGCATCGCTCATGGAATCCGTGCACGCACGGCATGGTTCTCAGCGCGTCGCTGGCCTCGTACTCGTCAAGGCACACCGCGCACTCACCCCCGCTCTCGGCTCTCGCCGTCGTCTCCGGCAGAGAAGCTATGGCCACGTCGGACGCCGGTTCGGCGCCGAGGATGAAGCTGCCGTACTCTTCGTAGCCGTGCTGCGGATGGTCTCCCCCGTCGTCGCGAGGCTGGATGACGACGACGAAGATTTCAGCCACCGTGTTTGGGTCTGATCGCGACCGCACCCTTTGAGGCATGGCGCGATCGTAGAGCCGCATTTGAGCGATGATGTTCTCCATGGAGTAGAGGTCCGTCGGTGGCGGCGACGCGTCCGGTTGCGTCAGCTCGGGGTCAACGTCACGAGGCCCCTCGTCGGCGGTCGTCGAGTAAACATCGATGAAGCTGTCGCCGTCTCCGTCGACATCCATCTTGATCTCGGTGCACAGGATCGAGGCGAATGCAGCTAGCGCGCAGCCGGAGAAGACGAACGGGCCGGCCGGGTAGTTGCCTGTTACTAGTCCTCCTAGTGGTAGTTATAAGACGAGAGGCGGTCCGATTCCGATCGAGTGCGGGTTGCACTCGTACGTCGGTGCAGGCAGTTGCATGTAGTCGGACACGGGTGATCTGAGGGCATTATGACAGTCTATTTAGCACTTGGGTGATTTGAGCCAAACGGAAAAGAAAAGATGACATATCGGCCCTTTCCTGTTTCATAATAGCAGTATGGCGCAACCCATGATTTTGAGGGCACTTCAGCGAAACCTGTGCCCGGAAAGGGCAGAATCCCCATTTTCTCGGTTTTTAGGTGGGTACAAGGGAAATTTCACTCTTCTTAACGAATCACTTATTTGCAGTAAATTGAATATATGTTGGTCCTTAAAAAACACAATTACTTCTTTGCAAGTTTTTTTTTTGTCTCTTCATGCTCTTCTTCCTCAACTCCGATGGCAGCTAAGATTCCGACGAGCCGCTAGCGCCTCAGCGGGCTTATAAGGGGGTTTAACAGGTAAGTAGACCAGCTAGACGGCGAGGACGACGAGAGGGCGGTTTAGGGTCCTAGCGGCGGCGAAGGCAAGCGAGCCAGGTCGAGAGTGTACATGGTCCGAGCTCGCCATAGAAGAAACAGAGATGAGGGGAAGAAGGCGGTCATCGCGAGTGCGCTATGGTTCCATAAGAGCTTTGGGCCCGTGTGCCCAACGAAACCCTAGCACACCGTGGCGGGGTGGTGGGCAGCAACCGGGGCAAGGACGATGAGGAGGGCCTGGTCACCGACGAGGCATGCTAAGGTGGGGTGTGAGGAGGACAAAGGCGCGGGAGCGAGGAGGGGGCGCAAGGAGAAAGATGATTGATAGCGTGAGTCAGCTAACGATACATGCCCTAAAATGGTGTGATGTGTTAGAAGTTAGGAGACTTTTATTCACCTATTAATTAGGTCTCGCTTGGTAGGACTCTAGATGTCTCTAGTTGTGATCTCTTCATGCACTGTAAAGAAGAATTATTGTTTTCCTTCTTGCAAAATAAATTAAGTCAATAAAATCACTGTTTTTTCGTTTACGGGCTCCGGCTTCTTCACTACGGTAGAAAAAAAAAACTGAAATTGTGGCAAATAAAACCTCAATATCCTTTTTAGAAATCCCCCACCTACCAAACCAACAAATAGTTAGCGAAGCTATGTAACCAACACACATAAGTAACAAGCAAAAGGGTAGTTTATTATTGTGAATAGTTTTGAAATTTTGCTTTTCATTTATCATGACTTGTTTTGTACTTATAAATACACTTTTTTATTTTTCAGTATGCCACCTCTTAATAACTCCATCTTTTAAAATAGCTTCAAGAGTCATCCTAAGACCCAATATCCTAACTCGTATAATAAAGTTCAGCGAAAACAAATCGCTATTGCAACAACTCTTGATTTAATGTTTTCTCTGGAAGAACATTACTAGGTACTCCCTACGTCCCAAATTAATTGTTTGTTTTTGGTTTTTGTGCTACAAGTTTGACATGATTTATAAAATAAATATGTGCATCGTTTATATATTTAAATAAATTTATTAAAAAATTGATTCAAAAATCTTTCTAATGATATTAATTATATACCATAAATATTATTTTTTAAGATATATTTTATTAGTCGAAAGCAACGTATATTTTGGGATGAAAGGGGTAATATATTGTTAGCACATAGTAACAAGATTTGCAAACATTGAATTACACGTAGGAAGTGATACTTTTTTACTTGCTCGAAATAATATTTTTTTTCTAAATAAACTCTAGGGACAAAGGCTTCTCAGAAAGGTTGGCGACTAAAGAACTACTTGAAACCAATCTTTTTATTGTTTTCTTAAAAAGAGTGTTATTCTAACAAAAGATAATTTAGTACGAAGGAATTGGAATATGAGCAAATTCTATGGTTTGCACATATGATGTTTCGAGGTTTCAGTCAAACTTTTATAACTTTGATTGTTAATAATAATTTTTAATTATTTATTTTAGGAACTTGAATATCATATGCATAGGTTTTCCATGAAAAAACTTTCACAAAAAACAAAATTCGTTAGGATGTTCGTTTATATTATAATAAAAAGTGTTTTTTGTTGTCCAAGACATAATTTTCCGAAAAGGAAAAAAGAAAGAAAGAAAGGAAGGGACTGTACGCCCAACAATCAAGTGAAAATTTCTTTTTCTTTCACTCAAATTTTATCCAATATAGTCATCATCTCCATTTTATATAATCTCAAAAGTAGGTTAAAATACTTCTATACTTCTAATTTCAACCATATTTGACGAGCGTATGCGTGGATAAAAACCTCTGTGATTATGTCTCTCTAGGGTCATGGCCAGAAAGTTTTTATTACTGCATATTCTAGGAAACAAATAACCACTGTAGATTGCACTAATCTGTCCAATTGTTGGCGAGTTTGTTGTGTATCCTTCCATATATCTTAAACTATCTCTGTTTTTTTTTTTGAACGCATGAGCTAAATCTGATTTAAGTGGTATTTCTACAAAGTACCAACTGATGATGTTAATGGTAGATGTTTGTAGTCGCAACTACTCTATACTGTGAAGAGAAACAGAGCTAACAAAAATCAATAGCAAATGACTGCTGCAAAAAATCACTCAGCTGCATATTTCAGCAATTATAAGATCCCATCCAAATGCAACAAGCACGAATATTTGGTGTCCTTGACAAAATGAATGAAGGGCCTATTTATTGAGATATAAAGTAAATTTTGTCCACGACTAGATACAATTACTACTACTGAAACTTCTTCATCCTGGAGGAGCCAACGATTGTGACCTCAGCCTCAATGCAGCACTTGGTTTTGATGAGATAACCATTTGATGTGTCCTGGATATCCTCCATTGAAACAACGTCCTCCCATCCCCAGATCCAAGCATTGTTTGAGAACTGGGGCCGGCCTACAATTCCCGACAGAAAAAAGAAGGGTTTCAATTTCAATATGTGAAAACAATTTAGCATCCGGAGACCTATCCATTAAGCAAATTTGTACTAGTATATAAATAGCAAACCTGTTTTTTTTCAAATGCTTGCCACCTTCCTGGTCTTTGATGGATAAGGTGAATTCAACCAGGACGGCATAGTCTTCGGGGAGTTCATTTATCATCATCAGGTACAAGGAGATGTGGTTTTCTTCTTTGTCGAGGAGAATCGACCTGCAAGATTGGACAGTTGATGTAAAGCCCCGCAATTGAACCGATCGTGAGTGACATTTAAACCATGTTTTGAATGAAGGCAAGAAAACCCAGATGAAATCACTCTACCATTTGTATCCACCGGCTGTGAACTTCGGGGAGTAGCCTGTGTTCTCCATTCCAAAGAAGTCCGCAATGCACCAGGTATAAGCAGCTTTGGCCTCGGGCAAGGTGCTCGTATTCTTGACGTAGAGTTTCTCTGATGCCGTCTTTGCTTTTGTGGTGACAACTTTAATGAACTTGACACCAATGACGCAGTTGTTATTGACGAGGAATCCAGATGAATTATTCAGTGCCGCGAGCTTAATCATGCATGACTTGCCAGAACTTGTGGTTGCAGTCTGGAAAGTATGGCTCACTGCACAACAAAACATAGCAATTTCATCTAAACAAGTAATGGATGTGAAATCATACTAGGAAGAAATTGGAAGGTTTGGAGTCAAGTTTAAAGCATTCTGGTAATTTTTTTCCCAGGTGCAGTCTGCTACTTTACCGTAATGTTCACTATGCTTTCCATATGACTGATCATATATGATCAATCTGAAAGATGCGTCAACGATAGTGTTGGGTTCCACTGATTGTTCATACAGCTCAAACTTGAGGGAGACACACTCTTCACCATTGTTGTTTCTGTCCATAGGATTCAGGTTCAAGTACCTGCAAAGAAGTCACCACCAGTCATGACAGAGCACTGGTTAGTTTGACATAATCATCTTCTCTCTTTCAGTAGGTTCTTGTTGAAACATCTATCTATCTAGAATCCTGCTATATGCTGGGGGATGTCAAAATGAGTACTGTATGTAACAGCTCTAGTTGCATGTACCATGTAGGAGCTGAACTAATAAGTGATGCAACAAATAACAAATTGAAGAGTTGAAAACAATAGATAGCTGCAGCTGCAATGCAACCCATACCAGTTATGGCCCTTGATCTTAAACACTCTGGAGTATGTCCATCCTTCACCCTTTTCAAGAAGGGAGGAGAAGTTGTCGATGCTCCACTTGAACGTTTCCTTATCTGACGCTGGAGAAGAAGAGCAATATGGAAGGTTTAAACTAAACTATATGTAAATAGTCCTACAAATGGAATCCAAATAGTGCAAGGCCATGCATGGACGAACTAGCACAGGGATGCAAGGCCATGGCTGGGCCTCTTCCGGTCCAGGAGTTCAGGAATTGTTCCTAGCTCTCTGCAAGTAAAAGAAAGGACCAAGTTTTCGACGGATTGGAAGAGGAAACACCGAAGCGGCGAGAGAGACCACCGGGGTTTGGGAAGACAGATCGTGCTCACCTAGCGATGGTTCGTCGTCGGCCACTCGCCGCAAGATTTTGTTCTGTTCGATAATTGGAGCGGAAGCCAGGGGGGCAGGGTTTTATGCACACGAGGAGGCCTCTGCCATGAACCCAAATAGGAAAAAAAAAGATTTTACCTTTATTGAACTTGGATTTTTCCGTTTCCGTTTTATCTTGCGATTGAGATTCGTCACATTACTAAATATAGTATGAACATGCTAATTTTTTCCTCTTATTATTGACCATGTTTGGCACAACTTCTTCATCGGCTTCATGAACTATTTGAAGCTATTTTATACCACATGGTTCATTGACAAACAATTTTAAGGGCGGAGGTACTGAAAATCTACTCTCACAAAGAATTAGAGTGGAAGATTCGATATACGTATATATTTAGCATTAATATGGATATCCATACTCGATTTTAATATGGATGCTAAATGAATGTATTGTAACTCGTTTTCTTGGGTTTTCTCTATCCGATTCTAGATCCATAATTGAAAAATATGAAATATCCTACTTTATCTGTATCCATGAAGAGCAAAGTAACATCTGAAACGTATACTTAACTAATTAACAATGTAAATGATAATTATTTTAATACAACTCGTTTAAAGTATTTAAAAGTAATCTCTATGACTAATTAGGACAATCATAAAGGTTAAAGTTTTTTTTTCGAATTACAAATATAGACGTAGACGCTACACATTCACACTCACCCCTAAGAACACACATACACAGATATTAAAAACTAACATTTATGATAATTTGAATATCATAACTAATAGTATATAAAGGTTAACTTTAATTGATTTCAATATTACTATTATAATATTTGAAGTACTTTATTTAGTTTATTTATATATTTATGAATATTTTAATTTAAATTTCTTTATAGATAGATATTCATGTGTATCAAAATATTTGTTTATATTTTAATTATTTGTTTATATATATTTAACATAGAAATACTTATTAATATATATATGTCATGTACACTATCTTTAAAATCAAGTAGATATCCAAATGTGAATCCAAACTCAAGACACCCCCTTCGCATTCGTATCCGATAATATATGTATCCCTATTCAGAGTCAAATTCAAATTAAAATATGTTAAATAACGCTATCTGGATTCGATTCACCTGTGAAGCCGAGGTGGCCGGCTCGTGGGCTCGTGGGCTATTTGATCTTCGTCTAATGGCTGAAGGCTAACGTTAAGTTTATTTGGGCTATTGTACCAATGCAATAAGCCAATAACATGATTTGCTTCCATAGTTAAGTGCAGTACAGTACACTTGGAGGTAACTCACTCTATTCTAAAAAGGAATGCTATTCTTAATTTTCAAGGAGTCAATAAACCTTAAAGTTAATAGATACATACAAGAATGTACTGATAACTTTTGATGCGTAATGAGTATCATAATAAACATATTTGGAGATATAAATATTGATAGTATTTTTTATAAACCTAGTCAACTTCATGAAAATTGAGTTAGTTTAAACCTAGAATGATATTCTTTTGGAACAGAGGCGTTAGGATTTAAAACATATAGTCAGTTCATACAAGCAGTATGTTCATACTAGTTTACCATTTCATAAAAGCATCTAGTTCATCCTCACGGCAGCAGATTGCACTCAGCAACATCAGTTCACACTAGCAAGAAAAGAGTTCACACTTCGGAAAAAAAATCTACAGCGACCGGGTCTCATAGTTACAGACTATCATGACCAACATTACAGGTATCATGTTCCTCATATTGATCTTCTGCTTCTCCAGACCATCTGAGATCTTAGCTAATTAACAGCAACTGGCTATCAGGCATATAACATCAAAACAGGAAAGGCGTCACCCACAGAATGACACTGACCCAAGATGTTCAAGCTTATATGTTTATATGCTTTCAGGACACAGGAAGGGCACATGTATACATAATTAACGCTTTCAGGAAAAAGCGTCTTCTTGAAACATTCCATAGGAGCAAGATGTTCAGAATTTTCATCATCTTGGGTCATACTTGACAGAGACAGTGTTGTGAGATTATAAGTATTCCATAAAAAAATTACTTCAAAGTGAAATTTTAGTCTGTCATTTCCTTGCTAACATCAGTGAAACTTTAGCCTCTGAAATGTTTCACCACTGGAACACTAGAACAGAAGATATTAGCAAGCAGTTAGTGCAAAATTTTTATGAGTTATCAAGTGTACTTCAGGGTCCCTTGTACATTACATTGTCTGAACTCTGCATAGCAAAGTAATAGACTTAAAATTGAAAATAAGGGACAATGGATCTATCTGCTAGCCAGCTTCAACTGTAAACTAAATCGACGTTTTGGTAGTTGTAAACTGCAAAGGGTTAGGGTGCGAGATCCACAGGATACCAGTGTGGTGCCACTATAACTGGGTAACTATTCTTTTTTATATAAGGTATATAACTGAGCAGCTGCTAAAGATGAATCACATGAGAGCATGCGCAATTCTATTATTTTATCTACTGATATATGTAGACATAATGGTGAAAGTAATAATGTCAACTTGAACATCCTTAGAACACAGGCTCTGAAACATTTTGAATGCTTCGTCAACACAATTGCTTTTGCAAAGACCATTCAGAATTATGCTGTATGTGCGAATACCCCACTGTGTTCTGCTGTTGATCATATTGAGATAGAGTTCCTTCGCTTCAGAAAATCTCCCGGTCTGAAACAAACCATGTAGTATAGTATTATAGGTCACAACTCCAGGTGTAATGCCATTGCTCAACATTTTTCGGAAAAGACTATATGCATCGTCTATCCTTCGAGCTTTACAGTAGCCATGAAGCAAAGTATTATAAGTAACTTCATTAGGTGACATGCCAATTGAGACCATACCATCAAATACCTTCTTCGCATCATCCATCCTTCCAGCTAAGCAGTAACCACATATTAACGGATTATATGAGAAAGCATTCGGCCTTAAGCCTACATGTTCCATCAAGTCAATGAGCCTCTGGGCTTCCATGACCCGTCCTACATTGCATAAGTTACAAATTATAGTGCTGAAGAACACGGTGTTCGGACGGATTCCTTGATCCAACATTTCATAGAATAATTCCTCGGCTCTCTCCCATTTGTCAACGGTGCACAGTCCATAAACTAGAGAGCTGAAAACAACAATGTTAGGAGCCACTCCTTCATCGATCATCTGATTGAATTTGAGCTCAGCGTCATCCACCCTGCCTAACTTGCATAGTGCATCTATTAGTGCTCCATAGCTTACTACATCAGGACTCAATCCTTGCTGCCTCATTTTGTTAAATATATCCATTGCCTCATCTATCATACCACATTTAGCATATGCAGTGAAAAATATGTTGAAGATGTGATGATTAGGTGAGATACCATTTCCTACCATCAAATCTAGGAAACTATGCATTTTAGAAAGAGCATCTTTGGTAGCATATCCATGAAGCAAAATGCCATAGATAGTTACATCAGGTTTTAAGCCCTTCCTAATCATAGAATCAAAAACTATTCTAGCTTCTCTGCATTTTCCATTCTTGCATAGATAGTCCAGCAGCAAACCATAGGTAAAGTTATCTGGCTCAAGACCATGTGTGGACATTTCTTTAAGCATTCGAACCACCTCTTTCCACTGTCCTGTAGAGAGACATCCATGGATCAGACAAGTATATGTGTTATTGTTTGGCTTAACACCTTTATCA